>JAMPIV010005084.1:315000-890584 GCA_024509875.1 Oreohelix idahoensis | reverse complement strand
TAGGTAAATATGAAGCCTAACAAATAAAATTAATAAAGAGAAGAGCAATGGGAAAATAACAGTGCTGTCACAAAGAATGTACTCGAAATCCCCCTTGTTTTCTGCTTCGTCTGCAAAATTGTAACGCTTTCACGTTGATATAAAAGCTTACTGTATTATTACCCGCCTTCTTCAATGAAACGTGTGCTGCATTTCTAAGAAAAACATTGAGACGTACTGCGTAATGACCTAAATTAATCCTAACATTAATTATACTGCGTTACCAAAACGAACGAACAGAGGGACAAAAGGATAAAGAGAGAGGGAGGGGCTGAAAAGCGGGAACGCATGCAACACGCGTCGCGCGATACACAAATGCTGCCATCACGCGTGTAAGTCTACATGCACTAATTTTTTTTTCAGACGGACAGTGATAAAATACACTACCCTTTCCCAGAGTTAGGTTTATAAATCATAAAAAACGCTTATTAGGAAAGACAACATTAGATGGGTTTACGGGTGAAAAACATAACAGTACCCAGACAGCACATCTTCGAAACAGGAGGTAGAAGAAATTGCATATTTTGAACGCAGCCACGTAGCTCCTTTAAATTTGTATTTTTGGGTTCCTTAGGGCTTGCTGACAAATAATATGTAAAACGTTACGCAAATAGTCCAGGAATTAATAAATTATACCCAAAATAAAATATTGGGGGTGCCTGACAGCATAAAATCATTTCTGCTCATAAGATTTTTTTTTTAACGTGTTTGAAAAAAAAAATTTACGTTACAGAAATAGCCTACCATGTAAACTCCAAATTGATTGGAGCGCAACAAATGAAAGCCTAACCACGATTGGTCGGGCTATAAATACTATCTTGGTTGTTAGGGGAAACGGGGAAAGGTAACATTTTTTCAAACACTTGTCGAAACGGGGCTCATTGGTCAGACTCGCTGATATACACACTTGGGAGCGTTAGTTCGAAACCACTTGTTTAAATAAGATTGATAAAGCATCAGTGCGTTGAAGCCAGCTTATATTTGGCTAAATAAAAGCCTGGAAGATAAGCAGATGGGAATTTGTGCCAGTTTGTGCCAGAATTCATTGCTAATCAACGTATCTGTGTTTATTCGTATGAATTGTGGTAAGCTTGAACCATTCAATATCTTTTAATGAAAATTGAATGTGAATTGTTGATTTATGCCTGTATATATATATGTGTAGTTCAGTGGCCAACGTGAGGTAAAGCCTGTAATGCTCCAGCCTGAACAGAGGGTGTCGGAGAGAAGTAAAACGGCATGGAATGGCCAAACAGTACACTGACACCTGGATGATTGAATAGAAAGAAATAATGCTGGAATTGCAGAGGCGTAGTAACCATTAAGAAGGGTAATACTGGAATAAAGTATTTCAAATGAAGCTGACAGTTGGCCTAATGCTCTGAACTCAATGTTTGTGCTGTGTTGTGATCAGTGTAACAAGAGAGTTTAAGTTAGTTATGAAGTAGAAGGTACATCCTTCTTGATTTCAGGGACAGTGGTCTTGATGGTACTGAGCAGCACCTGGTCAGAGCTTTGCTGAATCCAGTGTCGGACAGCATACTCCTTGGTCCTTTTAGCTATCAGTGAGGTGTTTCCAGAGCCCAGAGGAGAATTCGAGCAGAGGAGTCCTTTCCTGCCGCCATCACGCCAGATAAGCGAATTGGCCAGCTGAGCTCAACATTATGTCCCCTCATCTTGAACTGACTTTGTAAAATTAACATTAAGAGGGGAATTTACTTGTCTTAAAATCAGGAACTGTGAACATCTCCAATACTAGTCCCTAAAGACAAACTATTGAAGTCATGATGACAAATACCAACAGAGCTTGAACAAAACAAAACCAGTATTACCTCATTTTACTACAACACAACTGACACACATAGAACATTTGTAATAATATATGTCACTACAATATTCATATTAAATACATTCTGTACATAACTTGTAATTTAAATTGATTGTGATTCCTGGTTCCCTTGTAGTTGAATCAGGACACATATTCATTCATGCCAGTAATGAATACATATTGTTATTTGAAAAGTTACGAGTGACTTCTTTAAGATATTCTCATAGAGTGTTATATGTATGTGAGTGTCACAGTGTTGTTAAGAGTAGTGGATTAAATTAAATTGTTTATCTGTCTGTTGTTGTGACTTACACTTCATCATACACATACCCTAGACACATAACGTAGTCATCACACTATTCCAGAATAATTCTGACTGAGATATATAGATATGTGGTAGCAAGTAAGGTGATATATAATACACTACTCTTATTAGATATATATATACCTTCACAGCTGATCTCAGTCAGTACACTAAGTCCCCTATAAATATTTATAACATCCCACTTCACCACAGTTGTCCCGATTTATTAATATCTTCTGTTTCTAATAAGAATTTATTTTATATGTTAATATAGTCTGTACCTGAAGAAAACCACAGTATACGCGGCTACACAAGGTACAAATGTAAAAAGGCAACATTTTATATTTCTTGACCATGATAAAATTGAGATTTCGTTCGTTAGTTAGTTCGCTAGCTTTTTGGTCACCTTTTATGACATGCCTGGCAGGTTACAGTGGGCCATTGTGGGATACATTAGGCTGAATGTCATCATGGTAGCCCAGAAAAAACGGGGGGTTTCGCTTTCAGTTGGATTTATTTTTCGGCTATTTTTTTCATGGTTCAGTGTTTGTTATTAATTTTGACAACGCTCGAAACACGGTTGATATTAGGTTAAAGCTAACCGTTTTACAAAGCTAGAAGCAGGGTTGGGGTTAGATAAAGACTAGCAGTTAACGCATACGTGGATAGCCTGTCTGGCAACAAGGTACAACATGGCGGACTATGCTTACCATCCTCGACGTCTGCTGCTCAGTATTAATATTCTGTGCTCTCCTTTCAGGCCTCAGTAACACACGGACATATTAGATACGGGCTCGCCTTTATACTTCAGCAACTAATCTATTGATCGCCATAAATAACGTGCAAGATCCTTTAACCAAACAATTCTGTCTTCGTTTTGCGTGCATGCAATATGCTGCGTGAGTAAATATGGCTGAGTTATGCTCCCCTGCAGTGGCGTAACTACAATATAAGGGGTCCCTGGCTGGAGATGAACTGCTATAATGGGATCGACAACCAAAGCCGGCTCTTGGGGGAGATGGGGTGAGCAGTACGGTTGCACTAGGCGTCGACTTGGGAAAACTCCTAAATGTATTTTTTTTTTTTTTTAATAAATATATAAAATTAAAAACGTTAAAATTTTAACAGAGCAAGAATAATGAAACCGAAAATGTAAAGGTAAAAATATAATTATTTGCTTATATTCTTCTTCTGTGAATACTCTCAGACGTCAACTTGAATATTTTTTTAAGAAAGCAGTGGTCGAATAGAGGCTATTTGTATCTCCGCAGAGTTTTTCCAGGAATGATACTGATGACGGCCACATGTGCTTTCTCTGTTCCTCATATGTTGGGTATCTTTGAAGCAGATGTTCAGCAGTAACTTCATCAGTACCACAGTTACACTCATCGGTAGTTCCTATCTTTAGCTTGTTGAATAGATGGTATCCCAATCTGTTATGCTTTAGCTTGTTGAATAGATGGTATCTTAATCTGTTGTGGCCAGTGCGGGAGTCTGAAGATTACCCCTTGTTCTCTTCTGCTGAGCTGGTAGTATGCATCATTTTGTGTGTGTATGTGCGTGTGTGTATTGGATGCTGTTCATCCCATTTGTTTCAGTATCTGGTCCTGATAAAACTCTTTGCCTTCTCGAAAGTTAAGCTTGTATCAGTTTGAGGTATTTTTTCTAGCTTAAAGCTCAAATGGAGCAACCCTTCCGCCTACCTCGCATGGATTTGTTTTGCAGCTCGGCGGCATTCTTGCCACGTTCATTTGTTACACGGCCTTATTCTCTGTTACCAATCGCCAAAAAGGGGCCTCCACTGTTTCCTGTAGCTTAGGGCCTCGCCGTGTCTAAATCCGGGCCTTTTTGTAGTCATAGCCCATGACGCAGAAGTCGAGACTGAGCATAGTTGTGATCTAATATACGGTGTAAAAACAGAACTCACATTATGGATGGGAGGGGGAGGGGGTGCATCACAAGACCTCGGTCACCCCCTTGACAATTCCCGAGTGCCAGCTTTATCACCAGCCATGGCCGGATTAAACCAAGAATGGCCTCTAGGCTTTTTGGTGTTTGGGCCCTCCCTCACCTAATAGGCAATAATTTTAATATTTTTTTTGTCAAACCCTTTAGCATAATGATGGTATTTACTAGTATTATTAACTCTTTAACTCCGGAACAACGCTCAGAGCGTTGGTCACATTTAACAGCCGTGCCAAAACAACTCTCTGAGCGCTGTTTTTAGTCTATCCGGAATTAAAATTACGGCACAGGGTGGACAATAATTTCGGAGTCAAAGAGTTAATAGACTGGTATGTTCGATTGTTACCATTGCTTACCTTTTTTATTAGTAATTATATTTTATTTTAATGTTTAATTTGTATTATTTTTATTATTATTCAGTTAAACACAATAAACACATTTGATTGAAAAAATCCATGCATTTTAAATTCGTTTAACGTATCCATGGGTCCCCAAAAGCCCCTAGGCTGAAGCCTACTTAGCCTTGCCGATAAATCCGGCCCTGCCAACAACTATAGTCAATAAACGACATATCTGTATAAAGGTGTATCTACTTTCTTCGTCGTCAGCGTCATCATCACCTCAGCTCCCAAAGGAGAATAGGCCTTCAAAAATATGTGCAGGTTTTTGTATCGTATGCCGTCTGCTCAAGATCTTTCCATGCTTTCTTTATTTTCTTAGATTTCTGTCTCCAGAAACTGGAGATGTTAAGTGGTTTCTGTCTCCAGAAACTGGAGATGTCAAGTGGTTTCTGTCTCCCGAAACTGGAGATGTCAAGTGGTTTCTGTCTCCAGAAACTGGAGATGTCAAGTGGTTTCTGTCTCCAGAAACTGGAGATGTCAAGTGGTTTCTGTCTCCAGAAACTGGAGATGTTAAGTGGTTTATGTCTCCA
Source organism: Oreohelix idahoensis (assembly GCA_024509875.1). Classification (NCBI taxonomy): domain Eukaryota; kingdom Metazoa; phylum Mollusca; class Gastropoda; order Stylommatophora; family Oreohelicidae; genus Oreohelix; species Oreohelix idahoensis. The sequence continues at coordinate 885,517 of JAMPIV010005084.1, read as the reverse complement.
GAAACTGGAGATGTCAAGTGGTTTCTGTCTCCAGAAACTGGAGATGTCAAGTGGTTTCTGTCTCCAGAAACTGGAGATGTCAAGTGGTTTCTGTCTCCAGAAACTGGAGATGTCAAGTGGTTTCTGTCTCCAGAAACTGGAGATGTCAAGTGGTTTCTGTCTCCAGAAACTGGAGATGTCAAGTGGTTTCTGTCTCCAGAAACTGGAGATGTTAAGTGGTTTCTGTCTCCAGAAACTGGAGATGTCAAGTGGTTTCTGTCTCCAGAAACTGGAGATGTCAAGTGGTTTATGTCTCCAGAAACTGGAGATGTCAAGTGGTTTATGTCTCCAGAAACTGGAGATGTCAAGTGGTTTCTGTCTCCAGAAACTGGAGATGATAAGTGGTTTCTGTCTCCAGAAACTGGAGATGTCAAGTGGTTTCTGTCTCCCGAAACTGGAGATGTCAAGTGGTTTCTGTCTCCAGAAACTGGAGATGTCAAGTGGTTTCTGTCTCCAGAAACTGGAGATGTCAAGTGGTTTCTGTCTCCAGAAACTGGAGATGTCAAGTGGTTTCTGTCTCCAGAAACTGGAGATGTCAAGTGGTTTCTGTCTCCAGAAACTGGAGATGTCAAGTGGTTTCTGTCTCCAGAAACTGGAGATGATAAGTGGTTTCTGTCTCCAGAAACTGGAGATGATAAGTGGTTTCTGTCTCCAGAAACTGGAGATGTCAAGTGGTTTCTGTCTTCAGAAACTGGAGATGACAAGTGGTTTCTGTCTCCAGAAACTGGAGATGTCAAGTGGTTTCTGTCTCCAGAAACTGGAGGTGTCAAGAGGTTTAGCATAAAAACAATGGACATTGTTATTGTTGAAAAGAATCGACATCATTGCACTCCGAGCAAACCCATAGGTGCTCAGTCTCCTTCAGTATACGTCGAAGAGTGTGAATGCTAACTGTTCTTGTAGCTCGCTGGTTGTAGTCACGACGGATGCATCCTCTCATACGTCCATCTCTGGTAGCCTTACGTTTGATGGCAAACTCCATAAATCTTAACCTTGGTGATTCATCTATTGCAGTGTCATTCTCTAACAGGTGATCAGTACTTGTTCTCGGTATCTCTCCCTTGTCGATATCCAGTGTCCCCACTGTGAGTGCTCTTGATGCTAGTCTGTCAGCTCTCTCATTACCGCATACCCCTGCATGACCAGGACAGTAGATCCACACCAGCTGCTGCAGACTCGAAGCTTCTATGAATGTTTTCCATTAATGCAGTAGCCAACCATTTTGAACCTTTCAAAACATGAAAATTAATAGGATATACAATAACGGCGAGGGTCCCTTCTGACCACTGCCTTCTGTGACCCGCTCCGCCACTGCTCACCTTGGTAAACGTCACGTGAACAGCTGATAAGTTGCGTCGAGAAAATGACGGATGAAGTAGTTCGAACAATGCTGATTAACTTTTCATGTTTTTTAAATGTTAAATATTTTTTGACGTTCCAAAACATGCATTTCCATCGGGCACGTCGTATAAGATGACTAATATGAGCTTATGAATTGAACTGGCAATCTCGTCATATTAAAAATATTGCTACACAAATTTCTGCTGTAATAGTTTATGCTTTTTTGTTGGTTGCCTTAACTCTTTGACTCCGGAAATATTTTCCACCCTTTGCCGTAATTTAAATTCGTGATAGACTAAAAACAACTCTCAGAGCGTTGTTTTGGCACGCGTTTCAAATCTGACCAACGCTCTGCGCGTTGTTCCGGAGTCAAAGAGTTAAGGATCCCATCTGCTTTGGTAGCTCCTTGCTCTGGAAGAAACTCAAAGGAAATTAATGATGATGAAAAAATCGCCTGGGGAAAGAACCGATAAGGGATCGGAGTGGCTCAGAGGTATGGCGTCCGCCTCGTATTCAAGAGGTACCGGGTTCGAATCCCAGTTGATGGATTATAATTTATTGAAATTTTTTTTTTTTCAGAACCAGTGGTCCTAATTGTGTCATACTCCTCCCGGGTCTCATGGGTAGTGAGATCGGATGCCTAGCCTTCTCGGATAAGGGCGAAGCATAGGAGGTCCCGTGCGCACTTTAAAAATCCCGCGGCAGCTGGAAATCGTAAAGAGTAGGCTTATTAGGCCGCTGCCCTGGTAAAAATATCTTTTAAATTAGGAAACCTACCCACCACAAAAATATGTATAGAATGTGTGATTCTTATACATTATATACACACACTGGGATTCTCGCCGGTGCTACGGAATTCGTGCACTGCGCTGAGATCCTCCTTGTGTGATCTAAAGGAGGAAATCGGGGCACTGATGGCGTTCTCCGTGTGCAATGAAGATCATCCTTAAAAACCAAACCAAACCAAACCAAACTTAACCAAACCAAACCAAACCAACCCAAACTAGACCAAACCAAACCAAACTAGACCAAACCAGACCAAACCAAACTAGACCAAACCAAACCAAACTAGACCAAACCAGACCAAACCAAACCAAACCAAAGAGCCAATAAGTTACATCGAGAAAATGAAAAATGAAGTGGTTCGAACATAGCTGATTAACTTGTCATGTTTTGTTATATATTAAATGTTTGTTGAGGTACCAAAACATGCATGCGTCCGTTTGGTTCCCGGGGGCGGGGGGGGGGGGGGGGGGGGGGGTGTCTCTGATAAGACTAAGAAAATCAATAACGACTGTACCCTCAGGCATGTCGTAGCAGGCGACTAATAAACGGTTATGTATATCTAATAGATACAATTGAGTATATAACAACATAAAAATAAGGTGTGACTATTCAATGTCGTTGTAGAAAATGTTTGGTTTAAGACAATCAAACCAGCACGCGAACTGAATAGTTGTCTGTGGTCTCTGAAGAGATATTGTGAGAATATACCTACTGCTTCCTAAAAATTGTTCTATTATTGTGGCTGATTTGCGAGCCGGTAAATAATCAGTTCAAACAGCGAACTGATCTACCGCTTGCTTGTCACATGAAGAGATGATCACAGAAACAACAATGTAACTGTCAGCATCACGCCAAGCCGCCTTACCCTTCCCGGGTTGCTCTGGTAAGTCTGTTGTACCAATATACGCCTCTAGGTGTGACGGAACAACGGACAATTCTTGTTGCCCTATGACGCCGCAAGGTGTTATGGCCGTAGAAAAAAAACTGCTTAGTTCGGTCGACGGCCAAAGGAAAATAATAATAATAATAATAAATAATCAGTTATTAAACAGGTAAAGGATCTCGTTACACACCTATTGAGGCATATTGGGAATATGGTGTTAGGCCCATATTTTCTTGACCGTCGGCACATTAGGGGTGACGTGGTCAGCATCACGCCAGCCGCCTTACCCTTCCCAGAGTTGCTCTGGTACCCATTTGGGGCTGGGTCGACCCAGGAGCCGTGTGTGGCCTAAAAAAATATCCCACCTCATCTGGGGATCGAACCATAGACCAATGAGCTAGGAAGCCAGTGCCCTAACCACTATACTACCGCGGCTCCAATAAGTATTCTAATCAGTTATTAGGATACGAATAATCAGCCGCAAAAAAAACGTGGAGTTGAAGTTTGTGTGGTTAAAAGTTTTTTTACGGGAGAAGATAACCAGCCCCTTAGTCGTTTTTTTTTTTTACGACAAGCCTGGTATGGTACAGTGTTACCGGGTACTATTCTTTCGGGCGACGGAAACACATGCGTAGAATAGAAGGACTGAAATGGTATGACCAAGTCACAAATGTGGAATTGATGACAAGAACCAGACAAGTGCCAGTGGAACAAGAGTTGAGAAGAAAACGCTGGCGATGGATAGGACACACATTGTGGAAACCTGTTGATAGCATTACAAGGCAGTCCTTGTTCTGGAATTCACAGGGAAAGAGAGGCAGAGGTAGACCAAAAAAACACATGGAGAATAGAGCTGGATACAGAGGTGAAAATGATGAGGAAAACATGGAAGGAACTTGAGTGGATGGGACAGGAAGACTTGGCATGTGTTTGTTGAAGGCCTATGCTCCTTGGGGAGCTAAATGGTATTGATTGATTGATTGATTGATTGATTGAAAAAAAAATGGCAGGAAATAATTATGGTGTGCTCTTTTTGCCGCATGCTCTGGTGACGTCACTAAATTCTCCTGTGGTTATGTCATACGTTTCCATTTTGCTTCAGAAGTACGGAAACTCGGAAACAGTGTGGCACGAAAGCATTGAAGCTTCATCTATGATGAGCGATGAGACGTCACTGCCTAAATATATAAATATAAGGTGGAGACACTGTATAAGGTGGATACTTACCCGAACTGCTTAATATAAGTCAGGAAAATTCCAGAAAAGGTATTGCCGACAAGAGAGAGACAGGAATATTTCTGGAAAAAAAAAAACCGCCCGCGCATGGAAGTGTATTGTGAAGAAATGCGCGTTGCTTTAACAAACGCGCAAATTAGTTACCCTACCGGAACGCGCCGGGAAGATATTGCAACTTTGATGGTTAAAGGTGGATGAAACGTTACCGATAGGGTAATTAGTATGATTAATCCTGTTTTCTGTTACATATTAGCAGGAAGCTCTCCTCTTTGATATTGTTTTGTAGACATTGGCGGCTCAAATGCTTTTTGGTTGGTGGATATCTAAATATACTGTTGTAGTTACCTATGTTTATACGCACGGGGAGAATAAAAACATAGAATACAACAAGGGTTGAAGACAGTGATTCTCAACCTTTTAGAGATCTCGCATCTCTTTACAGCATCTATAGAAACCTGGCTCCCCTTTGCAACATCTTAAGAACCCTCTCACCCCTTTGCAACATCTTAAAAAGCCTCGTACCCGATTATTTTCTAGCTCACAAAATATGCTAGAAATGCTAAATATAGAAAAGAGTATGTTGTGAGAAAATGCTCTTTCCACAAAGTGACTAAGGTTCAGTATCTAATTTATATTGCCACTGTTTTATTTTGTACCAAAACACTTGAGTTCTGCGTGTTATATACTGTTTATGATGATTCGTCTTCTAAAATATATGGCATGTCTCACACCTCCAGAAGGTGAGTGGCGCATCGCCAGTGGGCGCATTTCAGATAACAATAGCATACTCTGCAAACACAGTCCAGGTTATTCGTGGTCAAGGTTACAATAACATGACAAAATATTTAATTGTTATACGTTGACAAATTCAACAAAGCACAACTCATAAGAACTTTACAATTACTCAAAACCACGCTTAAATATCACTTTTCTCTAGTTTTGTCATCTTCACCTTTATTGCTGACAAGAATAAAGTCATTTGGCTGACAAAGTCCTACATACCTTACATCCAATATTTGTTAGCAAATCATTGTGCTGAATGCAGTTAAAAACAAATCTACTTCGTTCATTGTAACAAAAAACAAATGAGGGCTAAATCTAAGGGTTGTGTTGTTAACAATAATTAAGTCACATGAATGCAGCGTGCATAGTTAACACCGCATTATTGAAGAACAGAAATCTCTAGTCATCTTAGGGATGCCATCCAATATCCCTTTACACGTGGTCTGCTCATGCGCATTTAAGCATAATTTCCCCAACGTAGTGACGTTAAGGTTTCCGAAATGTGAACTTTGTCAAAACAATTCTATCGCATTCTTGGGGTTGGTTTTTGTTAATCCCAAGTTTAGAAAGGATTTGAAAACGAGGCGCGCACACTAAGGAACTGGAAATAAGATGGAATATAACAAGAGGAAAAAAGGATATCTCCCCTTGCCGATATCGCGACTTAACTTTTGACGGTAGCGATTTTCTACACTTTTTTTTTAGAAACCTGCCAAACAGAGAGACCACACTGCTGCCTTTCATGTAGGTTGAGGACAATTAAAGGCTAAGGAAGGCAACCCGACATAAATGTCCGTTGAAATCGGATGCACTGGGCCACAGGCCTAACGAAACAGTGCAACGTACGCCGCTCGATGATGATTTCGTGGAAAAGCTCTACGGAGTTTCAAATAGCCTCAAACTGACTACTGCTTTCTTTGAAAACATTCAAGTGGACGTCTGAGAGTGTACGAAGAAGAAGAAGACATTTTTTGTTGGAACATAGAGCTTGAGTAGGAATTAAATGTAGAATTATAGCTGTTGTAAAATATAAATGGAAACGTAATATATGTCACTATTTAAACAGGAAAATGAGCAGGGTCTTTTTTCAAAGTTCAGATGAGGATGGACCCCCTTATTCTCTCAGAACGAGCCACCACTGCTCGTAAGCACTAAAACAATGGAAGCTAGAAAGGATAGAATAAAGCAGTAGAATTGTAAACGTGCCAAAATGATCTGTCCGCATTAATAGTTGTATTTACGTAACTCTCGAATTAGTGCCATGACATTAGTCAAACAAAGATAAGGTTGGAAGAAACAAGTGTGGGACTTATATCTGATTTCGCCCAAATGTCTATCGATTCGGGCGCCATTTAGGTCACTAACATCGAAACAGCTTCAAACAATAATTCAGTAACGAAGTACCGGTAATAAAAAGTAAGATCAATGCAAGATTTTCTGGGCCCTAAGCACTGAAAATGTAATGTTGATGAAAACTCGTGTGTTTTTTTTTTAATTTCAATTGAAATAACAATCATATTTAATGTTTGCCTTAAAATGCCTTAGGAGCTATGGTAGCGTTGTGGTTAGTGCACTGGCTTCCTAGCTCGTGGGATTTTTTAGACCGCAAACAGCTTCGGGGTCAATACAAGGTCATGAATTGGGTAACAGAGCAACTGTGGGAAGGTTAAGGAGACCGGCGTGTTGCTGACCAAAATATGACCCCTAGTGTGCCGATGGTCAAGACAATATGAGCCTAACACCATATTCCCACTATGCCTCAATGAGCGTGTATGTAACAGGATCCTTAAAATAGCTTATTTCTAAACCTTCTAACTGCAAAATCCGTGATTAGATCAACTAAAGGCGTTCAACGAAGTATGTCCGCTCAACACAAAGCAGAGCAAGTGAATTAACTCTGTCCTGACATATTCTTGTTCTCTGAATTTTTTTCGTTCTTTTTAGCTGAGAAAAACAACGTTCTCCAGAGCAGTTAGTATTCATCGGTGTAAAGAAAATACGTAGAGTAATCAATACATTTTGATCTACCTATTGTATTCTTCTTTCATGATTGAGTCGTGAAAATCAATATCATTTAATTTTTTTTTTCCCTCCTGTATTATTATACTTTCATTCATTACCCTTCGCTCCCAAGGAGCATAGGCCTTCAACAAACACAAGCCAAGTCCTCTTGTCACGTGCCATCATCTCAAGTTCTTTCCACGTTCTCCTTATCATTTTCACCTCTGTTCCCAGCTCTCTTCTCCATGTGCTTCTTGGTCTACCTCTGCCTCTCTTGCCCCGGGGGTTCCAGAGCAAGGACTACCTTGTAATGCTATCAACAGGTTTCCTCAATGTGTGCCCTATCCATCGCCATCGTCTTCTTCTCATCTCTTGTTCCACTGGCACTTGTCTGGTTCTTGTCATCAGTTCTACATTGGTAACTTGTTCAGTGTGTGTCCTATCCACATTGGATACCATTTTAATCCTTCTATTCTACGCCAGCACCCATCTATGAATGTCTAAAGCTTTTTGGTTGTTGTTTTTGTTGTTCTCCATGTTTTAGAGCCATATAATAGTACTGCCTTTAAATCTATGAATGTCTAAAGCTTTTTGGTTGTTGTTTTTGTTGTTCTCCATGTTTTAGAGCCATATAATAGTACTGACTTGACATTTGAGTTGAAGATTCTAATTATTTTCTTCTTCTTCTTTGATCCTTAGCCGCCGACCGTCAAAGCAGTCAGTGGCCATCACGCCTAGTGGCGTCTTGTAGGGCAAGAACAAATTGATTCCACTTTGTTCGGTCGGTGGCCATCCTTCGTACAGTGCCCCAACTCTGGTTCATTCTTTGCATCTCAGCCTCCACAGTGCTCCGCCAGGTTGTTTTTGGTCGGCCTCTCTTTCGTTTTCCTTCAGGGGTCCAAAGCATAGCTGTTCTTGTGATGGCGTCGGGGTCTCTTCTGAGGACACGGCCAACCCAGCTCCAGCGTCTGCCAGCTATGATGGTGTGCATGTCCTCTTGCTTGCTACGAGTAAGCAGATCTTGGTTAGTGTGGTGAAGTGGGATGTTATAAATATTTATAGGGGGACTTAGTGTACTGACTGAGATCAGCTGTGAAGGTATCTATATCTAATGAGAGTAGTGTATTATAGATAACCTTACTTGCTGCCACATATATATATATCTCAGTCAGAATTATTCTGGAATAGTGTGATGACTACGTTATATGTCTAGGGTATGTGTATGATGAAGTGTAAGTCAAAACAACAACAGACAGATAAACAATTTAATTTATTCCACTACACTTGACAACACTGTGACACTCACATACATAAAACACTCTACAAGGATATCTTAAAGAAGTCACTGATAACTTTTCAAATAACAATATGTATTCATTGCTGTCATGAATGAATATGTGTCCTGATTCAAATACAAAGGGAACCAGGAATCACAATCAATTTTACTTACAAGTTATATGTACAGAATTTATCAATATGAATATTGTAATGACATATATTATTAAAGGTATCCTATGTGTGTCAGTTGTGTAGTAGTAATATGAGGTAATACTGGTTTTGCTTTGTTCAAGCTCTGTTGGTATTTGTCATCATGACTTCAATAGTTTGTCTTTATGGGAACTATTATTGGAGATGTTCTCAGTTCCTGATATTAACACAATTTAATTCCCCTCTTAATATTATTTTTACAAGGTCATTTTAAGCTGGGGGTACATAATTTTGAGCTCAGCTGGCCACATCAGCTTATCTTGCGTGATGGCGGCAGGTACAGACTCCTCTGCTCGACTTCTCCCCTGGGCTCTGGAGACACCTCACTGATAGCTAAATGGACCAAGGAGTATGCTGTCCGACTCTGGATTCAGCAAAGCTCTGACCAGGTGCTGCTCAATACCATCAAGACCACGGTCCCTGAAAACAAGAAGGATGTACCTTCTACTTCATAACTAATTTATACTCTCTATTTACACTGAGCACAATACATCACAAACATTGAGTTCAGAGCGTTAGGCCAACTGTCAGCTTCATCTGAAATACTTTATACCAGTATTTACCTCCTTAATGGTTACCACGCCTCTGCACTTCCAGCATTATTTCTGTCTAATCAATAATCTAGGTGTCAGGGTACTGTTTGGCCATTCCATGCAGTTTTACTTTCCTCCGACACCTTCTGTTCAGGCGGGAGCATTATAGGCTTTACATCATGTTTGCTACTGAACTACACATATATACAGGCATAAATTAACAATTCACATTCAATTTTCATTAAAAGATACTGAATGTTTCAAGCTTACCACAATTCATGGAAACAAACACAGATACGTTGATTAGCAATGAATTCTGGCACAACTACTGGCACAAATTCCCATCTGCTTATGTTCCAGGCTTTTATTTAGCAAAAATATGAGCTGGCTTCAACGCACTGTTGCTTTATCAAGCTTATTTGACTAGTGGTCTCGAACTAACGCTCCTAAGTGAGTATATCAGCGAGTCTAGCCAATGGAGCCACGTTTCGACAAGTATTTGAAAAAATTTTAACTTCCTACGTCTCCCCTAACAACCAAAGATAGTATTTATAGCCCGACTAATCGCGTTTAGCCTTACATATCATTCCAGCCAATCAGTTCAAATGTAACTTGTGGCCCATTCCCCGTACAATGGTGGTGTAAAAAAAATCTACCACTGAGCGATTCTGATTTTGGGTGTTGTCTGACAGCACCATCATTTTATTTTGGCTATAACTTGTTAATTCCTAGACTATTTGCATAACGTTGTACATATTCTTTGTCAGCAAACCCTAAGGAACCCAAATATATATATTTAATAGAGCTAAGTGGCTGCGTTCAAAATATGCAATTTCTTCTACCTCCTGTTTCGAAGATGTGCTGTCTGGGTACTGTAATGTTTTCAAACGTAAACCCATCTATTGTTATCTTTCCTAATAAGCGTTTTTTGTGATTTTAAAACCTAACTCTGGGAAGGGTAGTGAATTTATCACTGTCCGTCTGAAAAAAAAAAAATTAGTGCATGTGGCCTTACACGCGTGATAGTAGTAATTGTGTATCGCGCGACGCGTGTTGCATGCGTTCCTGATTTTCAGCCCTCCCTCTCTCTTTCTATTTGAGTCCATCTGTTCGTTCGTTTTGGTAACGCAGTATAATTAATGTTAGGATTAATTTAGGTCATTACGCAGTCTGCCTCTCAATGTTTTTCCAAGAAATACAGCACACGTTTCATTGAAGAAAGCGGGTAATAATATAGTAGGCTTTTACTATCAACGTGAAAGCGTTACAATTTGCAGACGAAGCATAAAACAAAGGGGATTTCGAGTACATTCCTTGTGACAGCACTGTTATTTTACCATTGCTCTTTTCTTTATTAGATTTATTTGTTAGGCTTTATATTTACTTGATAATTTATATATGTGGATTAGAATATTCCACGACAGTTAGTGATGATATTCGGCCAAAAGATTCGGTGAATTTTTCTTAGGCATGTTGTGTGAAAAGAGGACAATTTCGACATTTCCTTCTCTGTAACTCTCCAGCATTCCGCACCATAGAGAAGCAGAGAAAGCACACAGCTCTGATATAATCTTAATTTTGTGCTTGTGCTGTATTGAGAGGACTTCCAGATGTTGTTTAGGCTAAAGAAGGCTGTTCTTGCCTTATTCATTCTGATGTTGATGTCTTTGCCTGCCCCGCCGTCTGGTGTTACTATAATAATAATAATAATAAATTCTTTAAGCGCCAAACACGGCGCATAAGGCATAAACCAGTGCTCTCCAGGTTGTTCGTTGTGACGCCACTCCTCTTAGCTCTTGCACATTATTTAGGCCCAACGTTCTTCCTCTCTTATTATTGTTCTTCTGAGTGTTTCTTTTGGTCTTCCTTTTTTCCGCTTACCCTCAGGAACCCAAGTGAGCGCCTGTAGTGGTATTCTGTTGTTTTGCATTCGTAGGACATGACCGATATATGACCATCGTCTTTTCCTTATATAGTTGGAGACATATTTCTGCCTAGAGTCTTCTCTTATTTGTCGATTAGTCTTGAATTCTTTCCAACTGATTGTTCATGAGTTTTCTAAGACATTTGTTCTCGAATGTATTCAGCTTGTTCTCCAATGATTTTGTTATTTTCCAACTCTCACAGCCATATGTTAACACTGAGATAACATTTGAATTAAACAGACGAAGCTTGGTATGTATATTCAATGATCGTAATTTCCAAATGTTAGATAATCTATTGAAGGCGCTAGCTGCCAAAGCAATTCTATATGGATTTCTCTTGTTGTGTCACCATCCTGAGTCATTTTACTGCCTAAATAATTGAAACTTTCAACTTTCTGTAGTTTTTCCCCGTTCAAGATGATATCAAAGGTCTCGTTAGAAAAGTTCATAACTTTAGTTTTAGAGGCATTTATTTGGAGACCTATTTTAACCGAGAGATGACACAAATTATTTACTGCTTCTTGGGATTGTCTGGGTGTTGAACTTAAGAATGCTAAATCATCTGCGAAATCCAGGTCCCCCAGGAATTTTCCATTTGTCCATTTTATACCCAATTGTTCATTGTGGGTATAGTTTCTCATAACCCAATCAATAGCTATTCCAAAAAGTAGTGGTGACATAATACAGCCTTGTTTCACCCCTGTTTCTACTGTAAACCATTCTGTATTTCCTTTATTTGTTCTAACACAACATCTTGCATTGTCATATAGCGCTTTGATTATATTCACATATTTTGTTGGAAAACCATAGATTGTAAGTATCTTCCACAATGATGGGCGGTGTAGACTATCAAAAGGCTTTTTGAAAATCGACGAAGGTGATAATAAGTGGCGATTGCCTTTCCACTGATTCTTCTATAATTGTTCTTAGTGTGAATATTTGATCAATACATGATCGTTTCGGCCTGAAACCCGCTTGTTCTTCTCTGATCTTTTCGTCAGCATGCAATTTAAGTCTTTCTAACATCATGCAACATAATAATTTTCCAGGTACTGATAATAGTGATATACCACGCCAGTTATTACAGTCTGATAGATCACCTTTCTTCGGTAACTTTACAATAATACTGTCTTTCCATTGTTGTGGTGGTTGTTCTTCTCTCCATACTTCATTTATAATATCTAAAATTCTCAAGAGGTTGTTGTCATTAACTGCTTTAATCATTTCCCCTGAAATTTCGTCAACTCCAGCAGCTTTAAAATTTTTTAATCTTTTAACGGCTTGTTTGATCTCGTCCAGCGTGAATTCATCGCAAGTTATTGGCAAGGTGGTTGTGGGAGTTTCATTATTAAAATCAGGTGTTACTGTTGGTGGTGGTCTGTTTAGCACCTCCATGAAGTGCTCAGCCCATCTCTTCATTTGTTCTTTTTCTGTTGGTATTGAATTCCCTAATTTACCTATGTAGTGGTGTTTGATGGTATTGTATGATGGTGATGTTACTAAATGTAATTGTATGAGGCCAGCTGTGAAGGCTCCTGAGATAAAATGTAATTGTGAATTGTCAGAAGGCCTTTCTTGCTACCACTACGACCTCACACTTAATTTTTTTTCTTAATGAATGTGGCTACGTAAAGTGTCTAGGGTTATGATATGTAGTGTGGTGTAATAGGTTATAAATATACCCACAGATATTTAACAAGACTAATAATATTAATAAATGTTAAAATACACTGAACTAACTCACGTGTGTAAAATTTTGATAAAATTATATTACATTTATTTTGTTCTGGATCAATTTTTTAGATTGACCAGAACTTAAAAGGATTTAGAGATTATGAAAAGAAATGCATGGAATATTATATCATAAATGCAATAGTGTACATATATATGTACTATACTAGTTAGTTTTATTAAAATGTTCTAGTAGTCATCTACTTGGGAGGATAGTTACTGTTTGTGCTGTTGGGGTGGCCTCATCACACCTGTCTATATTGACTACACAGTGTCCAGAAAATGGTGGGAATTTTTATGGGGTATTAGTAACTAAACTGCGTTGGTGAATGTCCAGCAGACCAGAGGCTCACTCATCTGGTAGTTGTAGCTCTGGTGCTGAAATCAGGTGGTCCCACCTCTCCGTGCTGGCGGGCAATAATGGTGGTCTCTGTCACAAGTACTGCACAGATACACTCGAGTAAGTCACCAACTGAATAGACACTGCTTGGTTGACAACAGAAACTCGCAGCTCTGCAATCAAAGTATGGGCCATGTGTCAAAATCTATTCTCTACCCACGTCTGGACACAACACTGACACAACAACCACATCATACAGACAGGTCAGATCTCTCTGACCAAACAGCACATTTACCATGGTGGTTTTACATCAGATAGATCCTCCCAGACTATAGGTTCTGAAAAATATTTATTAGTTGTCTGCCCTAAAAGAGGATAGGTAATATGTTTCATTATTCTCAACACTTGATCTGTCTTGCATAATCCTTGCTGGAGTTTATGTACATTGTTGGTCCCTAGACCCTGACTAGGGCGGGGGGTCTAGAGCAAATCCCTACTTGTTTGTAAGGCTAGATTTCGATATGGCAGTATCAAATCACTCGAACATGAAACAATATTCAAAATATATAAGGAAATAATTTCAATCTTACCAGATTATGAATAAATAACACAGAATTGCTAGCAAAACTCAGCTGAGCTGCTGGCTATAGTATGGCGTCCCTAAATTTATTACACTTTCTTTCATATGGAAATCACCACACTTTAAAATCTGTGTCTATCACTGAACAACTATTGAAGAATGGCCCCACTTTCGCGTCTGAGCGCTAATGATATGATTGTCTGTGGCCAATCACTGCCTAGGTTTATTTTAATTTCAAATTCCTACACTAAAGTCATTTCAGTCATGCTTCAGTCAAGTATGGATGGTTATCTGTTAGTCTGTCCGTCTCTACTTGTGTTTCTACAAAATGTACTTGATTTTTGAACCAACCTTTCTCTCCCCTCCAAAATTTTGTCGTTAAAAGTTATTTTTAGACACAGCCACCACAAATATCCCTTCTCTTCCATACTACGTAGATTTGAACACCTGCGACTCGAGGTCGTGTTTTTTTGTGCAATTAGCGACACTTTTAGATTCAATACAGTCTGTCGATGATGTGAACAACACTGTCTTTTGTCATTATCTTCAATATTATCTATCCGTCTGTAAAATTAAGAACATATTAGTTCACTGCTCAGAATAGGCCATCCGGCCAGCTAATTTTTATATTCCTAACATTAATATTAAGAAAAAAAGTACTTTTTAATTTTTGTAATATTCCTAACATCTGCGTTTAGCCGCTGAATTCAAATCAAGGGCTTGGTATCGCGCAAAAGCGTCCAATAAATGACTGTGGCGTAACATATCTATGGTCCCTTCTGTCGAGTTGCTTACTTTTTATGTCAACTTGGGAAACGTGACTTTTCTCCGTTTCCCCCCCCCCCCCCCCCCCCCCCCCCCCCCCCTTCCCCCCAATTGCGTCTCCTTAGCCTTTCTAGTCTCACGCAATCTTTCCAGTCATATTTTTCCTTTTTGATCCTCCGTTCCCCTCCTGTCTAGCAAGTCAATTATTATGGAGGATGATGACCCGCGGTCTAGGCGATCATGTACTATTCGCAGCCTACGCAGTATGTTTTTATCCTTAAATGTTATCTTTGGAGATATTTTACCGTTGTATCTCTGTCCAATTCACTACAACCTTTAACAGGTGTTTCCATAGCAGTAGGCTGGTGACATTGTTGTTTTGTAATTTGATAAAGGCACCTACTATTACCAGTTCTTACAGCATTTTCAGCTTCTACGGCCAGTTCATTGATGAAATGTCTTTTATCTCTTCGAGTTTTTGTCTTCACTTCTTTATTTAACAAGTTTCGAAATAGTTGTTCATTTTGACATTATATTCCTCCTTTATATCATTTGATTTAACATCTATTCTCAGTTTTATTCGGTTGGTATAACTTCTTCAGCAGTTTAGCTAGCAGTTATGATCGCTTCCGATCTCTGCACCTCTGTATGCTCTGACGTCTTGAACTGATGAGCGAAATTTTGCGCTTATGCAGAAGTGATCTATCTGGTTCTTAGTTCTGCCATCAGGTGAATTCCATGTTATCTTGTGGATATTCTTATGTGGAAAGATGGTGTCTGCCACAACGAGGTTTGATATTTCACAAAGTTCTAGAAGTCTTTCGCCATTTTGATTCATACAGCCTATGCCATGAGTACCGAGATATCTTTGTACTCCATCGTCGTTGTCACCTACTTTGGCGTTAAAATCGCCCATGACTGCTATTATGTCATGCTTGGGTATCGTGTTGATGGTACTTAGAAGTGCTTCATAGAAGTCATCTTTTGTGGTATCAAGAGCGTCGTTAGTTGGTGCATAACATTGTACAATTGAGAGCTTGAAAAATCTTGTCTGAAATCTAGCTAATATTAGCCTCTCATTAATAGGTACCCAGCTGATAAGCGATGCTGCTGCTTTCTGTGTCATTAAGATGGCTACTACCTCTGTGTGACGATTATCATTACTACCAGAGTATATAATTTGCTTTTTTTCTTCTGAAATATATTTTATGCCCTTCCCCGTCCATCTACACTCGCTGACACCCAATATGTCCAACTTATAATTATCCATTTCTTTAATTACTTCTTCCAATTTTCCGTCTTGATACATAGTTCTTACATTCCAGTATCCAATTTTTAAAATCTCCTTAGCCCCCAAGATATTAGAATGAGTCATGTTACTATGCTTCCTAGGTATGTGAAGGTATCTGTCTGTACCAAAATTTTTAATTATTTTAAATCAAGCATAACAATCAGAATCTTCAAAATGGAAAAATTATTATACTTTGCACGTATATGACAGGATAATTGTCCCTGTTCTCCAAAAAGATTCGTTTTCAAGTCAACCATGGACGATTCAACTAGATCGTAAGACTCTTGTGAATATTATTCATTCTTAAATTGGATAATTTATCTCAACACTTCTTTGCACATTTCATATCTTCTTTTCATATGTGCTTCTTCTTCTTCGTCCTGAAAAGGTTGCGTTGTGTTGCCGTTTACAGCGAAGCTGCGATATTTGCACCTTTCGGCCCGACATATCCGACTTCCGCACGGCATTTTCTGAGACCGGGTTTGCCTTCCCTCTTCGATCCCTACTCTCTCGGCCATACTGCAGTGATGCTGCCTGTTTCCAAAACCACCACTTGGAAGTGGAGTAGGGTCTTGGTCAGCTCTGGTTCGCTGACTGCATTCATCTCTTTTGCTGCCTCTTCGGTCCCTTATGTGCTTCAAGTGTATCACTTAAAGCACTTCTTCGTTCACTTTCAAATAACCACAGCTATCTCTCGTATAAAGCTGGCAGTCCGTCTCAGGCTTCTGTCGTCACCATACAGTTTCTCCCTCAACTGGGTTGGAGCAGGTCACCCAGCTCCTCTCGTGGAGCTGACAGTTTTGAGTTATGTTTTCTACTATTTGTTTGTCCTTCCCACATGGGCACACATCTGTCTGTCCGAGTTTCAATGCGTTCTACAGATGGTATATAAGTCTGCAATGGCCGGTTCTTAGTTTGAAAATTATCACTTGATCTTTTCTTGGTAAGACGCGGTAGCACATGGGTTAGTGCGCTGCCTTCCGAGAACGGTGGTCCATGCGTCGATCCCCAGTTGAGCAGTGGCGTATTCTCTATGTGTGCTGTGCGTGCTGCGCACACCTATGCCCGAAGGAAAATAAAAATTTAATTTATTATTCTATAAAATATTTCTCTTCTAAAGTTCTGCTTTCGGACCGCACGCATCAGGATAACGGATTTTCCCGCATAGAATCTACGACTATACCTAGTTTCAGTTTCCCAGACGCGTTTTATAGTGCAGTTTTTATTGGTTGGTTGCAATCGCCCGAAGTTTCTCGGGAAATTCCGTCACAATGCGTGCGGTACCTTTCGGATTCACGTCTGAATATTGGTTTGTGTGGATCGGGGTCAAGGCCAGATACGTCAATACAATACGAACATGCGTGCGGTGGTCTTGCAGCTCTCGGGTTGTAAAAATCGGCTGTGTCCGTCCAGTGTTTTTTGTGATTAATTTTTGTTAGTTGCCGGGAATGCAGATTATTAGTGACAGTGAGTTTCAAGTTGTAAGTTAATTAGTATTTCGGAGATAGTTGACATATACCCCTAATAACTATCGTTGCGTTATTGAATATAGTTGGTTTTTAAATTAAGAGGGGAAGAAGTTAAATAGTAGGCGTACATATTCATTTTAAGTAGCAGCACGCCTAGCTCGCATTACCAGGATACGCCACTGCAGTTGAGGTGGGATTTTTTAGACCGCAAACTGCTCCGGGGTCGACCCAGCCTCATGAATTGGGTACCAGAGAAACTCTGACCATGTCACCCCTGGTGCGCCGATGGTCAAGAAAAGATGGGCCTGACACCATATTGCTAATATGCCTCAATGGACGTGTAACGGGATCCTTTACCTTTTTTACCTGTTCTTGGTAATGTATAGCGTGGTTCTGCAGAATCAGAGTCTGGGGTGCTCCTTTGAGTTTCTCGTTTTTATTATTGGTCTACAGCTATGTGGTTTTAATGCATCGACAGTCTTTCCAGTCTACCCAGCTGTAAATGAGTACCTGACTGTTGTGAGTTGGGAAAGGCAAAGGCAATGAGGAAGGGAACTAGTCACCCCACCTTATAAAGCTGGACCTAATAAAGTGAAGTCTGGAACACTTCACTCCCAAACGTGAAGAATGTACTGACGTTTAGCACAGGAATAAAGAAATTAAAAGTGTTATATAATCAAGCGTTCGATTGACAGAGTGGTTAGAACGCTGATCTCTCGCAGCAAAGATGGCGGGTTCGAATCACAATGATTTACACTTATCTTGTGGATAAAGTCATCAAAGCTTGTAAGGAGAGGACAAGAAAGTATTCAGTGGGGTACTGGAAGATGAGACACGTTTGTATTTCATAGCTGGCTTTTTCCGATGATGTTGCCCTGATTGCTAAATCAGAGTCACATCTTCAATCCAACCTGCAAGTCTGGAAGGAAGAGCTGGAGAAGAGAGGGATGATCATAAGCAGCTCTTAAACAAAAACCATGGTGATAGGATAGAAGGCATCAGATTAAGCTGGGAGAACGTGTCCTGGAGCAGGTCAACCACTTTAAATACTTTGTAGTTGTCATAGACTTAAAGGGAGGCATCAAAGAAGATTTGGCTACTCGAAGAGCAGCAGCTGGGAGACTTTTTCAAGCCATAAATCGAGGATTCTTCACCAAAAGAGAAGTTTGAGAAGACAGAGATGGATGTATACCGCTCCACCTATGTCCCAGTCTTGACGTGTGGATGCAAGTTATGGATAATGACTACAACCCACAAAAGCCAGATCCAAACCTCAGAAATGTAGTGGTGGAAGTAAAAAGAAGAGATATGGTCCGGAACCAGACGATACATTGTAGCAAAATATGCGAGAATAAACGCTCAATTCAGTACGATTCAGGCATAAAACGATAATAAATACATTAGCCCGCATGTGTCTGACGGTTGGCATCTTCGAAGCCAGCAGCGCTGCCTTTTGCACAGTGCTAAGCCTATAGAACGATTTCACGGCAAAAAGTCTGACACGCTTTAGTTTCGTTTTCGAGAGACACTACTAATATTTAACTTTGCCCAATCTGCTGATTACACTTTGTAGTCTAGCCTTACAATTAACTATTGGCGGAAGAGTGCCGCAATATAGCTATCTGAAGTAACACTTTCTGTCAACTTTGTAGCAAAATTAGTAGGAATCCTTACATTGTTTGGTAATATTACACGATACAATGCTAACTAGTAACGCAAAATCTTAAACCCGCCCCGTCTAACCCCGCTTCGATGACACAGTCTGCAACGCATATATTCACACTGCGAAAAAACCAGCCAAGGCATAACCACGCAGACAATTTTATTTCCTTCTCGTGGTAGCATTTCTGATGTAACTAAAACAAGTAGTTATTGGAAAAAAATACATGCTCGCAAGATAAAGGAGGGGAAAGATGGCGGACTTGTGTAAAATTTTATTTGACGATGGACGATGAAATAAATTGGAAATTTTAAACCGTTAGGAAGTTCCCCATAAGAATTATATGGTAGTATGACGTAAAGTTAGCTGTGTAAGAATGTACTTTAAAATATATGATATTCCCAGTATTAGAGAAGTTATTGAAGAAATACTAATATCTAAGAACACACGACCAGACACACTGGCGTTCCTGCTCATGTTTTTTTTTTTTTTTTGGTAACGTTAGGGGGACGCGAGCTGGGAAAAGAGGCAGGGAGGTACATTCAAATTCGCTTGAGGTGAACAGAGTATGAATGGGAAAGGGAAACGGTAGGAGAAATGTAATCCTAAACGTGATATCTTTTGTATTTGGCATGACTAGAGCAGACTAGCCAATCGACCACCAGTTATTCAAAATTATTTTGGGTTTTTCATTCAAACTGCATTTGAATTCAAGTAGTAGAACGATTTGGCTATTTACAGTCTGTGCAGTTCGGAGGAAGCTGAGGCCATTTCTTCACAAAATCAGCGTCATTTGTTTATATATTTCTTGATTGTGGTAAGGATATTTTATGAAATTTAATATGTTTGGTCCAACTACAAAGTTAGATACTGCTATTGGGGAAAAAGTGAAGGACATGTTGGAAGCAGACATTGTTGAGTCCACACATTAAACGGTATCTGACTGATGTATGTTGTTATAATTATGTTGACATATTATTGTATTAAAATAGTTTAGCAAGCCTCTGTGTTCAATGAACACTGTTTAACATGCCTGAAGCAAATATAAGTGTAAAGAAAAGAAGAGAAGATTATATCAGAGGAAATGTGGTTACTCCACATTATTGTATGGAGGAAAAGTATGTGAACGTACAGTGGCGTATCTACTATAAGGACTTGAGAGGTGGTCACAACCAGGTGGGAGTTCTGTACAATTCGGGGCGAGTGCATTTGTAAGGCACGCGAGGCTGACCCCATACCCACGTAGGGAATTAAGTGTTAGAATAAATGATCAGAGATAAAAGGCCAGGGTGTCCTTTTGTTGCAGAGGGTCTATGTTCCTGTTGCCGGCTGGTGACAGGAAACCTGCTGAGTGCTTATAAACGCCAACCAGTCTCCAACCAGACTTATATGCTGTCGAATATCCAGTAGGAGCTTTGGCGAGTGTTGTACTTGAAATTTCTGCAACTACCCATCGTATTATCTTACAACAAGGACTCTCAGGTGAAGAGTAAAACCTCTGGGGCATCTCTGACATTTTCTTGTGTTTCAAAATATTACACAGGAATTTTATGGGGGTATGAGGAACTACAGCCCTCATATACAGTGACTCTCCCGGTAGATAACTAAAGTGAACTCTATAATATTTCATCCAGGAAGGACATTTATAAATTAGATAAATAAAGTGAACTAATTTAATATTCCATACAGGAAGAACATTTATAAATACATATTAACTTTTAGTTATTGGGCAGATTGTCCCATCAGTTTTAATTGTTCCTTTTCTGTAAACTATCTTGTCCTTATTTTCAAAGACCTGTCCACAAGCTATGAATGGACAGGCAAAATACATTGTAAATATTTGTTCAAAGAAAAACTTAACTGCTAGTTATTAACTTCTTTTATAGAAACTTAAAGTGTTTGATTGTTGTGTACCATCATTCATTTCTCCCCTAGACACTAGGTACACCATACACTAGAGCCAGAAGATTGACCGTGTGAGACCTAGAAAGGTAGCGTTAGGTTCTCTGTACATAATTCATCATCATCATCTATAGAGTCAGAGACCTACATGTGCTTGACCTCACACGGTTATAGCAGACACCTTTTCATTCTTTTTAGGATACCATCATAACCTCCCCAGCAAAATCAACTTTGCTACATACATCATGGCCTAAAACCCTACCCCTGCAGACCCAAGTAGAACAGTCCCAACTAAGATGGTTTGGCCATGTCTGCAGAATGGGAGAAGATCGGCTACCACGACAAGTATGGGAAACTAAGAGCCAGGGATCCAGACCTCCAGGACGACCCAGAGTCCGCTGGGAGTACAACAGTAGACAAACACTGAAGGACAGAGAACTAGAATGGAACCAGGCCAGGAGGAACACAGTCGAAAGGATAGTTTAGCTTTCTCTCTCTTCCAAACCTCTACACATCACGGTAGAAGAGCAAGGACTGAGTAAGTAAGCTGTGGATAAAGCTTCAACAGTTAGTTCTGGAGCTGTATTTTGCTTGACCTACCGTGGGACTTCATTCCCTGGATACGATGTCGCTATGCTTCTGCCAGGCATGCAGTGTTAATCTTTGTTTCATACACTGCAGTATGTCACTCAATGTACACAAACTCATTGCACTGGATTCATTGATATCTAAAACTGCAGTATATAAAAGGCTCTAGTATATGTTGTCTATAACCGATTCGCCCCTCCGGTCAGAATCCTCATTTTGACAACACAGTAATGAGGCTTAATTATGTTAGTCAAGGGAGTGTGATGAAATCAGTCGTGCACATTTTATAACTGTCGTCCCATCCGGCAGTATCAATTCATTTCTCTCATTCATCGTCCTATTATATATATAATTATTTGCCATATTCATTGCCCTTAATTCTTTTTGCTGGGACCATACCCAGACTTGTTTACGTTTCAGCAGGTGAACTGTAACAATACCAGGTTGATTACACAGGTCCGCGGAAATACGTTTATCACTTGAGTCGCCTAGCCACCTTTGATAGGATTCGATCTCTATGGACCCAATATGGTCGCTCACGATCGATGAAAAGAAAACCCATATTGTCTGTCTGGGATAGTCGTCTGAGATGGGCGAGGGCCCAGGTGATAATGAGATAATAGCTTCCGTCGCCCTATCCCTGTGTAATTATTACAGATAACATGTCTGGGAAGACAATATTGGTGGAAGTATTACAGCATTATTAGAAAGAGGTCACGCGATGGAATTTTTAAATGTAATATTTTAAAACACGCGAGGGGATATTAAATTAAACACCCCAACCCAGATAGTGCTAAAGAGCTTTCGATTGGTTTGATTCGAGAGATGGAATAGACATTGACTTTCATTGCAAAATTCATCGGAAGTATCATAACAGGAATTTCCCAGACCAAGTGATTCGAAAGTATCTAACCTAAGTTGCTAGTATCCATTCTAAACTATGCCAGGAGATTGTGTTCCCAAAAGTTACTTTGGGGGTAAGTGTAAAGATTTATTTTACAAATGTGAATTCGACATGTTTTTCTTGCTAAGTGGTTTTTATATGAGGCTGGCAACCTCACATATGAAAATAGTATTTCATAAACCACTTCAGCAAGCGCTGGGGGAAAACCGACAGCAGAGATGACCCCAGACACCGACTGGAGCAGTGATGAGTGATGATTAGATCACATGTGCCTCAAGTGTATCATATCATTTTGTGAGATACATGTACCTTGTTAATTGTAATTCAGGCAAATCATTGCTTTCACGCTTTCTAAGCACATATTTTCCCAGTTTAATACACAGAAGAATAACATTGGTGATTGGTAATCATCTTCCCTGAGTTACGCTGTGTATACTGAAAAGAATTTAATTATTCGGAGAGACTAACATTGGTGGTTGGACAGCTAGACAATGCACCTGTTAATTTAATAATAATAATAATAAATTCTTTAAGCGCCAAACACGGCGCATAAGGCAGAAACCAGTGCTCTCCAGGTTGTTCGTTGTGACGCCACTCCTCTTAGCTCTTGCACATTATTTAATTTCCTTCTCTTATTATTGTTCTTCTGAGTGTTTCACCCTCAGAAGAACCCAAGTGACATTATTCTGTATTTAGGACAGGAATATAGACCATCGTCTTTTCCTTATATAGTCGGAGACATATTTCTGCCTAGAGTCTTCTCTTATTTGTCGATTAGTCTTGAATTCTTTCCAACTGATGTTCATGAGTTTTCTAAGACATTTGTTCTCGAATGTATTCAAAGATTAACCAACTCTCACAGCCGTATGTTAACACTGAGATAACATTTGAATTAAACAGACGAAGCTTGGTATGTATATTCAATGATCGTAATTTCCAAATGTTAGATAATCTATTGAAGAGTCAGAATTAATTCTCCTGTTAATTTGCAGCCCACAAATGTACTTAGCACAGGCATTAGTTCTTTCTATTTTGTCTAAAAGTTTGTAGAACAAAGCTATCAGACTGTGAAAGGTCATCATCACAGAAGAGCTAACGAAACCACGTCTGCAGGACTCATCTAGATCAGTTAAGTTCTGATTATCAGGAAACAGCAAAAGAACAATATTTTTTTCTTTAAAATCCTCACCGAAGTCTCTATGAAGATAAAGCTTTCATCTAAAATTCACCATCATTTCATCTCTAATTTAACCTGTTAAAACTAATTGATTATTAAATGTGTTACATGTTATTTTAAAACTAAACAATCATAGTTGATTCGGTTATTATATATATATATATATATATATATATATATATATATATATATATATATATATATATATATATATATATATATATATATATATATATATATATATATATATATATATATATATATATATATATATATATATATATATATATATATATATATATATATATGAAGAAATGAAGAGATACTGCCGGAGTGAATTAGAGTTATAAAAATTGCACGACTTATTTCGTCACAATGCTACATAGGCAGGGCAATTGTTAGCTTATATCTGATCCGTCGCTTTTTGTGAAGAATTAAGCAATGGTTTTAGCCCGTTCAAGCCACCAGCTGGTGTAAATCCGGCGAAATTCCTTTCTAAGAATTAGCTCTACAAATGTATATATATGTATATATATGTATATATATATATATATATATATATATATATATATATATATATATATATATATATATATATATATATATATATATATATATATATATATATATATATATATATATATATATATATATATATATATTTCATTCATTCATAACCCTCCACAGGAGCATAGGCCTTCAACAAACACATGCCAAGTCCTCCTGTCCCGTGCCATCATCTCAAGTTCTTTCCATGTTCTCCTCATCATTTTCACCTCTGTTTCCAACTCTCTTCTCCATGTACTTCTTGGTCTTCCTCTGCCTCTCTTGCCCTGGGGGTTCCAGAACAAGGACTGCCTTGTAATGCTATCAACAGGTTTCCTCAGTGTGTGTCCTATCCATCGCCATCGTCTTCTTCTGATCTCTTGTTCCACTGGCACTTGTCTAGTTCTTGTCATCAGTTCCACGTTGGTAACCTTGTCATACCATTTTAATCCCTCTATTCTACGCAAGCACCCATTTATGAAAGTCTGTAGCTTTTTGGTTGTTGTCTTTGTTGTTCTCCATGTCTCCGAGCCATACAATAGGACTGACTTCACATTTGAGTTGAAGATTCTTATTTTCGTGTTGGATCCGATTTCTCTTGATCTCCATATATTTCCCAATGCAATGAAAGCTCCTCTTGCCTTTTGTATTCTTATTTTGATATCGCTGTCTGTCCCTCCAACTTTGTCTATATTGCTGCCAAGATATGTGTATGATTCTACATCTTGAATTGATGTTTCTTCAAGTTCAACCCTGTTATCATTACCTGCATTTATTCTCATTATTTTTGTCTTTTCCCTGTGTATTTTCAGACCCAATTGCTGTGACCTCTCCTCGAGTGTTTTCAATTTGTCCTGCATCTGATTACGGTTATGGGACAGAAGAGCCAAGTCATCAGCAAAATCCAGATCATCCAACTGCTTAGTCAGAGTCCACTGGATTCCATTTCTGTTGTGTGTTGTCGATGATCTCATAACCCAATCTATTGCCAGCAAGAAAAGAAATGGAGACAAGAGGCATCCCTGTCGCACTCCTGTTCTTATCCCAAACGGTTCTGTTAGTTGTCCTTCGTGAAGAACTCTGCATGTCATGTCTTCATATGTTTTCTTTATTAAATTAATGATCTTCAGGGGAACTCCATAATGCCTCATCAATTTCCAAAGTGATTCTCTGTCTACACTGTCAAATGCCTTTTCGTAGTCCACAAATCCGATGTATAGTGGTGAATTCCATTCCAGACTTTGTTCAACTATTATTCTTAAAGTGACTATCTGGTCTGTACATGATCTGTTTTGTCGAAAACCTGCTTGTTCATCTCTCAGTTTCTTGTCTATGGACTCTTTTAATCTCTCAAGGATAATCCTGTTTAATACTTTTTCCTGGCACTGATAGTAACATTATTCCTCTATAATTTGTGCACTCTTGTAAATTTCCCTTCTTAGGCAACTTAACCAGATATCCTTCCTTCCATTCTGCTGGTATCTCTTCCTTTTCCCAGACTTTACCAAGTAATTTATATAACATCTCTGTAGCCGTGTCGATATCTGCTTTGATGGCCTCTGCTGGAATGCCATCAGGTCCAGACGCTTTTCCCTCTCTTAGAAGCTTTATGGCTTTCTTTATTTCTTCCTTCGTTGGTCTTTCACCGTTAATTTGTAGCTCTTCTTCTGCTGGCTGGATGTCCGGCGGGTTTTGTGGAGCTGGTCTATTGAGAAGGTCCCCAAAATATTCTGTCCACCTCTTCATTTGCTCTTGTATATTGCTGAGCAGTTTCCCATTCTTGTCTTTTATGAGGCAACTTGTTTGCTTGTATTTCCCTGTTAGCTTCTTTGTACTGCTATACAGTTCTCTCATATTTCCTTTGGCTGCAGCATCTTCTGCCTCTCTTGCCAACTCCTCAATATACTTCCTCTTGTCTCTTTTGATACTTCTTTTTACTTCTTTGTTTGCTTCTGTGTACACTTCTTGAGCCTTGGCTTTGGAGCTTCTAGTTTTGCTTGTGTTTAACTCTGCTTTCTTGTTTTTTCTGTCTTTTATCTTATTGATGGTTTCTGTTGTTATCCATGCTTTTTGTTGTCTTCCCCTTTTCCCCAGTATTTCTTCACATGTCTCCTTCCATACTGTTTTGACCTGCTGCCAATAGTCTTCTGTATTCTCTACATCTTCCAGCTGTTATATATATATATAATATATATATATATATATATATATATATATATATATACATATATATATATATATATATATATATATATATATATATATGGCCTACTCTTTACGATTTCCGACTGCGGAGGGATTATTAACTTGCACACGGGACCTCCTATATTTTCACTCGCATCCGAGAAAGCTAGGCATCCGATCTCACAACCCAGGAGATTTGTGGGGGGGGGGGGGGGGGGGAGGGGGGAGAGTAATGACATCATTAGAACCAACTGTTTCTGAAAAAAAAATTCCATCAACTATATTCCCTGTACTTGGAACCGAACCCGATACATTTAAAATTAGAGGCGAACGCCATACCTCTTAGCCACTCTGACGCCATCAAAGTGTAGTATCGCTCCACTCAGTCCAAATACAGTAGGCCCTATATCAGAACTGTAAAATTGTGTGAATGTATGTGTGTGTGTGTCCTCCCCTTTCAAACAACAATTAACATTTTAAAGAAAATACAAAGAAAAAAAAAAGAGTAAAGTCTCTCATAACTGCCCTGTTGTTAACAAGATGAACAGGAGTGAGAAAGCCCAGGGGTGTACGGGGTGACACCCAGTCCACCAATAAACAGTAGCCTATAAGAGCAGGACTAAGAAGGTCGGAGATCAAGAGCCAAGTGAAGCTAACTATAAACAAGAATTGGAAGACAACGTGGAAGAACAGTAGAAAAGGCAACAAGAACCAACAAGGACGTGCCAGGTCAGAGAAGAACTAAAGGTACCCTCGAACAAAAAGGTGTGGCGTCTCCGTCTCGGTGCAACGTACTTTATGGTAGAAGAACCACACTGCCAAGAATGTCAGGAAGAAAATGACATAGACCACTACCTGATCCACTGTAGAAAATACGATCAACAGAGGCTAGAATTAAAAACATACTTTAGAAATCACAATATAGACAGGACAGGTGATACGGTTTTAAGTATAGATGCCCCAGGGGAAGCTCAAACAATACTTAAAAGATATATACATAAAACAAAGGAAAATATATAAGGTTAATAACAGTGACAATATTGGTAATAATAACAAAAATAATACTTCAGAAAAGACATTCAACCAAATAGAAATTAAGCAACAAATACTAACAAATCATTAATAAAAATAAAAAAACAGAAAAATTAGCAAACTTACTAACCACTCATAGGACAAGGAAAGACAACGAGGTATAAAAAAAAAATCAACTCAAAAAGAACACATACTAATACAAATTAAAACCAAGTGCAAAGGACAATAGTTATCTATATACAATACAAAACTGAAAATAAAATGACATACTGTACTAATAGGCCTATAAATTAAAACCAGCAACTGCAAAAGACAATAGTTATTTAAATTTAATTCAAAATTAGTAAATAAAATGACACTAAATACCCCAATTATAACCAATTTTCAGGTTGAACAGGGTAGACCAAGATGGAACGAGAAGAGGCAATAATGGTCAGCTGTTAAGTGCCCACTCTCCACCCATCACCTTTTCAAAACAACAACAACAGTCCACCAATTATCTGCCATCATCCACACGAGCAGCCCATCAGACTACTCCTTATCTTCACACTATCATTGATTCTTATATATTAATTTCAGTTCTTATTATATACAGTTTTACTAAGTTGTGTAATTATCTAGGTCTCTATTCTCAACACCTGTTCCACAGGTACGGTTGAATTGCACGCTTGTAAATAATCTAATATTGGTTTTCTCTGTTGTTCATACTTCCTACATTTTAGTAGGAAATGCCCGGCAGTATTTTTTCTAGGCACTCTTCGCAGTAAGGCTCTTTTATTCTGAAATAGCGAACGAAGGAAAAAACTTGTCAATTCTAATGCTTTGATAGAACACACGATTTTTAAGGATTACCCAAGTAATAAGTATACAGAATTTGAGCAAGTAAGCAAAAGATAATTTTCGGAAATTGTGTGTAAGTGTCGAAGAAAATTTTCGGCTTTCTACGGTTAATTGCCTTCAACAAATATGGCAATATGGCGGCATGTTTAAAAATGAGATGAATTTCCATATCCGCGATACAGCAAAAACTTCTGAACACATATCATGCCTCGGGCAGTGCAACGAAAGTCGTCAACTCCTCGAAAGAACGCAACCGGTAGGTGGTTTTTGTATTTGTTTCAATTAATTCTGATACTGAAATCAGTGCTACACACTACACAGCTTAGCCTAACTTTTTTTTTTTTTAAACATAGCCTAGGCAATCCCGCCGTTGTGATAGTGAGTGGGTAAAAACGAACAGTGGACGTGTTCTTCGATGCCATCCAGATATGTCGCACACGTCTTTAGGGTTAGGATTAAGGTAGGGCTAGATTTAGAATTCCGATTATGGGAAGAAAAGCGGGCCATATGCTCGAAACAGCCTCCAAAAAATTCAGAGACCAGTTAGGCCCTATAAGGGTTAGGGATCCTAACCCGATTGAAACGAAGAGTAATGGGACGTCTTCTTCGATGTCATCCTTGTAAGGCAACAGTGTTGTTAGGTTTAGAGTTCCTTACCCTTTATTACTGCTTCTCTGATTCTTCTTTAAGGCTGTATCGATGTCATGGCCCACTATTGTTCATTTCAATCCCTAGGCCTAACCATAACGACGTGGGCGACTTATTTGGATGACATCAAAGAATAGCACCACTACTCTTCATTTAACCCAGGATTCCTAACCCTTATTACTGCATATACGAATTCTTTTTTAAGGCAGTATCGAACACACATTCCACTGTTCTTCCTTTCAGCCTAGTTGGTGTAATTTGATTGTAACGCCCGGTTTTGAAAAATTAGGCTAGATGGTTTCGATAAAAGGGTGTATAACCTGTGGCCTACTTACATATTAGTATTCTAATCTAATATTTAGCTAAAAAATAATTATATGAAAATTCATTCGTTCATTACCTTTAAACTCGCTATGGAACAGAGGCATTAAAAAATATACGCCAAGCCAGTTGAATCATAGAATATGGGAATACACACCTGATTTTGACCAAATATCTATCGATAAATAGCCAAACCTCAGTTGGTTTTTATGTGTGCATACATGCCACACCTCAGACATGAAAAACCTGTACAAAAAATCCAAAAACCCTGTACAAAGACCCGCAAAACCTGTACAAAGACTGAAAAACGTAACAAAAGAGTTAATTCATGTAAAAATACATTCAATTAGATGGTTCTGCGCCATCATAGTGACATGCACCCTTTGCCTTTTTAAGCATGTCTTCACTTGCTTTAAAACCTAAACAACAGGAATTAGAATTTATTTTGCATTGTAGAAATGCTGTAACTGTATCATCATTCAGTCTGTTTCTGCAAAAAAAAATTAATACAATTTATGGTGGAAATAAAGAACAGTTTGGTGTCTGTTCTATAGTGCCTAATAAAAGTATAGGTCTAAAGAGACCAGTAATAAGCATTTTGGGTTAGGTTTACTAATCTTAAATCAAATATATATAGGCCTACTGTATATGGTAATTTCCTATTACTCGTACCTTTTTGCTCCGCAGTGAATATGTGTAGTTATGTCCAGTTTCGTAGGAGTTAGGATTAGGGTTAACACTAACCCAAACCCTAATCCTAACCCTAACTGCTACGAAAGAACACTTAACTACACATATTCACTGCAGAGCAAAAAGGTACAAGTAATAGGAAATTACCATATATATATATATATATATATATATATATATATATATATATATATATATATATATATATATATATATATATATATATATATATATTTATTTATTTTTTTTTTTAAAGCTAGCAATGAAAATATAAACTGGCGCAACTAATCTCTATCAAACTTCAATAATTGGAATAGCCGTTAGGCCTATAGCCCAACTGGTAGCTTTAAATAGACCTACCCATACGACTTTTAGTGTCAATCAAACATTGATAGTAATTAATTATTTAATAAATATAGGCCTAGCCTAAATCATTAGTTGACCGTAATGATGATCACCCAAGGCAAAATCGCATTGTTTTTTTAAAGAAACGAAATTAAAACTAAGACGAGAAGTAGGCCTAACTCCAAATAGGCTAAACTTTTCTCTGATCGGGTTAAGATGCAAATTTGCCTTGCTTTTGTGTGTGTGTTTTTTTTTCTTCAGTTTCATAATTTGGTAATATCGGACGCCGAACGCTTCACATGTATTTTCGTACCATTTAGATTTAAGGTTAGTGTTACTAGCCTAAATGGTACGAAAATACATGCAGATCGTTCGGCGACCGTCATTCCGATATTACCCATTATTTGTATTGTATTATTATTCAAATTTACATTTCTTACGCACTTTCTACAAGTTTTAGTGAAATCAAATAATATGAAGTGGTATCCGCCTTTTTTTTAAGCAGCGGTAAATAATAAATTAGGCTATGCTAAATCTTACGGAAAAAAAAAGCATAGCCTAGGCCTAAGTTATCTGGCAGTTAAATCTAACTTCATCTAAACAATGTTATTATAATACTTTTTAAAAAAAATGAATTACCAATACTAAACTGGAAATTAATCCTAAACAATAGGCTCGACTCAGTGCTGCGTAATCGTTCAAATAATCAGTAACCTCGCGCTAGCTTTAGCGAAAAATTGTGAATGAACACGCCACGCACATCCCGCGGCAATTGAAAAATAGGCAGCTTGATTTTCATTGGTTATTTTTTTTTTTTTTAAATCCACTTTGCTTAAAATCTCGCCGAATCTCATGATGCAAATTACGGAAAATTTTGTAGTGGCACAAAACGGTCAATTTATATGTATATTTAATAATTAGGTGAAAAAACCCGTACAGACGGTATGTAAGGGCCGTACACATCTGAAAACGCAAACACCCCGTACAGATTATGGGTAAACCATAGCGTGTGGCATGTATGAGTGTGTGTGAGTAATTATTGAAAAAACTTGAGAAAGTGTAAGGGTTAGATTTACACTTAGTGTTAGCCGTTATTGTTTGGAGATTTTTAGCCGCTTATTTGCTAGAAACATGGTTATGGTTGGCAGTTTCGCATTAGGATTTAAATTTTGGTTTAGGCTTGGGATGCGGATGTAGAAAAAGCTAGCCAACACTAACCGTGACCTTAACACTTGTTTCGAGCTTCTTCAAAAATAATTATTGACATGAGCCATACGCGGGCGACTTATCCTGGCAACTGATTGATAGCTATTTGGGCAGAATTCAGCGTGTGTACCCTTATTCTGTGATTCAACCTGCTACACCTTCTTGTTTTGTCCTGTGCCATCTGTTCAAGGTCTTGATATATATCGTCTTCTTTGTCCCTTTCATGCCTGTCTCGTTTTCTTATTTTTATTTGGTCTTTATAGACCCAAAGGGGGGCATCAAAGAAGAGTTGGCCACTCGAAAAGCAGCAGCTGGGAGAATTTTTCAGGCCATAAATCGAGGATTCCTCAGCAAGAGAGAGGTTGGTAAGAAAACGAAGATGGCTGTATACCGCTCCACCTATGTCCCAGTCTTGACGTATGGATGCGAGTCATGGGCAATGACTACAACCCACAAAAGCCAGATCCAAACCTCAGAAATGAGGTATCTGAGGAAGGTGGTTGAAGTAACAAGAAGAGACATGGTCCGCAACCAGATGATACGTCAAGGCCTAAAATCCCACCCCCTGCAGACCCAAGTAGAACAGTCCCAACTAAGATGGTTTGGCCATGTCTGCAGAATGGGAGAAGATCAGCTACCACGACAAGCATGGGAAACAAAGAGCCAGGGATCCAGACCCCCAGGATGACCCAGAGTCCGCAATCTTTGAAGGACCGAGGACTAGAATGAAACCAGGCCAGGAGGAAGACAGCTGATAGGATAGTCTGGCGCTCTTTCTTCCAAACCTCTACACCTCACGGTAGAAGGGGATTGACTAAGTAAGTAAGTATTTGGTCTTCTCTTTCTTCTACACTGTGGATTGCAGAACAGGAACTGCATTGTAATGCAATCAGCTGGATTGCTCAGTGTTGGTCCTATACAATGGCAGTGTCCTCTCACCTCTTGTTCTACTGCTATTTATCTGGTTCTTGTCATCATTTCCTCATTAGTAATCTTATCATACCATTTCAGTCTCTGTTATGCACAAGCACCCATCTATGAGTGTCTGTATCCTTTTTTATTTATTTTTGTTTTGTGGCCAATATTTTTTTACAGGATAGGGTAGTCGATCCCTTACCCAACCCTCTTTAGTTGCATTTTATGACATGCTTGCAAGTCTTTGCTCCCCTTTCAGACCCCAGTAACTTCTTAGATTTTTAGCCACTGATTGACAAAACAATCAGTGGCCATCACACCTTGTAGCGCCTTGTAGGGCAGCAACAAATGTCTTCAGTTTGATTGGTCAGGGGCCATCCATTCGTGCAGTGCCCTAACTCTGGTTCATGCTTTGCATCTCATCCTTCACATTTCTCTGCCATGTTTTTTTTAGGTTGACCTCTCTTCCACCTTCCTTCTGCGGCCGATGGCATGGCAGTTCTAGTGATGGTGTCTGGGTCTTTTCTGAGGACACTGCCAACCCCATTCAAGCGTCAGCTCGCTATGATGGTGCACATATCTTCTTGATTGCTTGAAGTAAACAGTTTTTGGTTGGTGATGGTATTCTGCAAAACAGTCCGGAAAATTTTCCTTAGGTGTGTTACATACAGGCAAAAATGCTGATAAACAAATAAGGCTATGGTCAGCGCACAGTTCATACCACACAAGAAAAGTGTATTTTTCCTAACTGGCACCTAGTATCCCTCAATTTAAACTGATACACAGAAATCAGGAAGAGAATAGGCATGGCCCAAACTACATTCAGCAACATGAGACATATACTTACATCTAAACAACTAATTCACAAATTTAAACTGAGAATCCATCACGTGTTATACATACTCTTCATCACTCTATGGTATAGAAACATGGACAGTGAACAAGCAGTTGGAAGAAAGAAATGAGACCCTAGAGATATGGATGTATTTGTGGCAATCTTGACATACCATGTCAATCCATCTGTTCGGCACAAGTACATGTTCATGAAAGTCTACATCAGTGGTTCCCAAAGTGGGCGGTACCGCCCTCCCGGGGACAGGTGGCGGATCCAAGGGGACAAAAGTGGGGGTGTTCAGTAGTAAGAGCACTGGTTGAGGATCGTCAAGCAAAATTCAACAAAATTACTTAATATAACGCTTACATGTAAAAGTATTCTGATTATACAGGACCCTGACGTGGGCGCATACAAGGAGAAAGTAGCCTGAACAAACACTAACTCACCACTCCTACTTAACGTCGCTTTTCCCAGTTTCTTATATACTTTATAGCAGTGGTTTCCAGCATGGGTTAGCGAGTAGCAGGGGGTGCTTTTCACATCAACACATCCAGGAAAAAACGGATAGACTTAATAAGTATAGCCAGCAGGTAGACTTGAACATCAACCTAAAGAAGACAGAGGTCATGACGCTCAATGTGAGCAACCCTGAGCCCATATCAGTAAGGAATCAGCAACTGGAACAGACAGATGCCTTCACATACCTAGGATGCATAGTAACACCAGACGGCGGAGCAAGCAGACATCAACAACAGAATGAACAAAGCAAGAACAGCCTTTTTTTAGTCTAAACAACATCTGGAAGTCCTCTCAGTACAGCACAAGCACAAAATTAGGATTATATCAGAGCTGTGTGCTTTCTGTGCTTCTCTATGGCGCGGAGAGCTGGAGAGTTACAGAGAAGGAAATGTCGAAATTGTCCTCTTTTCACACAACATGCCTAAGAAAAATTCTCCGAATCTTTTGGCCGAATATCATCACCAACCAAGATCTGCTTACTCGGAGCAAGCAAGAGGACATGCACACCATCATAGCTGGCAGACGCTGGAGCTGGGTTGGCCATGTCCTCAGAAGAGACCCCGATGCCATCACAAGAACAGCTATGCTATGGACCCCTGAAGGAAAACGAAAGAGAGGCCGACCAAAAACAACTTGGCGGAGGACTGTGGAGGCTGAGATGCAAAGAATGAACCAGAGTTGGGGCACTGTACGAAGGATGGCTGCCGACCGAGCAAAGTGGAATCAATTTGTTGTTGCCCTACAAGACGCCACCAGGCGTAATGGCCACTGACTGCTTTGATGGTCGGCGGCTAAGGATCAAAGAAGAAGAAGAAAGGGGGTGCTTAGAATATTTGGTAATTAACTGCATTATGCTGTTCAAATAATGTTTGGAACATAAAAGTGTGTGGTGGCTCACTAATGTACTCTTTTACTGTTGGTGAAAGTTGCTACTACTGGTTTGCGTAATGAAGTTTTTATTTTAATGAAATTAATAAAGAAGCATATACATAGTGATGGTGATGTGTTGTGGGGGGGGGGGTGTGAAAAAGTTTGGGAAACACTGGTCTATATTATATATATATATATATATATATATTTTTTTTTCCTCCAGGATCTAGGAAAGATGGAGCAGACCGCACACATGATTCAAGAAGTCACGTAGCTGGACCAAGTAGAGCTAAAGGTACAAAAGTTTTTCTTTCAGGCACAGAGTTGAAGGGGCGTCCGATTGGCTGTGGTAAAGAGTGTTTTCCTTTTGAAGCACAGTTACCGGAATCAAACTTTGGTAGCGTCACGCTGCACTCCTCCACCTAGTTGTAAATGGGAGCCTGACTCTTGAGTTAGGGAAGGAAAAAGGCAGAGAGGAAGGGAACTGGTCTCCCCACTTCATAAAAAAAAAAAAGCTGGATCTAATATGGTGGAGTCTGCAACACTTTGCTCCTCTTTGGCAGCATCTGCTATGAGACTACCTTTGCTTTTATAACCTTGAAAGGGAGCCGCGCTGATGTAATGGTTACCACACTGCGCTGGCAATCGGGTGATCCAGGTTCGAGCCCTGGCGAGAACATTTGAAGCAATGCCTTCGGCCGGGACTAGGACAAATAATTTGAGCCCTGGCGAAGACATTTGAAGATGTGCCTTCGACCAGGGACTGGAATAACCTGAACGGCTCCTGAGCCGACCCAGCTCTAATGGGTACCCTCCGAAATCGGCGAGTATCTGCCTGATTGGCGAGAGGACACTGTCAGTGTACAGGGAAAAAAGGAATACTCACGTAAAATCAGTTTCAGGTTAGACATATTGACCTGAGATTTTGACGAGTATTAGCGGGCGTACGAAAAAAATAAATAAATAAACTTGATGGATGATGATAATAGAGTACGCCTGTAGTCCGCGTGGGGGGGGGGGTGTCCTGACGAGGCCCAAAATAATAGTGTTAGTGCTGCTTGAAGCACGTTGTGAGAGGTGACAAATAAGAGGTTGTGCGGGAGGCTGGCAACCTCATCACATAAAGCAGATTGCTGCAGTAACTTGTCTGAACCAGAAACGTGCCAGTGGAACAAGAGTTGAGAAGAAGACGCTGGCGATGGATAGGACACACATTGAGGAAAACTGTTGATAGCATTACAAGGCAGTCCTTGTTCTGGAATTCACAGGGAAAGGGAGGTAGAGGTAGACCAAAAAATTACATGGAGAAGAGAACTGGATACAGAGGTGAAAATGATGAGGAAAACATGGAAGGAACTTGAGAGGATGGCACAGGACAGGAAGACTTGGCATGTGTTTGTTGAAGGCCTATGCTCCTCGGGGAGCTAAAGGGTATTGATTGCAGTAACTACTACTGCAAGAGCACATGACTGCTTCGGTGCAGGGGGCTAGAGACCAGCTGCAGTGGTGGCCCCATGCTTTCTTCTTCTTGGATCCTTAGCCCCACTGACTGACAAAGCAGTCAGTGGCCATCACGCCTAGTGGCGTCTTGTAGGGCAGCAACAAACTGTCCCCATTTTTCTCGGTTGAAGGCCATCCTTCGCGCTGTGCCCTAACCCTGGTTTATACTTTGCATCTCAGCCTCCACTGTTCTCCGCCAGGTTTTCTTTGGTCTGCCTCTCTTTCGCTGTCCTTCTGCGGGTCCATAGCATAGCAGTTCTGGTGATAGTGTCAGGGTCCCTTCTGAGGACAAGACTGACCCAGTTCCAGCGTCTGCCCACAATGATTGTGTGCATGCCTTTTTGACTGTTTGGAGATGGTTTTCGGCCAAAACATTTTGAAGAATTTTCCTTATGCAGGTTGTGTGGAAAGAGGGTAATTTGGACATTTCCTTTTCAAGCACCATGCTTTATAAGGAGCAAAAAAGGAGAGGACAGTAAAAAAAATGTTCTTAGTGTATATTTGCAAAACATGACATGTTTAAGAAACGTTTTTGGTTCTGGTTTGAAATACGAATATTTGTGTGTGTGTGTTCTTGCCGACTATCTGCTCATTTATTCTTTTTTCTATTCTATGTCTTTCTTTCACTCGCTCTCTCTGTCACATTTTTGGAACACACATTTTAAATTATAAATTAATATAATTATGTGGCCTGGGACAGCTGAAATAAAATACTTTTTTATATTGATTGGCAAATATAATTATGGAAATTTTAGTGATTAAAAAAAAAAACAGAGAGAAATCTGTTATGTTTGTATGTATGTACCCTAAATTGTACTGAAATTTCAGAGATCTGTAAAAAAAAGAATCATTAAACATTGAGTTTTGTGCTTTCTAAATAAAAATTGTCACATTCATATATTTTAAAATAATAAATCAGTGCCATATCCAAAATTGCAAAATCATGCATATATAATAAGCTTATTTGCATAATTTATTGAAAAATTGTTTAATGTGTACATCATATTCTAATTATCGCTTATAAGGTGTCCAAACATCAAGAAACTTAAGAGATACATGTACAGTAGAGGATCCCGTTACATGTCCAATGAGGCATACTGGGAACATGCCGGCCGCCTTTAACCTTTCCAGAGTTGCAACATATACATGTATGTTAAGTAATATATTACTTCTGCTGCCATCATCATCACCTTTCAGGTCCCAGAGCATGTGCCATCATTAAACTTATACCAAGTCTTCCTGTCTGGTGCCATCAGTTCAAGGTCTTTACTCCTTCATATCTGCCTCCAGTTCTCGTCTCCGTGTGTTCTTTACCATAAGGATATCAGAACAAGGACTGCCTGGTGATGCAACCAACAGGTTTCCTCAAATGTGTGCCTTATCCATCTCCAACACCCTATTATATGGCTGTGAAACATGGCGAACGACAAAAGAAATAACAAACAGGAAGTTCCACAGACTTTCATAAAAAAGAAGGATTGAAATGTGGCATGGTCGCCAATTTAGAACTGATGACAAGAATCAGACGAGTGCCAGTGAAACAAGAGAAGAAGATGCTGGCCATGGATTGGACACACATTGAGGAAAACTGTTGATAATATTACCAGGCAGTAGGCGGATTATTCATTAGGCCCACTAGATACGGGCTTAGGGCCCCCGTGGAGAAAGAAGCAACGGAGCCATAACGCACAGAGCTCAACGGCACGTGCATGATAGTACGATTGTGCGTGCAGGGTATAATATCTGTACAACAGTTAGTTTATTAGTTAATTCCTCCCCGCTTTTTTCCTTTTTTTATTACATTTTCTTTGCAGGGGCCCTACTACCTTTAACAAAATCTAGGGGCTGTATTAGTTTTTTTTTTTTTTTTTAGTTTTACCTGTTAGAAGATTGGAGAGGGGGCCCCAAAATATCTTAATAACCTAGGACCTCTGGAGTTCTTAATCTGGACCTGCCAGGCAGTCCTTGCTCTAGAATCTTCAGGGAAAGAGAAGATATAAACTGAAGAACACATAGAGAAGAGAACTGGGGACAAATGACAGTGATGAAGAATGAATGGAAAGACCTTGAGCTGATGGCATGCGACAGGAGGACTTATCATGTATTTGTTGAAGGCCTGTGGTCCTTGGAGCGCCTGATTGGCAGAGTAGATAGAGCGCTGGCCTGTCACGGCAAAAGTGCCGGGTACGAAACATGGTGGCATCACACACCAGTATACCTCGCAGTGAATGGATATCTGCCTCTGCTCTTGAGTTAGGGAAGACAAAAGTAGCAAGGAGGGGAATCTGGTCACCCCCCACCTCTCAAAGCTGGACCTAGTTAAGTGAAATCTCTAACACTTCACTAACCCTACAGACAGTATGTGCTGTGTGACTACTTGTGCTACTTGGGGGAAGAAAATGGTATTGATTGATTGGTTAAAAGGTCATTGTTATCATTATAATCCGTCAGAGAAAGTCGGGCATGGATTATTATGCAGGCAGATTTTGAGTTATATGGGCAGGAGAGATGTTTTGCGAACTGTTGCTTCGTTGTCAGAGATTTGTGTCCAAACTTTCATTGCCAGATTGTCCGTAAAATGTTTTAAATGTACATTCTGGCTTCTATGACCTTCTGTGTCTCTGGTGTGACCTGCGTGTTTCTGATGTGACTTACATGTCTCTGGTGTGACTTACATGTCTCTGGTGTGACCTGCATATCTGTGGTGCGACCTGTGTGTCTCTGGTGTGACTTGCATGTTTCTGGTGTGACCTGCATGTCTCTGTTTCTCAAATTTAATTCTGCATTCAGCTGCCTCAAAAACTTACAGGATCAGGCAGAGCATCAGGTGTACCACCCCCTGTACCACCCAAGAGACATAGGCCTGGCTCACAAGCTTTAAAAGAAATACGGAAATATCAGAGCACAACCAATCTACTCATCCGGAAATTGCCTTTTTCCCGACTGGTTTGTAATGTTTGTTTGTTTTTTTTTCTCTCTATATATCATCATTTTACTTTGTGTTTTCTCTCTATATATTGTCATAAGAATAGAGGGGGAAACATCAGAATGGTTTGAAGTACAGAAAGGAGTAAGATAAGGCTGTACCCTTTCCCCTTACCTGTTTAACATTTATGCTGAGAATATCAGGAGAAATGTAAGAGATGACCAAGAACACACAGAGTTTGACTCATACCTTTAGCACGCTGCGGGCGACACATGTCGCCAAAGGTAACCTATGTTCTCCCAGCTGGAGGCGACTTGTGTCGCCTTGCGGATATCATCGGGGAACTGATTTATAATGTGTGTGCACGTGATCTTAACCCCGGATGTAAAAATTGAATCTTCTGTGAAAGAGATTTAACTTCCTTTTCTGACTTTCAGTTGTAACGGGTGTGTTAGCGTATATTTTCTGTGCAATTTTCAAATCGAAATCAATCAGCATGGATCAAGCTGCCATTTTAGCTGAAATTTTCATGGATTCTGATTCCGATGATGAGTGGTTTGATGGGTTTACTAGTGCTGGTGTGGCGGTCCATAATCCGAATATGGGTGATGTGTCAAGTGTTGATGATGATTTTGAAGAAGTGAATGTTGTTAGGGCACCTTCTGGCTACAACCACGACTGGCTCCGCAACTTCGACCAAGTTGTGGGACATGTGGGCGTTGACGATGACATCTCTGAGGTAGATGTATTCCGTTTGTTCATCACAGATGATGTTGTGAACACATTAGTTATGGAAACTAATCGTTATGCCAATCAGGTTACTGAAAAGAAAGGGCAAGATGTAGGTGCCGCATTCCGTGTGACGTTGTGGACCAATGTCAGTGATGACGAGATGAGGGCGTTTCTTGCTTTGCTTCTGTTGATGGGTGTAACGAAAAGATCGTCATTTGATTTGTATTGGTCAAATGACTATTTCCTTGACATGCCAGGGTTCAAGAAAGTGATGAGTAGGGACAGGTTTCTTGGTATCTTATCTTTTCTACACCTCGTGGACAATACAGCTGCAGCACCACGAGGGCACCCTGACCACAGCAAAGCCTTCAAAATCAAATCGTTTGTTGACACTCTTCTCCCTCTATGGCAAAGACATTACATACCATCTAAAGAGCTAAGTGTTGATGAAAGTATGATAGCTTTCATAGGTAGGACCAGCCTTATGCAATACATGCCTAACAAACCCTCTAAGTGGGGTATGAAAGCCTGGGGCCTAGCTGACTCCAAGACAGGCTACCTCTGGAATTGGCAGCTCTACCTTGGGAAGGAAGACAATGTGGACCCTACTAGAGGGGTTGCTCACCGCGTTGTCACCTCCCTTGTTGCTCCCCTGTATGGGCATGGCCATGTTGTGTACATGGACAACTTTTTCTCTTCGCCTACCCTGTTCAAGGAGCTTGGGGATAATCAGACAGGAGCTTGCGGCACACTGCGGACCAAACGCCGAGGGGTCCCCCCACAACTCAAGTTGGCG
Source organism: Oreohelix idahoensis (assembly GCA_024509875.1). Classification (NCBI taxonomy): domain Eukaryota; kingdom Metazoa; phylum Mollusca; class Gastropoda; order Stylommatophora; family Oreohelicidae; genus Oreohelix; species Oreohelix idahoensis. The sequence goes on along the minus strand of JAMPIV010005084.1, from coordinate 845,190 downwards.
AAACCCAAAGCTGGTGACCCTCCCATCACTGTTAGAGATGGCAGCATCCTCTATATGTCATGGTTTGACAAGAGGCCAGTGAATGTAATGACAACTGCACACGATGGCAGACCTTCAGGAAGGAGGTTAGATCCAAACATCATGCTGGCAATGTGCGGATCGTGAACAAACCATGCGCTGTCCAAGCCTATTCCTGTCACATGGGAGGTATTGATCGTGTGGACAAACAGTTGACATACTACATGGTTCTGCACAGGAGCAGCAAATGGTGGAAGAAAATTTTCTTCTATCTATTGGAAGTTTGCTTTGTCAATTCGCTTGTCCTGTGGAAGGCCAAGCATCCGTGTCGTATCAAGGCGGAAACATTCCGTCTGCGGATTGCTCATGGGCTGCTTGAAGGGTACCAGTCTAGGGTCACAAGGCGCAGAGGAAGGGTATCTGACACTGCACCAGCAAGATTGGTTATGGGGGAACAATACATCACTCCTAACCCTAAACGTCTGGCTAGCGGCAGGCCTTCCAAGCCAGACTGCGTTGTGTGTTCCAGCAGGGACAGGGACAAGAAGCGCCACCAGACCCAGTTCGTGTGCCGTAGGTGTGTAGTACCTCTGTCCATATCCCTGCTTTGAGCGTTATCACACCCTGCTCAATTATAAGGCAGATTGCACTCCAGGGCTGCACCAGGAGTGAGGTAAGGCTCTTTTTTTGTTGATTTTTTTTTTTTTCCACCAGTCTTCTTCGCCTATCACATCAACAAAATTACATCATCAGATTCGTCATCCATTTATCTTTTTACAGTCCAAAAATTAGAGCAATTGGCCAAAAAAACCAAAAAAATATAGAATTTACAAGTCATCCACTATAAAAAAGGGGGTTTTGTGAAAAAGAATGCAGCTGCAGGGCAAAGTTTCGGGAAAAGAATGCAGCGTGCTAAAGGTTAACATCGGCGGGTACCAGATCCCGGAAATCAGATATGCTGACGACACAGTCCTCCTATCGACTAACCCAGAAGGACTTGAACAATTAATTCTTTCCACCGAAAAACACAGCGTGGCCCAGAATCTATTCCTAAATGCCAAGAAGACCAAAGTATTAACAACAGACAAAGTAAAGACCAAACCAGAAATTGAAATTGATAATGAAGAACTGGAAAGTGTTAATGAATTCGAATACTTAACATATTAACTACCGTATTGAAAAACACACTGTGGCCGAATTAAATTTTTTTCCCATTTTCATCCTGTAGGTGTTTGCACAAAGTAAGCTGTAGTTTTCGTAATTGTTTCCAGATTTTTATGAATTACACGTCATTTTAAAGATAAATGAATGTACTATTACAATAAACACCGGTTGTAACTCTAATAGAGGTTGTTGCTATTTAACGGCCCTCCGATGGCCGAGGACTTGCAATATTTTCACAATTATAACTGCTTGCGCCCCATCTCTATCAAAATCACAATTTCAATCAATGTGCACACCGTTTTCACTCTTGTCCTCGTCGCTAGATCTATCAGTCAATTGTTGAAACACGTTTCTATCCTATTCAGCCATTAGACGAGATGTACACACATTTTTTGTAGTCCTATCACTAGTTGCCACCATTAACAGTTTTACACGATTTGGTAACTAACCCAAAACGCTGAAAAAATGAACATAATATCAATTTTCCAGTGTTCTACAACAACCATGTTTTGGGAATTAGTTTTCCGGTGGCAACTTAAAATCTCGAACCAGATCAAAGAGTGTTTCAGTACATTTTTCATTCGTTTTATTACTAAAATTAGATTGGCGCTCTGAGCGGCTTGCGGTCCAAATGTGATTATTTTGTGAGCCGCTGACAGCGGCTTGCGGTAGTTAATGTGTTAAGATCAATCATCAACAGCTTTGGCGACTGTGCAGTAGAAATTTAAAAAAGACTTGCAATTGCTTCACATAAACTAATACAGATGAAAAACCTATGGCAAGGCACAAGCAGAGAAACAAAATTACAACTGATCAGAGCATGTATATTCCCAGTAGCAACATACAGCTGCGAGACTTGGGACACTCAATAAAACAGTTGCAAAAAAACTTACATCATTCGAAATGAAATGCTACAGAAGGATGTTGAGAATACCCTGGACTGAAAAAAAGACCAACAGAAGTACTGTACTCACTAAACGTAGAGGAAAATTAGCTCCTAAATACCATTGCAATAAGGAAGCTGAAATTTTTCAATCATATAAAAAGACAAAATAGTCTGGAAAAAATAGTGATGGAAGGCATGGTCCCTGGAAAAGGGGGAAGGGGTCGAGCTAGATGACAGTGGACCCAGGACATCACAGAGAGTCTGAACTTGTCTTTGGCTGATGCATTCAACTTGCCCAGAATCGTGATGCGTTCAGAGCAGCTGTAATGGAGACAACGTTCTGGAAAGAATACGTCACATTATGATGATGATATCATCATTTAACTTTGTGTTTTCTCTCTATATAATATCATCATTTTACTGTGTTTTCTCTCTATATATATATATCATCATTTTACTCTGTGTTTTCTCTCTATATATCATCATTTTACTGTATTTTCTCTCTATGTATCATCATTTTACTCTGTTTTCTCGCTATATATCTGTCATACAGATAGGTTGAGAGTTATTTTTCGCCGTCTGAGTAGAGTGGATGGTGATAAGTACGTGAGAAAAAGGTGTGGGAAATAGATTTCACGGGTGATAGTTTAAGGAACAAAATATGTATATGGAATGAGTAAGTTTCTCTATTCCAGCCTATCTATACGACTATAATTTAGTAAAGACAACCTTGCCCTCCTCATACATATAAATATAAGTTTAACTACACACACACACAGACACACAGCTATGTGACAACAAGACACACAAATGTGAAAAACTACGGTTAATTGGGTATGGGTCTGACCAACACACAAAGTTAAGTTCCATTTGTTGTTTATTATCATTTAAACTTGACAACATCAAATATCTAAAGAAAGATCAAATACAAAAAATCAGATTTACATACATATGAAAATAGCAGAATAAATGTGCCCTCCCCCTCTGGAGAAAAGAACCTAACAAGTTAATAACCCAAAGGTTAGCACTATGGTATAGAATAGACAGTAAAGTAAACAAGTTCCTACAATATGCTACCCAGTAAAGTTAACAAGTTTAAGCAAATCCAATTTTGGTAAAGTCCCTGTAACAAAGAAAAATATTCACTCTCTGTCATACAGTGGCCACTCAATCACGCTTACCTACTCTTGGTGATATCCCTTGGAAATACAATTATCCTGAATATAACAAATTCCAGGTTTTTCTTTTATTTCCCAAATTAGCCTCAGTCCATCCTCTAATAATTAAGATTAGCAAGGTGAATGCCGAATCTGGTGTTTTAATTTTCCCTGGATGAACAAATGTCACCGCATATAGTTAGTGTAGCAAACCGTGCTCTTGAGATTCACAGTTAAAAAGGAAAATACTTCCAGTATTGGGAAACATCTGGTTGCTCAAAATTTTACAAATGATGATGATAATCCTTTTGGCTGACTCTATGGGAGAGTGCCGATTCTGAAACAGCATAACTTTCTGGATAAATCCGCTTGAATGTGACTGTCAGAAGTCGGGAGTATAAGTGTTATTTTGTATACCCCAGTAGGCTGGTAAAAATTGGAAAAATATCTGGGTATTGGTAAGTCCAGTTAAATTTACAAGTTAAAATGTTTCTCATGTATCTTTGGCAAGTCCTTGTTCACAAATGAAATTGGTGACGCACAAGTTAAGAAAAGACAACATTAACCAATCAGTAAATGAAGAAAAGACCAAAACACCGCTGGATGCTCTTGATCAGGTCTGCAGAAATATATAAAAAACATTTATGGAAAAATGCTACTATTCTATATAGCTACATAAATGCACACGGACGGGGACAAGACGATCTCTTATCCACTCCGTCAGTCCTGATTAAATTTAAAAGGCACACAGTGTCTTTCTTTTACGCCTATATGGTCAGCTAGCGCAGCGTTTCTAGGTCGGGCGAAGGTATGCAACTCTCCCCGCCCCTTGCGCGCGCTTTAACGATCAGCGTACAGTGTCAATTATTATTTAATGATCTATATGCACACTTACATCAATATCGCCTGCCATTAATAACTATTAAATTGTCTGCGCCTGTCATCGTATGGTATTAAATAATAGGCACTTATAATAAATACACAAAATGAAATATAACGTGAATTCTTTTCTGTCACTATCAGTCGTGCCTTGCATATAAATCAGTCAACTAAAACCGTCTCTTGTTGTGTGAGAAAGTAGGTGGTGAAAATTAACATTAGAACTGAACATCTGGCATAAAATAGCTACGCGTTATTTTATTTCACTGGTTTTAACAGCTAGAACTCTAAGTGAATTATAATGGTAAAAGCTTAACACTTTTAATTGATAAAATGTAACCCTTTTAAACACATAAACACTAATTTCTATTACCAAAAAATCAAAATGGAAGATCCCTAAAAATGCTATTAACACATTTAGCGAAATGGTTCTAGAACTGCGTGCTTAGACTATCCAATAAATTCTGAGTGACAACTAATAGCAGGTTTAAGAAAACATAGTTTATATTTGATCATGTTTCTCTGATCTATAGATGATGTTACTTTTCACACTATTGTGTATACCAGAGAATCAGAAACCTGAGTTCCCCAGATAAAGCTTTACGGTCGGCCTTTCCCTGGCGTTCGACCGCCATCAAAAGAATTCTTACGTCTACCGAGTCTCTCGAAGATTATGCCCGCTTCTGAAGATCAAAGAGCCCAGGCCCTGAGTACAAACTTCAAAGGGTTTTTGGTTCTTCACGTGCGGTCTGTCAGCTATCGTATGATTGACAGATAAGCTCGCATGAGAAGACTCGATAAACAAACCTGATTCGCTACCTGTTTTGACGGGCGGGTCACGATTGGTAAACATTGTGTTAGCTCGTGTTCACAGAAAAAGAGGTAGGACTAAAAAGTGAGTTAACACAGACTGTAAATGCATGGTTTTACTAGCAAATCATAGAACGCTACGAGGTTGCGAAGACGGTCAGATTACTGTAGGCTCTTTTTCCATTATACGTCACAATATCGTCATTTTACTCTGTGTTTTCTCTCTATATATATCATCATTTTTAATTTGTGTTTTTTCTCTATATATCATCATTTTAATTTGTATTTTCTCTCTCTATATATCATCATTTAACTTAGTGTTTTCTCTCTATATATATCATCATTTAACTTAGTGTTTTCTCTATATATATATATCATCATTTAACTTTGTGTTTTCTCTCTCTATATATCATCATTTAACTTTGTGTTTTCTCTCTATATATATCATCATTTAACTTAGTGTTTTCTCTATATATCATCATTTAACTTAGTGTTTTCTCTCTCTATATATCATCATTTAACTTTGTGTTTTCTCTCTCTATATATCATCATTTAACTTTGTGTTTTCTCTCTATATATATCATCATTTTACTTTGTGTTTTCTCTCTCTATATATCATCATTTAACTTAGTGTTTTCTCTCTATATATATCATCATTTTACTTTGTGTTTTCTCTCTCTATATATCATCATTTAACTTTGTGTTTTCTATATATATATATATATATATATATATATATATATATATATATATATATCATCATTTTACTTTGTGTTTTCTCTCTCTATATATCATCATTTAACTTAGTGTTTTCTCTCTATATATATCATCATTTACCTTAGTGTTTTCTCTCTCTATATATATCATCATTTAACTTTGCGTTCCTAATGGATCATTGAGCCAACACCGCAGCTGGTCCTCAAACAGTCACATGATCCTGCAGCAGTTGTTTCTGTGGCAGTTAGTTTTATATGGGGAGGTTGCACAACCTCATTAATACGAGTATCAAAATGCAGAATGTTATACACCATGTCCCACCCAAATCCCATATAACATGTTATGGCAGGGTGTCATCATAAATGATAAAAAGTAGAGGTGGTCCCAGGTATGGCAGATAGTTATGTATTTCCCAGAAATAGAGAAGAGAGCTGGTGAACTAGAGGTATGGATGGCACAGGACGGATCAAGTAGTTAACCACATAGATCTAGATGGTAGCTGTAGAAGCCTTCTCGGTAGATGTGTCCTATGCTCCACAGGTATCTCTCGTAATAAGTGATGTGAATGTAGCTCGTTGGTTATTCGCTACCAATTAAAAAATTTAATATTGCTTGTGAATGCTGCTACACAATCACAACAAAAATTTGAATAGTAACTGAAATTTAAATAAAATCAATAACTACAATTTATAAAAATTACTCAGTTAATTGTCACCTTATACGACATGCCCGAGGGGGCAGTCCTTTCATTTCTACTCAGCTGTAAATCGGTGCTTGCGTAGAATAGAGGGATTAAAATGGTATGATAAGGTTACCAACGTGGAACTGATGACAAGAACTAGACAAGTGCCAGTGGAACAAGAGATGAGAAGACGGCGATGGATAGGAAATACGCTGAGGAAACCTGTTGATAGCATTACAAGGCAGTCCTTGTTCTGGAATCCCCAGGGCAAGAGAGGCAGAGGTAGACCAAGAAGCACATGGAGAAGAGAGCTGGAAACAGAGGTGAAAATGATGAGGAGAACGTGGAAAGAACTTGAGATGATGGCACGTGACAGGAGGACTTGGCTCCTTTGGGAGTGGAGGGTTATAAATGTAAATCGGTACGTGACTTTGCTCTTGAGTTATGAAAGAATAAGGCAGCAAGGAACATAACTGATCACCCTCCAACCTGTCGATGCTGGACCTAGTATATTGAAGTCTCTAACACTTCACTCCCCTAAAGCAGTATATGTTATTGGACTACCTTTTTTTTTTAAAGTAAATAATAGATAAATCATGGGACTGGATATTACACATTGTAGTCTCTTCCTATGGATGCGAACGTTGGACAATCGGTAACCAAATGGTGAAAAAAACTGGAGTCAGCAGAAATGGGGTGTTTGAGAAGGATACTGAGAATATCATGGACAGAGAAGAAAACAAATGCCGAGGTATTGACAGCTGCGGGTGTTAATAGATCGCTCATCAAAACCATCAGGAAAAGACAAATGAAATTTATGGGACATACTAGGGAGCCGCGCTGGTGTAATGGCTTCGGCGTTGTACTGGCGACCAGGTGTTCATGGTTCAAACCCGGGCGTCGGCGTTTGAAGAAATGTTTACGGCCGGAAATTTGACTGAATAGCCTGAACGGCTCCTGTGATAAACTCTCTGTGGATGGGAAGGAGCGAAGCTCCTGACCGGGTTGGAAGGAAAGTCCTTAGGTTCCCCAGCCTCGCAATGACATGTCATTGGGCCGAAGGGCTGAAAGCCCAAGTGCCGCTGGTTACGAAAAAAAAAAAAAAAAAAAATGGGACATACTAACAGAAGAGGATTAGTGGAGGAATTAGTCTTATGTGGGAATATACCAGGTCGAAGAGGAAGGCAGAGAAAGATGTATGTGGAAAGCTTAAACAACTGGGCAACAAACAACAGCATGGGCAACAACAACCTCATTAGACTATCAAAAGACAGAGAAGATTGGAGGGTCATGATCGCCAATGTCTGTTCCAGACCAGGCACCTGAAGAAGAAGTCCCGTCCTATTTGTTAATTTGTATATCCACACTTCTATCCACTGGATATAAGGTAAGTCCCATTCCAGAAATATTTTTAATCACCTTGTAGTTAATCTGAGAATTGTTCCTTTGGGGAAAGTGGTCTGTGTTTTTCGTTATCCCTTTAATTTCTGTTTCCAGTTCCCTTCTCCTTGTGTTTTCCTGTCTTCCTCTATCTTTCTTACCCTGTGGGGTTTCCAGAACCCTTGACTTCAGTTTCACGTTGGTTGATCTTGTTGTGCCATTTCAGTGCTACTGCAAGCACCCATTAATGACAGTCTGTAACTTCTTGGAAGCAGTTGTAAATTTTTTCTCTCCATGATTTAGAGATATATTATAGGAAAAATGATATGAAAATAAGAATACAAAAACCTAGAGGAGTTTTCATTGCATTGGAAAATATATGGAGGTAAAAAAAAAAAAAAGTCCAACAAAATAATTAGAAGTTTCAATTCAAATGTCACAGCTGCCCTAATGTTTAGCTCTGACAAATGAACAACAAAAATTTCCATAGATTATATTCCCTCTACTGGGAATCAAACCCTGTACCTTTAGAATTCGAGCCGTACACCATACCTCTAAGCCACTCCGACCCCCAAGAAGTAAATAGATATCAATGTAATGGATCTTCTTCGTTCGTCCTGAAAAGGACGTTGGATGCGTTGTGTCCATTTACAGCAGTGTTTCTCAACCCTGATAGTAGCAACGCCCCCTTTTGACAACTAATATTTTAAAACGCCCCCCACCCTTTTAACACCTCCTTGCTCTTTATCGTGCTCGCGCGCACACACACACGCATGCACACACATATATACATATATTCCACCATACTTTTAAAAAAGCAATGCAGTTAATGAGTTATCTTTTCTTATAATAAAAAGAGAAAGCACATTTTAAAAAGCATAGTTATATTAAATATGAGTTTAAGTACGGAATTATATACACCACAAGTTCATTATCCTTGAATTACAAATTGGCAGAGCAAATGATATAAAATTTGTTCTTACTACTCTATAACTATCATATTCATAATCATATCATTTTAATAGCGCCTAAATGACTGCATATATTTCTTCAGATATGAATATTTAAGCCTCTCCTTATGCAACCACTTTAAATATGAAAAAATTGGAAAAATTATTAGTTGATAATAATGATATAATTATATAAAAATTCACTTACCAATGAAGCTTAATGAGATCCGTGCGCTTGGTGTGACTCAGCCAGTTTTGAAATATTTGGTTCTAAGTTTGTTAAAAGAAGTCTCAAATCTCCTCTGTTACAAATGTACGGATTAATCACTCAATCCGGTATTATTAGTTCTTGCAAGTCTTTAAATCTTATGCTCATATCATTTTTAATAGCGTCCAAATGACTGCAATAAACCTCTAAATCTGAATCTTTAAGCCTGTCCCCACCTAACTGTAGTAAACATGGAAAATGAGAAAGTTCTCGGCGACTAAGATTATTTTTATATAATGTCAATTTGTTGATGAACCCCGTGATAATTCCTTTCACTTTAATCAGACTGATCTCATTTCCTTGTAGCTTAAGAAGAACCTCATTTAACTTTTCAAATATATCTGAAAGATAGGCCACATCGTTTCGCAATACTTCTCTTTCGATGCTAAATTCTTCTTTGATTGAATCCAAAAACTCTACAACAGTATCAAATAATGCCCATAATCTTTTTAAACAGTTACCTTTGGACAGCCATCGAACTTCCGTGTGTAGGAGAAGACGTTCAAACTCTTCACCATTATCACAACAAAGTTTACGAAATAATCTATCGTTCAACGAATGCGCCTTAATTTTGTTTATAACACTGATAACACAGTTCATTAATTTATGGAGTCTGTCACTAAGATGCTTGGCGACAAATGTTGTCGATAAATAACGCAATGAATTGTTAAAACACCTGGTGCCACATTTTTTAAGTAGGCCAGAAACCCACGATGACGACCAACCATAGCTGGTGCTCCGTCTGTAGCACATGCGATGACATTGGAAAAAGGAATTTGTTTTACCAACAAAAATGTTTCAAGGGTTTCAAAGATTGATAACCCCTTTGTATCTGCTGTCAGTAGTTTTGCAAATAACATATCCTCTATGATATTTTCATTCTTTATGTATCTCACATATGCGAGCAGCAAAGCTTCGTTATCACGCACGACGCTTTCATCCAACTGTAGTGAAAATTCAGTAGACTGCAAATCAGTACACAGCTGATTTTCAACATCGCTTGCCATCTCATCTATTCTTCTTGAAACAGTATCATTGCTCAATGGAATAGAAGAAATGATGTCACTTGGATTTCTTTCCATCATTGTGCTAATTACCTCCCGTACAGCTGGTAAAATTAAAGATTCTCCAATGTTGTGAGGTTTACCACACTTCGCAATCGTGTGTGTAATTTTGTAAGATACAATAAGACCTTTATCATTGTGATTATACATTTTTTTAAACATATTAGTGACAGTGTTGCGGCTTTCAAACTTTTGTTTTAAATCCTGGAAGTAAGAAATATCTTTGTCAACTTTATCTGAGTGTTTCTTGGTAAAATGCTCGTTAAGTCGTGACGGTTTCATTGCTTCGTTAGAAAACACTTGCTGGCACAGCAAACACATTGGTAATTGTTCATTTACGGCTGAAGGTACAAAACCGAATTTCAAATATTCAACTGAATATTGTCGACACTTTCTCTTTACTGCTGACATATTGAAAATTTTAGTATAATATCACTGCACATACATCTACACCTCGTCAAGCCTCAAAACTGACTGAGTTTAATTCTCTACACTCGAAACATCCAAAGACGCATTAAAACTAAGCTACAACGTCCCTGTTGCGTGAAGGCATTTACGGACAGAGTAGGGAAGGGGTTGTGATGTGTTCACGGGCTAATCAATGTTTGACGGGAATGTGTTTCCATAAGAAAATATGTGTCGAGAGTGAAGAGAGAAGGTTAGCTTGGGTGTGTCGAGAGACTAACAATTGTTTCGAGTGTTGAATGGACATAAATCTCCGCCTACTGTCTCCTGACAACGGTAACATCCCAGGTACTAAAAATGTGCGTTTAGAATCCTTGAAACACTCCATGGGACGCAGGGCAAATAAAAACTATCGTATTACAAGCTATGCGAAGGGGAATATCTTTTGTAATTGTTTCATATTGATTCATGTAAAAATGTCCACAACGCCCCCCTGAATGGAAGTAGCGACCCCAATCGTTGCGACCCATCAGAACGCCCCTAGAAATCTTGAAAACGCCCCTCAGTGAGGCTGCAATATTTGCGCCTTTCGGCCGACACATCTAACGTCCACACAGCATTTTTTGGGACCGGGTTAGCCTTCCCTCTTCGATCCCTACTCACTCAGCCAGACTGCAGTGATGCAGCCTGTTTCCAGGACCACCACTTGGAGGTGGAGTAGGGTCTTGGTCAGCTCTGGTTCGCTGACGCAAGCAGTCTAGCTGTGGGTCGCTGACTGCATTCCTCACTGTTGACGTGTCTTAGGTCCTGTAATGAATCTAATAAACAATAAAATTGCAAACAGGAAAATGAAAGGAAAAAAAAAGTGAAAGAAATGACCTCAAAATTCAATAATAGCTGGCACAGTAGGCTCCACAATTGGTGTATAAATAGTAGACTTTATATCTATTTCTAAAAATATTTTTACCTTGTTTTACAGCAGCCCCCTTTATTATTTACACGTATTGTGAAACATGTGCTGTTAAAACGTATTCTGATGCAGGTGAGAGAAGTTGGTATGAGAGTATCTAACACGTCCATGCCAATGCTTATGTGGCAAGCTAATGCCATTCTGGCGCTGCAGGAGGTAAGTAAATTTTGTGGGGTTTTTTTTTTTTTTTTTTTTAAGCTTGATCCATATGTTTCTACTTCCTCGTTGGTCCTGAAAAGGACGTTGATTGCATTGTATCTGTTTACACCGGAGCTGCGATATCTGCGCCTTTCGGCCGACACATCCAACTTCAGCACAGCATTTTTTGGGACCATGTTTGCCTTCCCTCTTCGATCCCTGCTCTATCAGCCAGACTGCAGTGATGCAGCCTGTTTCCAGGACCACCACGTGGAGGTGGAGTAGGGTCTTGGTCAGCTCTGGTTTGCTGACCCTGACGCAAGCAGTCAAGCTATGGGTCGCTGACTGCATTCTCTATTGCTGCATCTTTGGGTCCCGATCCATATATTTCAATTTTAATGCCTTGGCACATCTCATGGAAAGAAACGAAAACAAATATAAAGGTACTATACAAGCTAGGAATGCACAGATAACTGATGAATTTGATCAAAGTCAGACGAATAAAATATTTTAATAATGTCAAAAGATATAACACCTTGCTGAAAATGATAATGTAAGGAAAACATAAACCAGGAAGACTGCACTATCAGTGGGAAGATAACAAGAGGTGGATAGGAAAGAGTCTGAGTAAACATCAAGACAACAAACAGGAAGCATTGGTGATCCATTAGCAGCTGACCTTCGATACAAAAATGGTAGTTGATTATCAATGTGAAGCGCATGCCTTCAAGAAATAGATGCCAAACCTGTGCCGTCTGTTCAAGGTTTTTCCTTATCCTCTTTATTCTCTTCATGTGTTTGTGTAATTCCCTTCTCCATGTGTTATTTACCATCACCAACAAAGAACTGCTTACTCTGAGCAATCAAGAAAACATGCGCTCAATCATAGGAGGTAGATGCTAGAATTAGGTTGACCACATCCTCAGAAGAGACCCCAACACCATAGCCAGAACAGGCATGCTGTGGATTCCAGAAGCAAATCAAAAGCAATTATGGCCAAAAGCTACCTGGCAGAGAACTGTGCATGCTAAGCATGAACCAGAACTGGGGCACGACACAAAGGATGTCTGTCGACTGAGCAAAGTGGAGACAGTTTGTTGCTGCCCTACAAGACGCCACCAGACGTGATGGTCACTGATTGCTGTGTCAGTCAGCGGCCAAGGACCAAAGAAGAATAAGATAGTGAGCAGCAGGATTGTGGAGTCAGCCGGAAAATTCTCTCCAACTTCTGAATTTTTAGGATCCCGACTACAGCATTTGACTAGTCATATCATAACATTTGGCGTCCGAGTCTGAACATTTTTTAATGACTTACGCCTCAGACTCCACTAAAAAATGACAGACTCCGACTTCACAGCACAAGTGGGCAGACATTAGAAATTGGGGTGGCCATAATCTCAGAAGAGAGGGACACTATCACCAGAACTGCAATACTATGGCCCCCCCAGAAGGAAATCAAGAGAGGCCAGAGAACTTTGGAGTCTGAGATTAAAAGCATGAACTAGAGTTGGGGCTCCACTCAAAGGATGGCCATAGACCAAGGGAAGTAGAGTTTGTTGCCGCCCTACAAGAGGCTACAAGGTGTGGTGGTCACTGACTGCTCTTGTCAGGCAGTGGCGCAGGATACAAGAAGAGGAACATGTGTTGTTTGGTGTCTGCCTCTTTTTCTCACGCCTGGGGGCCTTCTAAGACAAGCCTGGTAGGTTAGTGTCACTACTTTTTTTGCTTCTCTGTAACATCCTTAAAAAGTTAAAAATAAAGTGGCACTCCTCTTTAATGATGTATACCCCACTTTGGAGGCAATTATGTTACTCGTTTTCATGATGATGGCATACATCAATTATCCACAAGCATTAATACCAAAATCGTGCTGACACGCTTGTGATCGTGATGCAGCCAGATGGTTTTATTGTCATGACAAAAGAACTCAACTTCTTCAGATTAAAAGTTTTAATTGTTTTGTTTCGTTTCCTCATACAGGCAAGTGAAGCATACTTGGTGCGACTTTTTGAAGATGCCAACCTGTGCTGTACGCACGCTAAGCGGGTGACACTACAACCAAAAGACTTGTGGCTAGCACGAAGGATAGGTGGTTACTATGAGAGTGATGAATGACAAATTTCTACGCCTTCTTTAACTTTATTTTTTTTTTTTATGTAGAAATTTTTAACTGTAAACATTTTTAGCCAAACTTTTTAACAAACGAATTGCCAGAGGTGAATGTGGGATGCAAGTCTGTTTACTCCTTATTGTGGCCTTTATCGTCGTTACTCTTAACCAGGGTTTCTTAATATGTTGTCAGATGGCTATGGATACCTTTGATGGCCCGCTGAAGACTATGGACCTCTTCTTAGAAAACAAAAGTGTACATAAAAGCTTAATAAAAAAACTTTAAATTTTAGGTTGTGTACACAGTCCCTCTAGAATCCATTCAAGGATTCCCCTGTCTGTGGACCACAGGTTGAGAAACCCTGCTGTAAATTAATGTTTTCCACTGAAGATATTCAATTGCTGAAATATATTTGGAAGTTTTGTAAGTCTTATATGCAACAATTAATGTTGTTTTATATTGTGTTATGTGCAAATGTGGCAAAATCTGACTAACCATATAGGCATACCAGGGGCTGTTTGAAGTATTTAAAAAAAGGAATGGTAGTCCCATAACAGATAGTGATACAGGGAGTGAAGTGTTAGAGACTTCATACTAGGTCCAGCATCGAGGGGGGGGGGTTGTTGTTGACCTGTTCCCTTCCTTGCTGCCTTTTTCGTCCCTAACTCAAAGTCAGGTACCCATTTACAGCTGGGTAGACTTGTGGCTAGCACGAAGGATAGGTGGTTACTATGAAAGTGATGAATGACAAATTTCTACGCCTTCTTTATTAACTTTTTTTTTTTTAATGTAGAAATTTTTAATTGTAAACATTTTTAGCCAAACTTTTTATCAAACAAATTGCCAGAGGTGAATGTGGGATGCAAGTCTGTTTACTCCTTATTGTGGCCTTTATCGTCATTACTCTTAACGGGGGGGCGGTTGTTGTTGACCTGTTCCCTTCCTTGCTGCCTTTTCCGTCCCTAACTCAAAGTCAAGTACCCAATTACAGCTGGGTAGACTGGAGTGTGTCAGGTTTGATGTATATTGTACCATATTTTGGCATATAATACTTCTTGTGGAATAGAAGAGGTCAAAGTTTCCATTTTATATTTATAGTTTTCAGTTTTATTTGTGCATTGTCTGTATATTTTATTTGTTGAAGAGCTATGTTCCCTGCGGAGATGACGGGCGAGGATTATGATGTACATCTTACGACCCACTGTATTCTTGGACTAGTATCTTTCTCGTGTTCTGTGCAGAGTTTTCTCTGTCTTACTGCCAGTTTTTGCTTGTTCAGCGTGTCTTAAGCAGCTAAGTATGTAAGATCTTATAAGTATATAAACCAATAAAACGGTATTGAATCAGTTCTACAAATAACGGTTCACATGAAACAAGGGACGTTTCGGGTTTTACCATTTGTCAGCCACAAACAGGTGACAAAGACAAGAATTATATATAGGTACTACAAAAACATACGATGATGAGAAATATACACCAAATGGGCGTTACAAGCAGATGGAAAAAGTAAAAAACAACAGTAATGAGTGAAAAAAGAACAATAATAATACAAGAAAATCGTAAAATCTAAAAGAAATACCGAAACAAGAAAGTAAATAATCAACGAAACGAAAAAAAAAGAGAATTAACAAAACTTAGGAACAAGTAAAAGTTCACTGAGCTCGATCCGAAGATGCTGTGAAAGAAAGCCGTAGTATTCCGTCACAGAAATCGCAAGGAAGTGACGTATGATAGCGACAAAACAAAAGATATAAAAGGATACGAAATAAACAAAAACATAAGAAGACAGATCTAAAAGACAACGAATTAAGAATGAAAAAGAGAAAAGCTACCACAATTTATGCAAAATGATGTTGGATATTCAAGCCATCAGGAGCTAAAACGCCCATTTGAAAAATAAGATGATTCTCCAACGAAAAGCGAGTCTTGTCATCACCGACACATGAAAGGAGGGCAGTAACATGAATATCGGAATTACCTGAATGGTGAGGCCTATCGAAATGAAGGGCCACCGGTAAATGTTTGCCATGATAGATGTCATTCAAGTGCTCACGAAACCTGTCTGCCAAATGCCTGCCAGTTTCACCAATATAGGTAATGCCATACCTCTTGCAGATGATAGCATAAATCAGGTTTCTGGATTCGCACGTGAAAGACTCTAATGATAAATTTTCATTTCGGAAAAGTGACTGTCTGAGTTTGGAGTACAAACGGACAGCTCGTACATATACGGCGTTGGCACTGTTTAGTACCAAAGTATGAAGGGCTAGTATGTTGCAAGCGACTACAAGAATATCCCTAAAATTCCTATCCCTACGATATGCTACCAAAGGTGTATCATGAAAAAACTCTTTGGTATCAGGATCAGAGTGGAGAATAGGCAGATGTCGAAACAGAATTCTCTTCACCGCCAGACAGTGAGGATGGAAAGTTAGAACCAGTTTGAGTCTGTCAGATTGGACAGAAGGTTTAGTAGTGAGTGCCGTCTGACGAGTGACGCGTGTGATACGATTAAGAGCATCAGATAAAACATGTTCTGGATAAAGACGTCGGCGAAAGAACTCTAGCATCTCTTGAGCTTGCTGATGAAAATCATCGTCATCGTGACATAACCGACGCAAGCGAAGAAGTTGAGAAAAGGGAATGGAATTTTTACAACTAAGAGGATGCGATGAAGTATAAAGAAGGAAACCATGAGTGTCAGTAGCCTTATGATAGACAGACGTTTTAAGACAAGTAGGGCTAATAGTCACAGTGATGTCAAGGAAGTTCACTGAGGTCGTAGAGATTTCAGAAGTGAATTTGATGGCAGGATTGAAATTACCAACATAGTCAATAAATCGACGGAGGTCTACCTCAGACATGTCTGTAATGCCAATACCATCATCAATTTAGCGGCGGTAAAACTCGGGTATTAGTCCATCATAACTTTGAAAGACCAAATATTCAAAGTGGCCCATAAACAGGCAAGCGTAACTAGGGCCCATCTTAGTACCCATAGCGACGCCACTGATTTGGTTGAAGAATTGGCCATTAAACTCAAAAGAGTTAAGAATAAGAACCAACTCAGCAAGGCGAAGAAGCGGACCTGTACTTATAGTAAGATCAGTACGCTGGTCGAGAAACAATTGGAGTGCCTTGAGACCATCAGCATGTGGAATAGAAATATAAAGGGAACAAACATCTAGGAGGAAAAGACGGCAAGTACGATCAGGCGTGAATCTGATCGAATCAAAGGTAGTGATAGCATGAGTAGTGTCTTTCAAATAAGAAGGCAGATTGGCGACTAAAGGCTGGAAAATACTATCAAGGAATTCAGAAATACGTTCAGTGGGACAAGAACAGGTTGAAACAATAGGTCTTCCAGGGTTAGCAATTTTATGCACCTTAGGAAGCAAGTAAAAGGAAGGTTTACCAAGACTGCTATCAAAAATATGGAGAGATAAAGCACCAGAAGGAAGAAGATCGTCGTGGACAAGGCCACGGATAGTCTCATAAACAGTAAGATTATTCCGGACTGTAGCATCACCAGAACAAGGTGAGTAAAAAGTGGTGTCGCCTAGCTGTGTAACTCCTTTATGAATGTATAAGTCCTTACGCCAAACAACCACAGCACCACCTTTGTCTGCCGGCTTGATAACAATATCATCACGGTTTTTAAGGCGTGACAATGCCCGCCATTCAGAAGACGTGAGGTTAGATCGACGGAGACGGTGCAGAGTGAGCTGGTCAATGTCATGTAAAGTATTGGCAATATATAAATCCAGAGCACGAGAAGCTCCTGCAGCTGGAGTCCAGTCTTGTTTAGGCTACTTAAAACGACGAAAGATATCATCAGTATCGGAAACCCTGGTAGAATCATTACCCTTACGATGGTAATACTTGAGACGCATGCGGCGATGGAAGCTTTATTTACTTATGTAAGATCTTAGGATTATGTTTATTTATGAGGGACTGCACAACAGAATATAGTTATCACTTTGTTCTTAGCCACTTTCTGGTTCTATATTTTATTCATTTTGTGGTTACAATATCTTTGGTCTCTAGCTTGTCCTTCATTTTGTGGTTATAATATCTTTGGTCTCTATCTTGTCCTTCATTTTGTGGTTATGGGACCCAAAGACGCAGCAACAGAGAATGCAGTCAGCGACCCATAGCTTGACTGCTTGCGTCAGGGTCAGCGAACCAGAGCTGACCAAGACCCTACTCCACCTCCAAGTGGTGGTCCTGGAAACAGGCTGCATCACTGCAGTCTGGCTGAGAGAGTAGGGATCGAAGAGGGAAGGCAAACCCGGTCCCAGGGAATGCCGTGCTGAAGTCGAATGTGTCGGCTGAAAGGCGCAAATATCGCAGCTTCGCTGTAAACAGACACAACGCAACCAACGTCCTTTTCAGGATGAACAAAGAAGAAGAAGAATTTTGTGGTTATAATATCTTTGGTCTCTAGCTTGTCCTTCATTTTGTAGTTATAATATCTTTGGTCTCTAGCTTGTCCTTCATTTTGTGGTTATCATATCTTTGGTCTCTAGCTTGTCCTTCATTTTGTGGTTATATCTTTGGTCTCTAGCGTGTCCTTCATTTTGTGGTTATATCTTTGGTCTGTATCTTATTCTTCATTTTGTAGTTATAACATCTTTGGTCTGTATTTTATCCTTCATTTCCTGGTTATAATATTTTTGATCTCTTATCTTATCCTTCATTTCCTGGTTATAATATTTTTGATCTCTTATCTTATCCTTCATTTCCTAGTTATAATATTTTTGATCTATCTTATCTTATCCTTCATTTTCTGGTTATAATATTTTTGATCTCTTATCGTATCCTTCATTTTCTGGTTATAATATTTTTAATCTATCTTATCTTATCCTTCATTTTCTGGTTATAATATTTTTGATCTATCTTATCTTATCCTTCATTTTCTGGTTATAATATCTTTTATCTCTATCTGATCCTTCATTTCCTACATTGTGAGACAATGTGTAGACCCCTCCATTAGTGGCATAATGTTGAGGCGAAGGATCAGTAGAATTTGCATCTGATCTCAAAGAATGAGCACTTGGCTGAAGGTTGAGTTACACTACACAGTACTTTAGGATATAATAAATTGTTATCTGCCTAAATGGTACCTGTTGTCTAGCTGCCAGGTTGAATGTAATCATAATGTATTAAACCCAACCCACTTTAATAAATTTTATATGATTGAAAGTTGTTTTCATTATTCTGTTGTGGATGCTGCTGAAGTCTGTTTGAAAATTTCAGATGTGTTATGGTGCCTTCAGAAAAAATATATCTTTTTTGCATATATATGTCCTAGTGTAATATCCGTTTGTATATTTTGTAGAATCATTGTGTTTTATTAAGGAACTAGCAATAACTCGTCAAACTTGACGGGTTTTTAATTATAATGTGCTGTTTCCATTCCCGGATGAGCAGATAGAAGTACATTCTTAGAGTGTTTTTGGTTTCTTTCCATTATACAGTGTAATCAAACTGTTCATGAACACCATCATTTGAACACTTTTCTTTGTTGATTGTAACTATTTTCGGGAGAGTATATATAATGGTGTAGCAAGCAAGAGGACATGCACACCATCATAGCTGGCAGACGCTGGAGCTGGGTTGGCCATGTCCTCAGAAGAGACCCCGATGCCATCACAAGAACAGCTATGTTTTGGACCCCTGAAGGAAAGCGAAAGAGAGGCCGACCAAAAACAACTTGGCGGAGGACTGTGGAGGCTGAGATGCAAAGAATGAACCAGAGTTGGGGCACTGTACGAAGGATGGCCACCGACCGAGCAAAGTGGAATCAATTTGTTGTTGCCCTACAAGACGCCACTAGGCGTGATGGCCACTGACTGCTTTGACGGTCAGTGGTTAAGGATCGAAGAAGAAGATATATAATGGAAACAATACAATTTTTCAACACGGTTGCATTCCTCAGCTGTGACCAATGTACACACAGCAAGAATTATGTTATTTTAGATTCAATTGAAAAGTTCTTTGATGGCACCATTTCGTGTGAAAGTGCGTGGAGAGCTTTCAAAGAGTGTTCCTTGATAATAAGTGGTTTTAACAAATTGGACAGCCATCTTATCATCTTGATCATTATGTGTCAAACCGTTCAAATACAATTCACTTTGGTATGTTATTGGCCCATGCACACCAATTTTTACGCACTTTTTCTTTGTCGAGCGCTACTAATTTCGTGAAAAAAATAAAACCAAAGTATTTGTTTTATATAACACCCATGCCACGCAAGCTTTTTTTTCTGGCGCGACTTACTATTTTGAGTGAGATCGACCGATGTAACATACATCGGTAATTACGTTAGTGTATTGTATAATCTTGTAAACCTGAAAATAGTGGCGCCACCATAAACGAAACGGAATCCAGAGGAATTACTTGACTGATGTGCATTTTAACTATAACGCTTTGTCGGTTTTTGGAACGTTCCAGACAGGAGGCAGCTGTATAAATGGTCCCATACATGTTTGTATAAGTATACACATACACATATATACACTGTAGACCTGATATAGCACGAGATTGCTTTATACAGCAGTTAGAGGTTGGACCTTAATTTTGCAGATTTTCCCCTTTTCACGTGCATAAATTTTTGTCATTTAGCATTAAAATTACGTGAATTTTTATATATATATATTTTTTTTAGCATTAAAAATATAAAATTGTACATAATTAATATTAATATCAAGTTCAGATACAGGAGGAAGTGGAAAGTAGAGCATCTAGGTCACAATAAAAACTGATGCTTATTACCAGCTCAGCAGAAGTGTTAACTCTTTAAGCCCCAAGAGCCACTATAATGGCTCAGGGTTTAGACCTATTTGGCCCAGGAGCCATTTAAGTGGCTTCTGATTTTTTGCTCCTGTCTAGAGCTCTGTTCCAATGTTAACAACCCAAAACGTCATTTCCAACAGGAAGTACTGAAGTACTTTAATTTTAAATAACTCGTATTTATGCATATGAACATTTTTTTTTTAAATTTCCAAACAACAACAATAAAAAAGCACTGTGGTGGCCGTTTTTGTTTGGGCCAAACCCTGCTTTTTGCTTGGGACTTAAAGAGTTAATCTTCAGGCTTCGTACAGGTCACAGCAGATTGGGTTACCATCTATTCAACAAGTTAAAGATTGGAACTACTGATGAGTGTAACAGTGGCACCAATAAAATGCAATCTGAACATCTACTTCAAAGATGCCCAACATATGTGGAGCTGAGAAGGCACAATGGCTGTCACCAGTGCCATTCCTGGATGACAATATCAACAGCCTGAATCTGACCACTACTTTCTTTGAACCTATTCAAGTTGACGTCTGAGGGTGACATTAGGTGTGTGTACTTATGCTAGACGGATAGGACACACACTGAGGAAACCTGTTGATAGCATTACCAAGTAGTCCTTGTTCTGGAACCCCCAGGGTAAAAGAGGTGGAGAGAGAGACCAAGGAGAAGAAAACTGGAGACAGACATGGCAAGACCTTGAGCTGATGGCACTAGACAGGAAGACTTGGCATAAGTTTGTTGAAGGCGTGTGCTCCTTGGAGGTGATGAATGAATGAAGTGTAAAGAGCAGACATAAAAATAAATTTGAACTTATTGTTGAACACAATCGACATCATTGCACTCCGGGCAAACCCATAGGTGCTCAGTCTCCTTCAGTATATGTCGAAGAGTGTGAATGCTAACTGTTCATGTAGCTTGCTGGTTGGAGACACGACAGATGCATCCTCTCATACATGATATGTCCATCTCTGCTATCTGTCGTGAGAAATTCTAATCCACATATATAAATTAAAACGTAAATGTAAAGCCTAACAAATAAATTTAATAAAAGGAAAGAAGAATGGTAAAGAACAGTGCGGTCACAATGACTGTACTCGAATTCCCCCTTGTTTTCTACTTCGTCTGCGAATTGTAACGTTTCACGTTGATAGTAAAAGCCTACTGCATCACTACACGCTTTCTTCAATGAAACGTGTACTGCCTTTCTAAGAAAAACCTTGAGATACGCAAGATGACCTAGATTTAAAATTCCATTCATGTCATTTTATACACTATGTTACCAAAAACGAACAGACAAATGGACTAAGGATAGAAAGAAAGGGAGGGGCGGAAAGCCGGAACGCAGGCAATACTACCACAGTCTCACAATACACAATTAGATTGCTTCCTGTTGTATCGCTCTGTAAAGAGTTTCCTATCATATAAGTAACCTAGACATGCAAATACTACGCCATTTTATACAAGGGACTTGAGCATCTGCGGATTCTGGTATCCGCGGGGGGTCCTGGAACCAATCCCCTGCGGATATGGAGTATTTGATCTGGGGGCTCTTAACCTTTCGTGTGTCATAGAATCCTATGATTGTCCGGTGAAGACTAAGACCCCTTTGATTGTATGGTAAAGGATACAGACCCCTTTGATTATCCGGTGAAGGCTATGTACTCTTGATTGTCCACTGAAGGCTACAGACCCCTTCTTAGAAAAAATGAACATAGAGGCATAAGTGAAATTTTTTAATACACTTAATACATTTTATTACAAAGAAAAATCTTTTAGCTTGCATATAGTCATACAGAAATACAAAAACTATATAAAAAGAATATATTTCTTTATATGCAAAAAGCTATGATAATTTTCTGAGTAAAAAATTTTGGTGAAAAAAATTCACATTTTTAGTAGGTATCACAAAGTGATTTTTCATTTTCTTTGTAGAGTGTCTTTGTTTATATAGATCTTAATAGATCTCTTCAAGGCCTGAAATTTCCTTTTTAGATTTTTAAAATCGGACATCAAACAACCGAGTTACAGCATTTCAAAATTTTGGGGACAAATTGCCCGACTTTGTACAATCATAACTACAGTCAACAAACTCTCACCAAGTCAATAATGCTTTTTTTTGTGCAAAGTCATACAAGTCCTTATTTCAGAAAAGAAACATGGGAAGTACAACTAATCAATTAAATGAATTATGGTCCATCAAAATTGACAAAAAATACAATTTCAAGTCTCAATGTTGTGCTCGCAAAGTGCAAATATGCATTTTCATGCACTCATAAATCAAACACTACACACAGGAAAGCTATAAGATTTCTTGAGCTTAAAGAGAGCATTAAGCTATATACTTAATGCTTAATTTTTTTTGAGCCACATGAAATACTGAATACTATAAAACTGCATTATGTGAAAATGGATCAAAGGCTACATTTGCAGTTCGGAAGAAAAATCTCGCGAAATTCCAAATTTTGTCATAAAATCATAAATATTACAGCTATAGAGCTGAAAACGTCCATATTTATGTAATTTCAGTTGTATAATTCAAATTGATGGTTATTTTCTTGATTGAAACAACATTTACTGCTCAAAATTTGATTTTTAGAAAAAAAAATAAAAACATTACATGTTAGTCCGTGTCCAACTCACTGTCACATGAGATCAGCAACATCATTTCATGATTTCTTCTGAGGTGGTGGTGAAGTTGAATCTTCATTAATATCTTGCAAAAGGATTGAATACAGTATCCTGACTGAACCAGATAGGCAAAGATGCTTTTTCTCCAAGAAAATTTGTCTATACCTCATCTGCATCTTGAGATCATTGGCATTGCCTTTCTTGAACAGAGTATCCACCTTTGCCTTCTTTTGTCAATCGTTTTCTTTTAATTTCTCCTTTATCTTCTCCCTAACTAACCTCTCTGACTCCTTGTGTTTCTTTCTTAATAACGACGCATTCTTTGTGGCAGCTGTCATGATCCTTGTTTTCTCCTCACCCTTTTGTTTCCCCAACCACTTGGCTGTCTAGTTGTGTTTCCACATGCTAATTGTGGATCTGTGGTTGTAGCATTTCTCCTCCTTAACATGGACCCCCCAAGAGGTTCGAGCACCTCAAGTTAAGTAACCATGTATAGATACTGTTTGAAAATTAGATATCATTATTAAATTTGAAACATTAAATGCTTTAATGAATTTTGATCTGAAAGGGAATGTGAGGTTATATTGTTCAGTCATGTCTTTTATAAAATGAGATGTCTAATAGGACCCAAAGATGCAACAATAGAGAATGCAGTCAGCGACCCATAGCTTGACTGCTTGCGCCGGGGGGGGGAGGGGGGGGGGGGGGGGGGGGGTGCGTTTCCCTTTATTTTAATCAGCAGCAACTTTATTTGAATGCTTCTGACACAAATGTGCCACCTCTGCACACGAGAAATTCTGCTTCTAAATCTTGTCGACCTCTGGCAAAACATGGAAATTTCTTTTTCAAACAATATTTAACACGAACAAAGGTTAATATACTGTTCAAAAAAAGAAACGCAACTATTTTGGTGTTAGTGTTACTTTTATAAAAGATATTCGCTGATTGGACATCAGTCAACCTATCGACTGTGTCCACCTGGTCATTAACTTCTCGTGGTTACCTGAATTGGCCTGAAAAAAGTCTCCCAGCTGCTGCTTTTCGAGTGGCCAACTCTTCTTTGATGCCTCCCTTTCGGTCTATAATAGCTCCAAGATATTTAAAGTGGTCGACCTGCTCCAGGACCTGTTCTCCCAGCTTAATCTGATGTCTTCTTCTCGTGATATCACCATGGATTTTGTTTTAGAGCTACTTATGACCATCCCTCTCTTCTCCAGCTCTTCCTTCCAGACTTGCAGGTTGGATTGGAGATGTGCCTCTGATTTAGCAATCAGGGCAACATCATCAGCAAATGCCAGCTCTGAAATACATACCTGTCTCAGCAACTGGGAGACTTTTTCTGGCCATAAATCGAGGATTCCTCAGCAAGAGAGAGGTTGGCTGTATACCGCTCCACCTATGTCCCAGTCTTGACATATGGATGTGAGTCATAGGCAATGACTACAATCCATAAAAGCCAGATCCAAACCTCAGAAATGAGGTATCTGAGGAAGGTGGTTGAAGTAACAAGAAGAGACATGGTCCACAACCAGACGATACGTCAAGGCCTAAAATCCCATCCCCTGCAGACCCAAGTAGAACAGTCCCAACTAAGATGGATTGGCCTTGTCTGCAGAATGGGAGAAGATCGGCTACCACGACAAGAATGGGAAACAAAGAGCCAGGGATCCAGACCCCAGGATGACCCAGAGTCCGCTGGGAGGACAACATTAGACAATCTTTGAAGGACCGAGAACTAGAATGGAACCAGGCCAGGAGGAAGACAGCCGATAGGATAGTCTGGCACTCTCTCTTCTAAACCTCTACACCTCACGGTAGAAGGGGAACGACTAAGTAAGTAAGGTTACCTGAATTGTACTCACCTCATGATTCCTTAGGTCATGAAAGAGGTCAAGGTCAAAACAACATTTTTGACAATAACTCGTGACAGGTTCATGAGAATCCTGTGAAACTTAATGAACATGAAACTCTCTCACTCTGACCATATTATTGAATGCCTATAAAAGATTGACGCTCCTCGAATGAATTCAGTTGAAAATTCAATGCGCAAGTATGGCTCATCTCACTACAGAACAACGACTCATCATCATTGGACGTTTACAGACTGGACAGTCACAAAGTGTAGTGGCCAGACAATTTAATGTGGTTAGAAGCACCATTAGTCGCCTTTGGAGGCGATTTAAAGAAACTGGCTCAGTGGCAAACCGGCAGCGCAGTGGAAGACCCAGAGTCACAACTCCTGCCGAAGACCGCTTCATACGGCTGCGTCACCTCAGGAATCGACTTGCATCTGCATCCTCCACAGTTCAGTCAATGTCAGCAGCTCGTCGAATTTCAGATCAAACGGTCAGGAACCGGCTGCACGACTTTGGGCTAGAAGACCCTACAGAGGTCCTGTTCTTACGGACCAGCATCGCCAGAACTGACTGCAGTGGGCGAACAAGCATCGTCAATGGACCGTTGGGAATGACTGGAGACGGGTTTGGTTTAGTGATGAATCATTTTTTGTGCTCCAGCGACACGATAGATGGAGAAGAGTTTACCGCAGAGTCCATGAGCGCTACGCCCAGAACAGCATTGATGAGGCTCCTCCACATGGTGGTGGAGGTGTACTGATGTGGGGGGCGATCAACTTCATGGGAAGAAGTGACCTGGTGCAAATTGAAGGACGCCTGAATGCCCAACGATACGTCGCTGAAATTCTTCGTCCTCACGTCCTTCCACTTCTAGCTGCACGATGGTCGATTTTTCAGCAGGATAACGCTCGACCTCATGTGGCACAACTCACCACCCAGTTCCTCGCTGACAACGTCCAGACCATTCCGTGGCCAGCCATGTCATCAGACATGAACCCCATAGAACACTTATGGGATGAACTCGACAGACGACTCCGCCAGCGAGACGTGGCTCCAGCCAATCTCCGACAGTTGTCTCTTGCACTGCGGGAAGAGTGGGCAGCCATCCCACAACAACAGATCCAACGGCTAATCGGATCCATGTCAAGGAGATGTCGTTCTCTGATAGAGGCCAGAGGAGGCCATACACCTTACTGAAACGGAGGCCTCAGTCGCAAAGAATAAAAGTCCAAACCAAATTTAATGAACATCATTTCATTGTTAAAGTCTGAAAGTTTCTTCATGCCATGATTGAAACATTATTTCCGTAAAATAAAATGTTGGTACAAGTTTGAAATTTGGTGTCCATTACCACTGCAATAATGTTGCGTTTCTTTTTTTTGAACAGTATTAGTAGTTGGGAATGTGAAGGTCTGATGCGGTTCTTACAATGCATTTGACTTTTAACAGGTGAAAGTCAATTAAATATCTGTTAATGTCAGTTATATAACTAGAACCACCAGGCCTTTACACCCCTCCCCCCTTAATATTATTCTTGTTTGGAATTTCTGCTTGATTTTGTTCGGTTTGTTGTTTTTTTTTTTTTTTTTAACATACAAGCATAATTGGTAATTGTGATTTTCCCTATTTACAATGATTTGACAATGTGATGCCACTTTCTCATATCGGCAGTTGTTCATATTATTTGGAATTGAAAACAATATATATCGTAATTATAACCCATCAGAGTTGAACGGGATATTTTTCTTCACTAATTTAAAAAAAAAAGGAATTTTCGAAATGGTAATAATTTAGTAAATAGCGAAAAAGCCGGATATTTCAACATTTTTAAAAAAATTCGGCCGGACGCACAGTTTAGGCATGAAACCTTCCCCCACCCCAACAGACACAAGGTACGTCGATTATATTATATAAGTATATGAGGAGAACTGCCGTAGAGACGGGGGTAAAACATTTGAATGGAAAAAAAACAAAAACAAAAAATACACACACACAAATAGTAATACGTCTTACAAGGAGAATGGACAAGAAAAACCTACGTTGCGGCCACAAGGCCTTCGTCAGGGACAAACAAACAGGAGGGAAAGAAAATGAGAATTAAGTAGAGAACATGAAACTACAAAAATAAGAGAAAAAAACCTCCTTTATGTCCAGTCACATGTGAAGCAAGATGGCTGCCACTAAACCGGAAATAGGAAGTCTTTTAAAAAGAAGAAATAATGAAAACACGGACTGGAAAAGAGTGAGGAAAAATAAATAAATATAAAAAAATAATAAAATGAATCAATTAAAATATATATATATATATATATATATATATATATATATATATATATATATATATATATATATATATAATAAATAAATTTATAAATAAAATAAAGTAAAATATAAACAAATAAAAGAAAAGGAAAAAAAATTAAAAAAAAAAATTTTAATAATAGTAATAATTCTTCTTCTTTGATCCTTAGCCGCCGACCGTCAAAGCAGTCAGTGGCCATCACGCCAAGTGGCGTCTTGTAGGGCAACAACAAATTGATTCCACTTTGCTCGGTCGGTGGCCATCCTTCGTACAGTGCCCCAACTCTGGTTCATTCTTTGCATCTCAGCCTCCACAGTCCTCCGCCAGGTTGTTTTTGGTCGACCTCTCTTTCGTTTTCCTTCAGGGGTCCAAAGCATAGCTGTTCTTGTGATGGCATCGGGGTCTCTTCTGAGGACATGGCCAACCCAGCTCCAGCGTCTGCCAGCTATGATGGTGTGCATGTCCTCTTGAATAGTAATAATAATAATACTAAGTAAATAAATAAATAAATTAAATTAAATTTTTAAAAAAAATTGAGGGAAAAGCGATTTAAAAAAAAAAAAAAAAAGGCGTGATCGCATCAAAGTAGACAGTCATAACACAACTGGGACTCGATAGAGAAAGGCGTCTCAGACAAAAGAATGTTGGGTATTAGAACCGTGTGGTTTGAGGCAACCCATAAGATGGATGAGGCGTTGTTCCTGGCGAAACCGACTGTTGGCGTCCGAGGAACAGGATCTGATGGCTGTGTGGTGAAGTGGGATGTTATAAATATTTATAGGGGACTTAGTGTACTGACTGAGATCAGCTGTGAAGGTATCTATATCTATTAAGAGTAGTGTATTATAGATAACCTTACTTGCTACCACATATCTATATATCTCAGTCAGAATTATTCTGGAATAGTGTGATGACTACGTTATGTGTCTAGGGTATGTGTATGATGAAGTGTAAGTCACAACAACAGACAGATAAACAATTTAATTTAATCCACTACTCTTGACAACACTGTGACACTCACATACATATAACACTCTATGAGAATATCTTAAGGAGTCACTGATAACTTTTCAAATAACAATATGTATTCATGGTTATCATAAAGGTATATGTGTCCTGATTCAAATACAAAGGAACCAGGAATCACAATCAATTTTAATTACAAGTATATGTACAGACTTTATCAATATGAAAATTGTAGTGACATATATTATTAAAAATATCCTATGTGTGTCAGTTGTGTAGTGGTAATATGAGGTAATACTGGTTTTGTTTTGTTCAAGCTCTGTTGGTATTTGTCATCATGACTTCAATAGTTTGTCTTTTGGGACTAGTATTGGAGATGTTCTCAGTTCCTGATATTAAGACAATTAAATTCCCCTCTGAATGTTATTTTTACAAAGTCATTTCAAGATGAGGGGACATAATGTTGAGCTCAGCTGGCCAAATCAGCTTATCTTGCGTGATGGCGGCAGGAAAGGACTCCTCTGCTCGAATTCTCCCCTGGGCTCTGGAGACACCTCACTGATAGCTAAAAAAGACCAAGGAGTATGCTGTCCGACTCTGGATTCAGCAAAGCTCTGACCAGGTGCTGCTCAGTACCATCAAGACCACGGTCCCTGAAAACAAGAAGGATGTACCTTCTACTTCATAACTAATTGATACTCTAGTTCTACACTGAGCACAATACAACACAAACATTGAGTTCAGAGCGTTAGGCCAACTGTCAGCTTCATCTGAAATACTTTATACCAGTATTTACCTCCTTAATGGTTACCACGCCTCTGCACTTCCAGCATTATTTCTGTCTAATCAATCATCCAGGTGTCAGTGTACTATTTGGCCATTCCATGCCGTTTTACTTCCCTCCGACACCCTCTGTTCAGGCTGGAGCATTATAGGCTTTATCTCCTGTTTGCCACTGAACTACACATATATATACAGGCATAAATTAACAATTTACATTCAATTTTCATTAAAAGATACTGAATGGTTCAAGCTTACCACAAATTTCATGGAAATAAACACAGATACGTTGATTAGCAATGAATTCTGGCACAATTACTGGCACAAATTCCCATCTGCTTATGTTCCAGGCTTTTATTTAACACAAATATGAGCTGGCTTCAACGCACTGTTGCTTTATCAAGATTATTTGCACTAGTGGTCTCGAACTAACGCTCCTAAGTGAGTATATCAGCGAGTCTAGCCAATGAGGCCACGTTTCGACAAGTGTTTGAAAAAATGTTACCTTTTCACGTCTCCCCTAACAACGAAAGATAGTATTTATAGCCCGACCAATCGTGGTTAGTCTTTCATTTGTTGCGCTCCAATCAATTTGGAGTTTACATGGTAGGCTATTTATGTAACGTAAGGTTTTTTTCAAACACGTTATAAAAAAAATTTTATGAGCAGAAATGATTCCATGCTGTCTGGCCCCCTCAATTTTTTATTTTGGGTATAATTTATTTATTGCTGGACTATTTGCGTAACGTTTTACATATTCTTTGTCAGCAAGCCCTAAGGAACCCAAATATCCAAATTTAAAAGAGCTACGTGGCTGCGTTCAAAATATGTATTTTCTACCTCCTGTTTCGAAGATGTGCTGTCTGGGTACTGTTATGTTTTCAACCGTAAACCCATCTATTGTTATCTTTCCTAATCAGCGTTTTTTCTGATTTATAAACCTACCTCTGGGATGGGTAATGTATTTTATCACTGTCCGTCTGAAAAAAAATTAGTGCATGCAGCCTTACACGCGTGATGGCAGCATTTGTGTATCGCGCGACGCGTGTTTAGTTTTCGGCTTTCTGCCTCTCCCTTCTCGCTATCCTTTAGTCCATCTGTCTTTTGTTTTTGGTAACATAGTGTAGAAAAAGACATGAATGGAATTTAAAATTTAGGTCAACTTGCATATTTCAAGGTTTTTCTTAGAAAGGCAGCACATTTTATTGTGTGTTTGGGAAACGCGTGTATGTTGCAGAAGGCCTTTAATCAACGTGTGAAACGTTACAATTTGCTTACGCAGTAGAAAACAAGGGGATTTCGAGTACATTCTTTGTGACAGCACTGTTCTTTACCATTCTTCTTCCTTTATTTATTATATGTATTTATTAGGCTTTATATTTACTTGATAATTTATATATGTGGATTAGAATATTCCACGACACCTCCCCTCTTAAAACAGACATTATATGTCAGTCCTTTATTCTATATACACATAGAGAAATTTATTATTATTTCTGGGGTTTACGGTGATTCTCATCACACGGATGGCGGCTTAAAAAATCCGCTCCCAAATTGGTTTTTCCAGATATATACTCAATGCTAAAATTATATGGAGCCAAAAGTAAAGACCATCGGAGTAACCTGGAGTTCTCATGCTTAGCCTGTGCTAGAAACGATAAAGGTTTGTGGTCTGTTTGCAACTTAAATGCCTTCCCATATAGATAAATATTGAATTTCTTTATCGCCCATATTACTGCAAGACATTCTTTTTCGCTAGTTGAGTAGTTGATTTCAGTTTTATTCAACTTTCTGCTAGCATATGCCACTGGGCTTAATTCCCCATCCAATGCATCTGATTTCTGTAGTAGAGTTGCACCTAACCCAATATTACTTGCATCCGTCCTCACTATGAATTCTTGACTTAAGTCAGGTAATTTCAAAATGGGTTTACTTGTGAGCTTTTCCTTCAATTCTTGGTAAGTCATTTCACATTGTGGTGTCCATGTAATGCGATCTGGATGTCCTTTACGTGTCAAATCAGTTAACGGTGCACATATGGAATTAAAGTTTTTGATATACTTCTGGTAGAAACCACATAATGAGACAAAGGATCTCACGTCCTTCTTGGTTTGTGGTCTCGGGGCTTTCTGTAGTTTCTCTAAATTCTTTGGGTCAGGGGTCATGTTTCCCTGATAAACTGTGTGTCCCAAAAATTCCAATTCTTTACATCCAACGCAACATTTGGTTGGTCGGGCTGTTAAATTTGCCTCCCTAAGTCGATTAAACAGCATGTTCAGAGAGTCAATGTGTTCCTCAAATGTTTTTGTTGCTATATAAGGATATCATCCATAAAATTTGTTATACAGGGATTATTCAGAGGATCCAATAATTTTCTCATCATTCTAGAGAAGACACTAGGCGCATTCTTCAATCCAAATGGCAATCTATTAAACTCATAGTGTCCTTCTGAGGTACTAAAAGCTAGGTATGGTCTAACCTCAGGTTTTACTGGAATCTGATAGTATCCTTTACTCAGATCCACTTTTGAGAAATATTTAGCTTTATTTAGTCTGGCAAACAGCTGATTTGTATCCGGCAATGGATCCACCTGTCCTTCTGTAATAGCATTCAGTCTCCTGTCATCTATACAGAGTCTATGTTCTCCAGAGGGCTTCCTTAAGAGTACAACACCGGAACTATACGAAGACTCACTGTGCGAAATAATTCCTTCCTTCAACAGATAGTCTATCTCTTCCTTCAAAGCTTTCTCCTTTGCAAACGGAATCGAATATGGTTTCATACAGACAGGTGTGGGGTCTATCAGTTTCATATCATATTCCAATAGGTTTGTATGCCCTGGTCGGTCTGTTAACACCTCTGCATGATTATTTAGAACCTGTTGCACTCTCTCTTTCTGAGTTTTCGTTAAATGTGTACTGATTTTCACCTGTGCTGCTGTCTCACAGGGGTGTAATGGATATTCAAATGATGAAAGTGGTTCCTTTTTTCATCTCCATGGCGGTAGACAAGGTCAACAAGTGTGTCTCTTCCTGATGTTCTCTTTCCAAATATTTCTTCAGGAGATTCACATGATAGATTTTTTCTTTCCCCTTCTTATCTATCTTATAATTTGTTCTAGACACCTTCTCTAGAACTGTATATGGACCCTGCCATCCAATTTGTAACTTATTCTGACTCCCGGGCAAAAGAAGCAGTACTTTCTCTCTCCCACAGCCAAATTTCTGTCTTTCGCCTTCCTGTTATAATAGGCAGCATGTTTCTTCCTGGCTTGTTTCAAATTTTCATTGGCAAGTTTCCAGCCAGTTTTTAAACGAGTGGTCAGCTCATTCACATATTGGTATGAAGATGTAATGTTTTCCTCTGCCTTTTCATCAGTCCACGTTCTTAACAAAGCTACATATGGACCTTTAATTGTGTGGTCCTATTTGTCCATGCACCGGTATGGTCTCTTCCACTCGAAGCTTTATAGTGATGATTTTTCCTCCCAGAATTATCATTCACAAAACGACCGCTACCAATTTTTCTTTTGGGGCTTTCTCCCCACTTAGAATTCTTGATGAGAGATTTCCTCTCTACATCTTCTTCCTCCAGTTTGTTTAAGTCCGATTGAGGGATTGTCGGCTTATCCTGGGGTAAGACATCTTTTTGCACTCTCCGCATAGTGGCCATTGTAAAACAGTTAAGTGAAGCTTGTCCGTGAAAAGGGGCTTCCCATTCCATTTGGTCCACTTTATCAAATCTATTTTTCTTTTTTTTATTATCAGGCCTAATTTTGCCCCGTGGCGTGTCCAGGTCCTGATCCATGTTCCCACTTGTGGGTGTTCCCTCATGTGCTATGCTACACCTTTCTACAAAATTCTCAATGTCCCATCTTGCTTTGGGCCAATAATAATTGTGAGCCACCTTTTTTGAATGATGGTACCTATCTTCTCATGGTCCCCATCTGGTTTCACATGTAGGCTCCTTATTAAGTCTGCCCTATATCTTTTTGGAAGAACCAGCTGTCCGTGACCTTTGGATCTAGCTCCAGTCTTCCTATACATCAACTTGTTTTTCATGTAAAAATCTCCCTTGCCTGGAGTTGTATGACAAGTTGACAATTTTCTGAAACAAGGCTTGAGTGTTTTATCCCCAGCCTGTGCCTTTCTCATCTCTTCTGGAGTGGTATCTAACATAATATCCTCCTCCTGTCTTGAGGTCGACCTGACCTGAAGGGTTGCCATATACACAGGTTTCCTTCTGCAACGGTCAGTGTCATGATTGTCCATCT
The DNA here is from genome assembly GCA_024509875.1 of Oreohelix idahoensis. NCBI lineage: Eukaryota > Metazoa > Mollusca > Gastropoda > Stylommatophora > Oreohelicidae > Oreohelix > Oreohelix idahoensis. The sequence goes on along the minus strand of JAMPIV010005084.1, from coordinate 811,983 downwards.
GACAATTTTTTTACACCACCTTTTTCCTTGGTTGAAAGATTTTCTTTCATCATATTTCCTTTCATCGAATTGTGGGAATTTATTTTTATTTTCATACCGTGGCCTATCAAATTGGTGCTTACCTTTATTTTGATCCCTAGGATCAAATTTATTAAAGTTCTGTGGTGCCCTAAAGTTATCCACTTGTTTCTTTTTATTTACCTGTTACCTCTGCTTGAGCTGCTTGATACCTTTCAGCAACATTTAGCAACTCACCCAGCCTCTCTGCACCTTGTTCCATGAGAAACTTTCTCAGGTCTGGAGCCATGGACTCTCTTAATTGCTCTATAAGGACCATTTCCTTAAGATCTTGGGTTTTCCCCAGAGAAGTCCATTTCTCCAAGTTTGTCTCTATTCGTGCAGAGAACTGGTGATAGGTTTCACCTGACAGTAGTTTAGCATTCCTAAATTTTTTCCTATAAAATTCTGCATTCTTTTCATACCTTAACAAAAGAGCCTGCTTTAGCATGTCATAATTTTCCTGATCACCTCTGCTCATTTTTGCAAAAACTTCATAAGCTGCCCCACGAAGTCCCTGAGATAACTTTAAGCTCCACCTTTCTCTCTCTAACCCATACGTGGTAGCTAATAGTTCATACCTATTTTTAGTATAGCTCTCTAATATCAAATCGTCTTTCTCTCAACAAAATGATCTAAATGAAAATTCATAGCTGAGGTTGAGGCTCCTTGGCTAGCAGTGGCATCAGAGGCAAAGGGACTGGCACCATTTTCAGGAGCATGGCCCTGAAACTCAAACTCCCTTAGTCGTAACTCATGTTCCCTTTGTAATCTTTTATCTTCTCTTCCCTTTCTGCAGTCAATCTTCTTTCTTCTGCTTCCCTTTCTGCAGCTAATTTCTTCTGACATTTCCAATTTCTCAGCTTAATCTGTCTATTCTTTCCCTTTCTGCAGCTAATTTTCTTCTCTCCCTTCGCCTTTCTGCAGCTAATTTCTTCTCTTCTTTCTGCAGCTTTTCTGCAATCTCTTTTCTCGCTTCTGCTTCCCAATTTTTGCAGCCTAATCTCTTTTCAGCCTCAATCTGCCTGCATCCAATTTCTTAGCTTTGTCAGCCTCAGCCTCTGCAACCTCTTAGTCTCAGCCTCAGCCTCAAATGGTAACATCTTCATTTCCCTTTCAGCCTCTAACTGTCTTTCGGCTTCAAACCTTCTTTCTTCGCGTTCAATAAATTTGTCACATTCCGTAGTGACATAGGCAACCATAACTTGCCCATCTAATCCTAACTCTTTTGCAGTCTGAACAGCAGCAGATCGAAATTTGGCCAGGTCCGCCATTGTCTATCAGGTAAATTTATCTTATAACCAAATGCAGTCTAAAATAGCAATTTCTAATCTATAATATATCTAGATGGACCTAACACTTTAACTATTATCTAATGGACCACAACACAGGCACCGTGAGCTCAACCTTATTTAATTCCACCCAAGGATACCTTTTAATTCTTATTATATTCCCTGAAGTGAATTACAACCCCAATATTTTTAATAGGGAAGAAAGATTCAAAAATCCCAAAGAGCGAGCCCCAATAATATATGTGGTGAAGTGGGATGTTATATAAATATTTATAGGGGACTTAGTGTACTGACTGAGATCAGCTGTGAAGGTATATATATCTAATAAGAGTAGTGTATTATATATAACCTTACTTGCTGCCACATATGTATACCTCAGTCAGAATTATTCTGGAATAGTGTGATGACTACGTTATGTGTCTAGGGTATGTGTATGATGAAGTGTAAGTCACAACAACAGACAGATAAAACAATTTAATTTAATCCACTACTCTTGACAACACTGTGACACACTCACATACATATAACACTCTATAATGAGAGAATATCTTAAGGAGTCACTGATAACTTTTCAAATAACAATATGTATTATTTTCATGGTTGTTCATAAAGGTATATGTGTCCTGATTCAAATACAAAGGAACCAGGAATCACAATCAATTTTAATTACAAGTATATGTACAGACTTTATCAATATGAATATTGTAGTGACATATATTATTAAAAATATCCTATGTGTGTCAGTTGTGTAGTGGTAATATGAGGTAATACTGGTTTTGTTTTGTTCAAGCTCTGTTGGTATTTGTCATCATGACTTCAATAGTTTGTCTTTTGGGACTAGTATTGGAGATGTTCTCAGTTCCTGATATTAAGACAATTAAATTCCCCTCTGAATGTTATCTTTACAAAGTCATTTCAAGATGAGGGGACATAATGTTGAGCTCAGCTGGCCAAATCAGCTTATCTTGCGTGATGGCGGCAGGGAAGGACTCCTCTGCTCGAATTCTCCTCTGGGCTCTGGAGACACCTCACTGATAGCTAAAAAGACCAAGGAGTATGCTGTCCGACTCTGGATTCAGCAAAGCTCTGACCAGGTGCTGCTCAGTACCATCAAGACCACGGTCCCTGAAAACAAGAAGGATGTACCTTCTACTTCATAACTAATTGATACTCTAGTTCTACACTGAGCACAATACAACACAAACCTTGAGTTCAGAGCGTTAGGCCAACTGTCAGCTTCATCTGAAATACTTTATACCAGTATTACCTCCTTAATGGTTACCACGCCTCTGCACTTCCAGCATTATTTCTGTCTAATCAATCATCCAGGTGTCAGTGTACTATTTGGCCATTCCATGCCGTTTTACTTCCCTCCGACACCCTCTGTTCAGGCTGGAGCATTATAGGCTTTATCTCCTGTTTGCCACTGAACTACACATATATATATACAGGCATAAATTAACAATTTACATTCAATTTTCATTAAAAGATACTGAATGGTTCAAGCTTACCACAATTTCATGGAAATAAACACAGATACGTTGATTAGCAATGAATTCTGGCACAATTACTGGCACAAATTCCCATCTGCTTATGTTCCAGGCTTTTATTTAACACAAATATGAGCTGGCTTCAACGCACTGTTGCTTTATCAAGATTATTTGCACTAGTGGTCTCGAACTAACGCTCCTAAGTGAGTATATCAGCGAGTCTAGCCAATGAGGCCACGTTTCGACAAGTGTTTGAAAAAATGTTACCTTTTCACGTCTCCCCTAACAACGAAAGATAGTATTTATAGCCCGACCAATCGTGGTTAGTCTTTCATTTGTTGCGCTCCAATCAATTTGGAGTTTACATGGTAGGCTAATTCTGTAACGTAAGATTTTTTTCAAACACGTTATAAAAAAATTTTATGAGCAGAAATGATTCCATGCTGTCAGGCATCCCCACTATTTTATTTTGGGTATAATTTATTAATTCCTGGACTATTTGCGTAACGTTTTACATATTCTTTGTCAGCAAGCCCTAAGGAACCCAAATATCCAAATTTAAAAGAGCTACGTGGCTGCGTTCAAAATATGTATTTTCTACCTCCTGTTTCGAAGATGTGCTGTCTGGGTACTGTTATGTTTTCAACCGTAAACCCATCTATTGTTATCTTTTCTAATAAGAGTTTTTCAGGATTTTAAAACCTAACTCTGGGATGGGTAATGTATTTTATCACTGTCCGTCTGAAAAAAAGTTAGTGCATGTAGTCTTACACGCGTGATGGCAGCATTTGTGTATCGCGCGAAGCGTGTTTAGTGTTCGGCTTTCTGCCTCTCCCTTCTCGCTATCCTTTTGTCCATCTGTCTTTTGATCTTGGTAACATAGTGTAGAAAAAGACATGAATGGAATTTAAAATTTAGGTCAACTTGCATATTTCAAGGTTTTTCTTAGAAAGGCAGCACATTTTATTGTGTCTTTGGGAAACGCGTGTATGTTGCAGAAGGCCTTTAATATCAACGTGAAACGTTACAATTTGCATACGCAGTAGAAAACAAGGGGATTGTGTGTATATATATATATATATATATATATATATATATATATATATATATATATATATATATATATATATATATATATATATATATATATATATGTATATATATGTATATATGTATATATATATATATATCTATATATATATATATATATATATATATATATATATATATATATCTATATATATATATATATATATATATATATATTTCTTTTTTTTTTAATTTATTCATTCATTATTATTTTATTTATTTATTTTTCCTCACTCTTTTCCAGTCCTTGTTTTCATTATTTCTTATTTTTTGTTTTTAAAAGACTTCCTATTTCCGGTTTAGTGGCAGCCATCTTGCTTCACATGTGACTGGACATAAGGGAGGTTTTTTTCTCTTATTTTTATAGTTTCATGTTCTCTACTTAATTCTCATTTTCTTTCCCTCTTGTTTGTTTGTCCCTGACGAAGGCCTTGTGGCCGCAACGTATGTTTTTCTTGTCCTTTCTCCTTGTAAGACGTATTACTATTTGTGTGTGTGTATTTTTTTTCCCCCATTCAACTCGATTATATTAAGGCGAATGTCCAAATATTCCGCTTGCATGGCTCTGAAACATGGAAAACAACCAATAAGTTGAACTTCCATAACTAGATGTTTGCGCAGAATAGAAGGATTGAAATGGTATGACACTGATCATCAACGTGGAACCAGACAAGTGCCAGTGTAACAAGAGATCTTCTGCTTCTTCTGTGTTCGTCCTGAAAAGGACGTTTGTTACGTTGTGTCGTGTTTACAGCAAAGCTTCGATATTTACGCCTTTCGGCCCAACACATCCGGTTGGCATTTTTGGCACCGGATTTGCCTTCGATCCCTACTCTCTCAGCCAGACTGCAGTGATGCAGCCTGTTTCCAGGACCACCACTTGGAGGTGGAGTAGGGTCTTGGTCAGCTCTGGTTCACCGACGCAAGCAGTCGCTGACTGCATTTATCATTGTTGCTGCGTCTTCGGTTCCAAGAGATGAGAAGGAGGCACTGACGTTGGTTAGGACACACAGTGAGGAAGCACATTTATAACATTACAAGAAAATCCATATTATGGAATCCCCAGGTTAAGAGAGGAAATGGCCGCAAAAAAAAAAGAAAAGAAACAACTACAACAAAAACGCGGGGAAGGGAACTACAGGCTGAAAAGAAAGGTATACAGAAGATATGGAAAATATAGAGCATTTCCTGTTAAAATGTAGGAGGTATTTACAGGCATGCGATTCATCCGTAACTGTGGAATAGGTGTTGAGAATAGATAGACCTATCACCTAGAGAACTGCACAATATAGTAGCATAGTTTATATGAAGAACTAAAATTAATATATAAGAATCAATGATGGTGTGAGGAAAAGGGGTAATCTGATGGGGTGATTGTATGGCAGATAATTGGTGGATTTGATGTAATCTCGGACACCCACCGGGCTTTCTCACCCCTTTTCACCTTGTTAACAACGAGGTAGTTATGAGAGACTTCATTTAGTTAGTTTTATTTTCTTATTCGTTTGTTTTTTATTGTTTGTTTGTTTCTTGGAAAGGGGAGGTCACACACAAAAACATTCATACAGATTTAGTTTTGATTTACTCTATTTCGACTAAGGGGAGGGGGGGGGGATGGGGGGAGTGGGGGGGGGGGGGGGGGGGGTGAAGGTACTATATTTGGGTATTGGAAACCTGACTTTATTTACTCGACTTAGTGCACAATATGTCCTCATTATTAATCCTTCAAGGGTTGAACGGGATACTTACAAAAATAAAAAGATATGGAAAGATCTTGAACGGAGATTAGAGGACAGGAAGACGTGCATTTCCTGAAGGCCTATGCTCCTTAGGGAATCGTCACATGGTCATGTTGTCCAAAGTTAATCTAACTTTGTTCGCGCCACGGAGTTTGGTACGTATAATAAAGGATAATATGGTATGAAATCAGTTTTACAAGTAAACGGTACACATGAAACAAGGGACGTTTCGGGTTTTACCCTTCGTGTCATAAAGGAGGTCACTTTAAATACAGTATACCGAAAGTGGTACCGTAGCGAAGTATTATACGATTACAACAAATATTATGTATCGAAAAGATTGTCCAAAAAACTATAGTGCTCCAGTGACATCTCTCAATAACGACATATATTTGTCGATGAAAATGTATGTTTATCTGTCAGTAAGAGGTTACCCTCGTATAATACTTGTGGAATATTTCTGCGTGGAAAGACGATAGATTGTAAAAAATAGTAGCCAGTAGTCGCGACAACTGCGATACCGTCTATCGAAAACAAGTAATCAAAACAGTGTATACAGTACTAGTTCTTGGCGATGGGGATAACCATCACAGATAAGTTATCTGCTTCCTGCTGCAGAGAAAGCACAAGAAAAATAATTTAGAGTAGGCCTGCAGTTATTACATTTCTATTCTTAACACGCAAATCATTAAGTTGACCTGTCTTTTGACACTACTTTGATTGTCAGTAATGAATCTTTTTCACGATAGCCTATTGCAAACGAACAGCTCAGTTTCGTGTCTTTCGTTTTTTGTATGAATAATAGAACAAGTTTCGACTTTGCCGTGAGATAGATTGTGAAAGTTAACGTTGCTGAACATTCAACATATTGGAGGAAAAAATATTACCTTTATATTAAAGGAATTTTTTTAAGTGGATGTTCTCGGGGATCATTCATGCTCATACGATTAAATTGTGGTAAGATCAAGAGAGGAAGGAGTGACCTGAGTACTTAATTCTTTCACCTTTCTTGCAACGGGGAATAAGATCTCACTGAGCAGCCATGGCTATGATGGACAATGTTGAATTCCTCATCAGTCACATTCGAAATTCATTTGTGACTAGTGATGACACAAGTATGTCAGAATGGGTGATCACAGAGTGTCGCATACAGGATGACAATGACCTCAAACAGGAGGGAAACCATAGGTAAGCAGCATATATAAATGTAATTCTATTTTTATTAGGCCTATTCAGATTGAAATCAAGAACAGTGGGACCTGTGTCCGATGGAGCCCAATTTTCTATTGATCTGGCGACAGAATAAGTCACCCATATCATTAGGGTTAGGATTCCTAACCCGTGCGCCTTATTACTGCATAACTTAATTCTTATTTAAGGCTGTGTCGAGGTGGATGACTTAATTGGCCGCCAGATCGAATAGACACTTGGGGGGAAATTGGACACCATTGCACTGTTCTTCATTGTAACCATCCTTCAGTGTAGATTAGAGGTGGGCAAATCGACACACTCAGCTGTTTCGAGACATTCGAAACAGTGATTTAAACTGTGTCGACACACTGTTTCGACACAACGGCACAGCGGCACTTTTGCCTGTATCGGGGAGAAAGAAGTCTCTTATAGACAGTATACATGAACTGTGTGAGACAATCTCTGTTTTTTCTTGCGTGCTACTGGCGTGTGTGAAAATCTATGGCGTTTCGTGTGACCACAATTCAATATTTTTACACAAGTCTTCATTATGATGAAATAAAATGGAGATATGATGATAGCTGCAGTATAAGTGAAAATAATAAAAAAAACAACAATAATAATAACAGTAATAATAACACATGATATCAAACTATAGTAAGCTAGTTTTGGTAGATAATGATTCAAATCCACGCCGAGTACACAGATATCAGCAGAGCTAATAAAGTGTCCATTACATTTATACGAACACACAGACACTTTCAACTTTAACATAGTGCCTAAAACATTGACAACTGCAGCACTGACACAATTTCCAGTGTCTATAACTTCTCAGCAAAAATAATATCACTTGTAAAATCAAGTCATCATAACACGTCCCTGAAAAATATGACATGTTTGATATTCCATACTAATGTCCCTGACGGTTGACTCAAATTTTACATAGGCCTACGGAAGGTGAGACAGTGAGTCTCTGCAAAACAGCGAGGCAGACAGGAACTGAAACTGCTTCGAAACAAGAAGCAGGCTATGTGTCAAATCTATCGGACTCGGCGCTGTTTCGAAGCATTGTTTCGACACACACACACACAGTAGCCATCTCTAGTGTAGATATCACTGCTGTCACCATTTCCCTTATTGCTGATTAAGGTTCAAGGAGCCATAACTACTGCTGGTGCCCTTGCAGGTAGCCCGCATCAAGCATTCATGTGTGCTTGCCCTTGTGGTTTATGTAGCAATGTGTTTTACATGATGAGGTTGCCAACCTCATATACAAACTCAGGTTAGTCATATATTACAACATGCCCGAGAGAGAGAGCAGTTCTTCTGTCCCATAACCATAATCAGATGCAAGAGAAAATGAAAATTCTCGATGAGAGGTCACAACAAGTAGGCCTGAAAATACACAGGGAAAAGACAAAGATTATGAGAATAAATGCAAGAAATGATAACAAGGTTGAACTTGAAGAAACACTACTAAAGGATGTAGAATCGTACACATTTCTTGGCAGTAATATAGACAAAGTTGGAGGGACAGACAATGATATCAAAATAAGAATACAAAAAGCAAGAGGAGCTTTCATTGCATTGGGAAACATATGGAGAACAAGAGAAATCAAGTCCAACACGAAAATAAGAATCTTCAACTCAAATGTCAAGTCGGTCCTATTGTATGGCTCTGAGACATGGAGAGCAACAAAAACAACAACCAAAAAGCTACAGACTTTTATAAACGGGTGCTTGCATAGAATAGAAGGATGGAAATGGTATGACAAAGTCACAAATGTGGAATTGATGACAAGAACCAGACAAGTGCCAGTGAAACAAGAGTTGAGAAGAAGACGCTGGCGATGGATAGGACACACATTGAGGAGACCTGTTGATAGCATTACAAGGCAGTCCTTGTTCTGGAATCCACAGGGAAAGAAAGGCAGAGGTAGACCAAAAAACACATGGAGAAGAGAACTGGATACAGAGGTGAAAATGATGAGGAAAACATGGAAAGAACTTGAGCGGATGGCACAGGACAGGAAGACTTGGCATGTGTTTGTTGAAGGCCTATGCTCCTCCGGGAGCTAAAGGTTATTGATTGATTGAGAGAGCAGTATTCCCTCTATATCTTAGTCTCCTCAAAGAACTCTGGGAATCAAGTGCGCTGCAGTGTAGATATAAGGACAGGGCCGGGATTAAGCCAAGAAGAGCCTCTAGGCTTTTTGGTGTTTGAGAACCCCTTAGCATGGTGATGGTGTATACTAGTATTATTAATAAACTTATGTTAGTCTGTTAGCATTGCTTACCTCATTTATTAAAAATTATTTTTTTATTAATGTTTATTAGTATTATTTTTATTATTATTAAAGTTAAACACAATAAACACATTTTATTGAAAAATGTATGCATAAAAAAAAAACTTTTTTTTACCTTATGCACAGTCCCCCAAGAGCTCTGGGCCCCTCAGCTTCTGCCTACTTAGCCTAATGGATAATGCGGCCCTGTATAAGGGTCATTCGTTATAGTGGAACACCTTATTTTAAATGTATATACGAGGGAAGGTCAAAAAGTAATGCCTCCTATTTTTTATGTATGTAAATACTGCATCGATGTGCAATTTGTAAATTTAGCAGGATTCCTCAAACACTCTTCTGCATTGTATAGCATTACCAACCTGTTTCAGTAACAGGTGGCACCACTGTAACAGTTTAAAAATGGCTGCCAAAGACATTCGGTTAAAACAACGTTATGTCATAGAATATTGACAGACAGACATAAAGAAACAAGGAAAACCATAGTCATCAACCTCCTGCACCGTTACGAAACTGAAGGAGAAGAGTTTTTATCGAATATTGGGACAGGTGATGAGACTTGGGTTCATTTTTTTTAACCAGAATCCAAGAGGTAGTCAATGGAATGGCATCACACAACATCGCCGACAAGAAAGAAGTTCAAAAGTTTACCATCTGTAGGGAAAGTTATGGCCTCCGTGTTTTGGGATGAGACGGGTGTGATTCTTCTCGACTTCTTGGAACAGGGAAACACGGTGAATGCAGACCGTTACATTGAAACTTTGAAGAAGCTTAGAGGTCGTCTTCGGCAACTTTACCCATTAAAAGATCAGAGAACTGCACTACTGTTGCACGATAATGCCATGCCACACACCGCTAAACGCACCATTGATGCGATTGCAGAATTTGGCTGGACATTATTACCACACCCCCCTTACAGTCCCGATCTTGCACCTTCTGACTTCCATCTGTTTGGACCACTGAAAGAAAATCTTCGCTGACATCACTTTGAGGACACCGAGACCCTTAAACGCGCCGTACGCCAGTGGTTTAGGAAAAAGGACACAAATTTTTACCGTGCGGGGATACATGCCCTTGTGAGAAGATGGAAAAAAACTGTACTTAGTGTACTGACTGAGATCAGCTGTGAAGGTATCTGTATCTAATATGTGTAGTGTTTTACAGATAACCTTACTTACTGCCACATATTTATATCTCAGTCAGAATTATTCTGGAATATTGTGTTGGTAACGTTATATGTCTAGGGTTATGCAAATGATGAAGTGTAAGTCACCACAACAACAAACAGATAAACAATTTAATTATTCCACCATACTTGACAATACTGTGACACTCACAAACAGTCAACACTCTAGAAGACTATCTTAAAAGATTCAATGATAAATTTCAGATATATACAGATGTATTGATTTTTTCTACAATAGTGATCCTGATTCCACTACACAGTGAACCAGGCAATATTATAACATGTAATTACAAATATTATGTACACAGATATAAATGTGGTCTTTGCATTGACATACAATATTAGTAATCTATGTGTGTGAGTTGTGATGTGGAAATATGAGGTAATACTGGTTTTGTTCTTCAAGATAGATTCTTATTAGACATCATGACTGCATGTGCTTGTGTATGTTTGGAACTAGTATTGGAGATGGTCTCAGTTCCGAACATTAAAACAATTAATTGCCCCTCTTTAATTAAGTTAGTGTCATTTACGAGGGCTCTTTTGGCCACAGTGGGCTTAACTTTCGTGATGGCGGCAGGCAAGGACTCCTCTGCTCGACTATTCACTGTTTCTGAAGACACCTCACTGGTTACTATAGGGACCCAAGAGTATGCTGTCAGCCTCTGGATTCAGCAAACGCTCAGACCAGGTGCGGCTTCAATAACTAGGACCACAGTCCCTGAAACAAGAAGGATGTACCTCCTACTTCAGAACCAATTTATACTATCTGGCTAGACTGAGCACAATACATCACAAACACAGAGTTCAGAGCTTTAGTTTAACTGCTATCTTCTTCTGAAGCAGCTTAGTCCAGTATTAACCTCCCTAACGGTTACTACGCCTCTGCACTTTCAGCTATAATTCCTTCCATGTCATAAGGTAGGTGTCAGTGTACTATGTGGTAATTCCATGTAGTTTGACTTTTCTCCGACACCTTCTGTTCAGGTTGGAGCAATATATATATATAGATATAGGCCTTGTCTCATGTTCGCTACTGAACTGCACATATATACAGACATAAATTATCAATGTACATTCAATTTTCATTAAAAAGAGATCAAATATTTCAACCTACCAAAATTCAAGGAAATAAACACAGATACGTTGATGTCGTGGAATATTCTAATCCACATATATAAATTATCAAGTAAACATAAAGCCTAACAAATAAATCTAATAAAGAAAAGAGCAATGGTAAAATAACAGTGCTGTCACAAGGAATGTACTCGAAATCCCCTTTGTTTTATGCTTCGTCTGCAAATTGTAACGCTTTCACGTTGATAGTAAAAGCCTACTATATTATTACCCGCTTTCTTCAATGAAACGTGTGCTGTATTTCTTGGAAAAACATTGAGATACCAAGCTGATCAATGACCTAATTTAAATATTTCATTCATTCCATTTTATACACGGCGTAACTAAAGACAGATGGACTAAAGGATAGAGAGAAGGGAGAGGCATAAAGCCGAACACGTGCAACACAAAACACGCGTCGCGCGATACACAATTACTACTATCACGCGTGTAAGGCCACATGCACTAACTTTTTCAGACGGACAGTGATAAATTTAGGTTAGGTTTTAAAAAACCTGGGAAACGCTTATTAGAAAAGATAACATTATATGGGTTTACGTTTGAAAACATTACAGTACCCAGACAGCACATCTTTGAAACAGGAGGTAGAAGAAATTGCATATTTTGAACGCAGCCACTTAGCTCTATTAAATATATATATTTGGGTTCCTTAGGGTTTGCTGACAAAGAATATGTACAACGTTATGCAAATAGTCTAGGAATTAACAAGTTATAGCCAAAATAAAATGATGGTGCTGTCAGACAACACCCAAAATCAGAATCGCTCAGTGGTAGATTTTTTTACACCACCATTGTACGGGAAATGGGCCACAAGTTACATTTGAACTGATTGGCTGGAATGATATGTAAGGCTACACACGATTAGTCGGGCTATAAATACTATCTTTGGTTGTTAGGGGAGACGTAGGAAGTTAAAATTTTTTCAAACACTTGTCGAAACGTGGCTCCATTGGCCAGACTCGCTGATATACTCACTTAGGAGCGTTAGTTCGAGACCACTAGTCAAATAAGCTTGATAAAGCAACAGTGCGTTGAAGCCAGCTCATATTTTTGCTAAATAAAAGCCTGGAACATAAGCAGATGGGAATTTGTGCCAGTAGTTGTGCCAGAATTCATTGCTAATCAACGTATCTGTGTTTGTTTCCATGAATTGTGGGACCGTGGTCTTGATGGTATTGAGCAGCACCTGGTCAGAGCTTTGCTGAATCCAGAGTCGGACAGCATACTCCTTGGTCCATTTAGCTATCAGTGAGGTGTCTCCAGAGCCCAGGGGACAATCGAGCAGAGGAGTCTTTTCCTGCCGCCATCACACAAGATAAGCTGATGTGGCCAGCTGAGCTCAAAATTATGTACCCCCAGCTTAAAATGACCTTGTAAAAATAACATTAAGAGGGGAATTAAATTGTTTTAATATCAGGAACTGAGAACATCTCCAATACTAGTCCCAATAAAGACAAACTATTGAAGTCATGATGACAAATACCAACAGAGCTTGAACAAAACAAAACCAGTATTACCTCATATTACTACTACACAACTGACACACATAGGATACTTTTAATAATATATGTCATTACCATATTCATATTGATAAATTCTGTACATATAACTTGTAAGTAAAATTGATTGTGATTCCTGGTTCCCTTTGTATTTGAATCAGGACACATATTCATTCATAACAGCAATGAATACATATTGTTATTTGAAAAGTTATCAGTGACTCCTTTAAGATATCCTTTAGAGTGTTATATGTATGTGAGTGTCACAGTGTTGTCAAGTGTGGTGGAATAAATTAAATTGTTTATCTGTCTGTTGTTGTTATGACTTACACTTCATCATACACATACCCTAGACATACAACGTAGTCATCACACTATTCCAGAATAATTCTGACTGAGGTATACATATGTGGCAGCAAGCAAGGTTATATATAATACACTACTCTTATTAGATATATATACCTTCACAGCTGATCTCAGTCAGCAATGACTAAGTCCAAAAATATACATGGCCACAGTTGACTAGCAATTCACAAATACTGCACAAATTTATCTGTTGTTCCAGGCTTTTATTTAGCAAAAATATGAGCTGGCTTCAACGCACTGTTGCTTTATCAAGCTTATTTGAACTAGTGGTCTCGAACTAACGCTATCAATTAACTATATTAACAGACCTAACCAATCAGGCCATTTCTACCCCATCGTTTGAAAAAAAGTACTCTTACTTCCGTCTCCCTTGACAACAAAAGATAGCATTTATAGTCCGACTAATCGTGTTTAGCCTTACATATCATTCCATCCAATCAATTCAAATGTAACTTGTGGCCTATTTCCGTACAATGGTGGTTTAAAATTCTGCCACTGAGCGACTCCGAGTTTTTAGGTTGTCTGACACCCTCATTATTTTCTTTTGCCTATAATTTATTAATTCCTGGACTATTTGCGTAACACTTAACATATTCTGTGTCAGCAAGCCCTAAGGAATCCAAATATCTCAATCTAAGGGAGCTAGGTGGCTGCGTTCAAAATGTGCATTTTCTACCACCTCCTGTTCACTTCAATCCCCATGTGGTGTCTGGGTACTGTCATGTTTTCAAACGTAAATCCATCTAATGTCATCTTTCCTAATAAGCGTTTTCCAGGTTTTTTAAAACCTAACTCTGGGAAGGGTAGTGTTTTTATCACTGTCCGTCTGAAAAAAAGTTATTGCATGTGGCCTTACACGCGTGATAGTAGTAATTGTATATCGCGTTACGCTTGTTGGGGGTGGCATTAATAGCGAGACGCGTGTTTAGTGTTGCATGCGTTCCTGATTTTCAGCCCTCCCTTCTTTCCATCCTACATCCATCTGTCCATTCGTAGTGTAATTAATTTAGGTCATACGCAGTGTGCCTCTCAATGTTTTTTCTTAGAAATGCAATACCCGTTTTAATGTGTTGTGGAAACGCTTGTATTATGCAGTGGCTTATATTTAACGTGGAAACGTTACAATTTGCAGACGAAGCATAAAACAAAGGGGATTTCGAGTACTGTCATTGTGACAGCACTGTTCTTTACCATTCTTCTTCCTTTTATAGAATTTATTTGTTAGGCTTTACATTTACTTTTTAATTTATATATGTGGATTAGAATTTCTCACGACACATTGAGAAATAAATTTTTGAAGTTCAGACTTGGGGCTACATTTCAATGTGAATTTTATCTGTTTTCTTGCCTATTGAATGAAATTAAAAATTAATAGGCATTACTTTTTGACCGTCCCTCGTACATGTAGTAGATCTTCTGTTTACATAATATGTGCATTTCTTGGACTTTGACATCATTGAAAAATCATGTGAAGAGAACAGGATCTTTTTGTTAAACATTATGTTAATACGACGTGTCCCACCACTGTGTAAAATCTACAAATGATGCAAGGGTAATGCTGTTGCATACTTACTTAGTCATCCCTCTTCTACCGTGAGGTGTAGAGGTTGGAGGAGGGAGTGCCAAACTATCCTATTGGCTGTTTTCCTTCTGGCCTGGTTCCAAACTAGTCCTCGGTCCTTCAGAGATTGTCTAGGTAATGCTATTCTGGTTTAGAAATATAAAAAAAAAATTTTTTTAATGCAACAATTCTTATTTATTCATTAGGGATATAAATAATTCATCAGATTCACATGATATAAATACAAATTTATCAGTATGTGTGTAATTAAATACTGATGGCAAAAAAATCTTGCGAGCACATGCCAAAAATTACTTCTCATAGTTCATGCTAACTACGCTGGCTTGGCTGTGTCCGTTGCACGGAAGATGGTTGCATCCCGAAATATATCTTCTACGGACAACTGGCAGATGGAAAAAGAACAATTGGGCGACCAAAGCTGAGATTCAAAGATGTGTGCAAGAGAGACAAGAGGGCATTGGACATAAATCCAGCAACCTGGAGGATGAAGCTGCCGATCGCACTATGTGGTGATGCTCTGTATGATGCTACCTCAGATCGGGCCAAAAGAAGCTCTCACAGCAAGCAGAAGAGAGGAGATAACGTTGGAAGGAACACCAGGAAAATAAGCAGCTGAGGGCTGTCACCTCCGGGGCACATTCCTGTAGTTAGTTATGACTAAAGGGGTTGTTATTATTATTATTAGTTCATGCTAATAATTTAAAATGAATTCATTAATAGTATTAATTCACAATGAATGTACTCAGTTATGAGCCACTTTTAAATTAAATTTGCATAAAATACTGTTAGAAAGAAGTTACAATCAATAACATGTCACAGACATGTCTGAAGTCAACCTCCGTAGATTCATTGACTATGTTGGCAATTTCCATCCTGCAATCAAATTCACTTGTCAGATTTCTACCACTTCAGTTAACTTCCTTGACCTCACTGTCAATATTACTCCTACTGGCCTTACTACCTTTATCTTTTATAAACCTACTGATGCTCATGGTTTCCTTCTTTACACCTCTTCTCACCCTCCCAGCTGTAAAAATTGCATTCCCTACTCTCAACTTCTACGCTTACGTCGGATATGTCATGATGAAGATGATTTCCGTGAATGAGCTCAAGAAATGCACCAGTTTTTTCGCCGACGTCACTATCCTGAAAGAGTCTTATCTGATGCCCTTAATCGCATCAGTCCCGTCACTCGTCATGTTGCACTTACTGCTAAACCTACTACTACATCTGACAGACTCAAACTTGTCTTAACTTTCCACCCTCACTGTTTGGCGGTGAAAAAAATTCTGTTCCGTCATCTGCCTATTCTCCACTCCGATCCTGATACCAGAGAGTTGTTTCGTGATACCCCTTTGTTGGCATATCGTAAGGATAAGAATTTTAGGGATATTCTTGTGCATAGTCGCTTGAGACAAACTAGTCCTTCTCACTTTGGTACTAAACCATGCCAAGACCTGTCCTTTTGTACTCCAAACGCAATCAGTCTCCTTTCCGAACGGTAAATTTGCCATTGGGGAGTCTCATTGGAGAATCGTCTCATTTTTCAAATGGGCGTTTTAGCTCCTGCTGGGATGAATGTCCAGCATCATTTTGCATAATTCTGGTGGCTTCTGTCGTTATTTTCCTATCTATCCTTGTTTTTACTTTGGTTCGTTTCGTTTCCTCAATTATCTGTTCTTAGTCGTCACTAGCTCCTACGTCACTTCCGCATGACGCCTTATTTTTTCAGCCATTTTGAATGTTCCTTTCTTCGATCCAGCTAAGTGATTTTTTACGCATTTTAATATTGTTCATTTCTGTCTTCGTTTCGTTGATTATTTACTTTCTTGTTTCGACATGTCTTTCTGGTTTCACGATTTTTTTGCATTATTACTGTTATCGTTTCGCTCATCACCGTGGTTTCATCTGCTTGTATCGCTCATTTGACGTTTTCCTCATCATAGACCTTTGTAGTACCTATATGTAGTTCTTGTCCTTGTCACCTGTTCGTAACTGTGGCTGACGAATGGTAAAACCCGAAACGTCCCTTGTCTCATGTGTACCGGTTACTTGTAAAACTGATTTCATACCATATTATTTTTTAATTTATATATTACAATCAATAACCACAAGAATCTTACATATAGTGTGGTGCTCCCTCGTCCAGACCTCTACACCTCACGGTAGAAGAGGGATGACTAAGTAAGGAAGAATCCTACATTTGATGTCAGTTCAGCATGAGAGACTAATGATATAAAGTCTGAACATTGGGCAGATCACATGGGCGTCTTACGGAGAAAGAAGAGTTGTCGGCTTAGCTCATCCTTACTGAACAGTTGCCTTTTCCTTCCAGATATTTCTCAAATTTTCCTAAGCATGTAATGGCCACCGACTGCTTTGACGGTCGGCGGCTAAGGATCAAAGAAGAAGAAGAATGTAATTTTGATGCAGGCCATGGATAGTACACATACTTAGAAAAATTGTTGATTACATTACAAGACGAGCGTCCGATTGACAGAGTGGTTAGAGCGCTGGTCTCTCGGGGCAAAGGTGCTGGGGACGAATCACGCTACTGACACGCTCTAGTCTACCAAGCTGTAAATGGCTACCTGACTTTGAGTTAGGGGAAGGAAAAGGCAGTGAGGAATGGAACTGGTCACCACCTCTCGATGCTGGACTTAGTATGGTGAAGTCTCTAACACTTCACTCCCCTGCAGAAGTATCTGCTATGGGACTACCTGTTACCGTTACAAGACATCCTTGTTCTGGAATCCCCAGGTGTATAGAGGAAGAGGGAGCCCAACAAACACGTGGAGAAGAGAAACAAACGACAGACATAAAAGAAGTAACGAAGCGCTGGAAAGACCTTGAGCGAATGGCATAGGGCATAGGAATTATTCATGAATTTGTGAAGGTCATTGCTCCTTGGGGGAGCCGCGGTAGCGCAGTGGTAAGCGCACTGGCTTCCTAGCTCAGTGGTTCATGGTTCGATCCCCAGTTGAGGTGGGATTTTTTTTAGACCGCAAACGGCTCTGGGGTCGACCCAGCCTCATGAATTGGGTTCCAGAGCAACTCTGGGAAGGTTAAGGCGGCCGGCGTGATGCTGACCACATCATCACTAGTGTGCCGATGGTCAAGAAAATATGAACCTAACACCATATTCCCTATATGCCTCAATGGGCGTGTAACGGGATCCCATTGCTCCTTGGGGAACTAAGGAGCAATGATCCAATAGAATAAAGTAACAGTTAAGTGAAACACTAGAATTCTTTGTTTGGCGTGAGAGAGTAATGATAGTCTGAACATTGGATTGATCACATTGGGCATCTTGCTGAGTTGCCGACTGAGCTCACCCTAACAGAAAAGTTGTTTGTCCAAATGTTTCTCACATTTTCTTAAGCATGTAAAATGTACCCAGGCTCTGGATATGACACACAATGAGGAAACCCTACTGGTAGCATTACAATGCTGTCATTATTTCTGGAACACCCAGAGTAAGAGAGATAGAGAGAAACCAAAAACATAAAAATACACAGAGAAAAGAATTGGAGCCATAAATTAAAGAGATAAAGACATGGAAGGACCTTAAGTGGATGGCACAGGACAGAACTTTTCATGAATTTGGAAAAGGCATATCCACGAAGGACAGCTTACAGAACCGTTTGGGATAAGAACAGGAGTGCAACAGGGATGCCTCTTGTCTCCATTTCTTTTCTTACTAGCAATAGACTGGGTTATGAGATCATCAACAACACACAACAGAAATGGAATCCAGTGGACTCTGACTAAGCAGTTGGATGATCTGGATTTTGCTGATGACTTGGCTCTTCTATCCCATAACCGTAATCAGATGCAGGACAAATTGAAAACACTCGATGAGAGGTCACAGCAATTGGGTCTGAAAATACACAGGGAAAAGACAAAAATAATGAGAATAAATGCAGGTAATGATAACGGTTGAACTTGAAGAAACACCAATACAAGATGTAGAATCATACACATATCTTGGCAGTAATATAGACAAAGTTGGAGGGACAGACAGCGATATCAAAATAAGAATACAAAAGGCAAGAGGAGCTTTCATTGCATTGGGAAATATATGGAGATCAAGAGAAATCAGATCCAACACAAAAATAAGAATCTTCAACTCAAATGTGAAGTCAGTCCTATTGTATGGCTCTGAGACACGGAGAACAACAAAGACAACAACCAAAAAGCTACAGACTTTCATAAATGGGTGCTTGCGTAGAATAGAGGGATTAAAATGGTATGACAAGGTTACCAACGTGGAACTGATGACAAGAACTAGACAAGTGCCAGTGGAACAAGAGATGAGAAGAAGACGATGGCGATGGATAGGACACACACTGAGGAAACCTGTTGATAGCATTACAAGGCAGTCTTTGTTCTGGAACCCCCAGGGCAAGAGAGGCAGAGGTAGACCAAAAAGCACATGGAGAAGAGAGCTGGAAACAGAGGTGAAAATGATAAGGAGAACGTGGAAAGAACTTGAGATGATTGCACGTAACAGGAGGACTTGGCATGTGTTTGTTGAAGGCATATGCTCCTTTGGGAGTGGAGGGTTATGAATGAATGAATGAATATCCACCTTGGAAGGTAATGATTAATGTAATTTTGAGCTGAGCATGTGAGTAAAATGACAGTGAAATATTAAGTTACGTAAGTTTGAATCCAGGTAAAGCACACACTCCCATAACTGAGAGCTTGCATTAATGTCTGACAGTCTGATCTTTGACGTGATGTAGTTAGTCTGCGTGATGACATCATAAATACCACTGTTCCTTTGCAGGCACAACAGAAGCAATTTCAACAGCCGCAGTGACAGCAACAGTGACTGTCCATCTGACAATGAAATTAAAGGGTCTATGGACATTCATCCTGACATGGACTTCGGTTTGTTTCTATGTGCAGTTAGTTGTTGTTGATGTCATTCGTTTTACCAGTCATTCATTCTTTGCGGTTGTTGTATCAGACTCATCATCCATGCTTCGGAAGGTCCAAAGTGGATGGCTCCGGCATGAATGGAAAACCTCCACAGAGGATTTGAATCTTCAGGAACTGGTGTGGATCAACTGTCCTGTTCATGCAGAGGTATGCAGCAATAAAAGAACTGACAGACCAGCTTCAAGAGCACCCGTAGAAGGTGCATTGGATATGGATAAGGGAGAGATACTGAGGGCAATTAATGATCGCCTGTTAGAGAATGACACTGCAGTCAATGGAATCATAAAGGCTAAGATTGCTGGAATTTGGCATCAAACGTAAGACCAGCAGAGATGTGACAAATGAGTGGATGCATCTGGCATGTATGCAACCAACGCGCAACAGGAACAATTAACATTCATACCCTTCAACATTTTCTGAGGGAGACTGAGCTCCTATAGGTTTGTCCAGAGTGCATTGACGTTGATTCTGGTCAACAATAACAATCTTTCATTACTTGTCAGCTGAGTATGGATCATAAACCTTCAGCTAGTGATTTTCAAGTCCTCCTATCATGTTCCTTCAGCTAGTGATTGTCAAGTCCTCCTATCATGTTCCATCTACTCAAAGTCATTCCATGTTTTTTTTTGTCCCATTCATTTGCCTCCATTTTTCTCTTCTCCATGCATTTTTTGTTTTATCTCACTCCACCTCTCTTAACCCTGGGGATTCCAGAACAAGGACTGCATTTTGATACTATCGAAGGCTTCCTCAATGTGTGTTCTATCCCTCGCCATCATCGGCTTCTTGACTCTTGTTCTACTGGGAACATGTCATTTATGAAAGTCTGTATCCTCTTGTTTGTTGTTTTTGTTGTTCTCCATGTTTCAGAGTGATACA
Source organism: Oreohelix idahoensis (assembly GCA_024509875.1). NCBI lineage: Eukaryota > Metazoa > Mollusca > Gastropoda > Stylommatophora > Oreohelicidae > Oreohelix > Oreohelix idahoensis. Next base: position 791,226 of record JAMPIV010005084.1, on the reverse strand, counting down.
GTAGAACTGATTAGTCATTCGAAATTTTTTTTTTTTAACGTACGCCCGTTATTACTCGAGGCGAGAATCTCCGGTTAGTATATCTAACCAGAGACTGATTGTTACGTGAGTATCCCTCTTTTCCCTGTACAATGACAGGTGTGCACTCGCCATTCAGGCAGATACTCGCCATCTTCGGAGGGTACTCATTAGAGCTGGGTCGGCTCAGGAGCCGTTCAGGTTATTCCAGTCCCTGGTCGATGACACTCTTTCAAATGTCTTCGCCAGGGCTCTAATTAATCCAGTCCAAGTCCCGGTCGACAACACTGCTTCAAATGTCCTCGCCCAGCTTGAATCTGGATATATTGAACCAGCGCAGTGGGATAACCATTACACCAGATTCTGATTTTTACTTTGGACTTGAATTCTTTTTTTTTTAATTTCCATATATTTCCTAATGCTTTGGAAGCTCTTCTTGCCTTGTATATCCCTTATTTTGATATCACTGTCTGTCCCTCCAAATCTGTCTGTATTGCTGCCAAGATACATGTTTGATTAAATATCTTGTTGAGGCGTTTCTTCAGGTTAAAGTTGATGGTTAGCCTAAAGCCTTAACCTTGGTTAAAGTTCTGTAAGTTGTCCTTCATGAAGAATTCTGCATGTCATGTCTTCATGTTTTCTTTATAAAGCTAACAATCTTAAGGGGGACTCCATAACGCCTGATCAGTTTCCAAAGTGATTCTCTGGCTATGCTTCCTGTTAAAGTTTCCTACATTTGTTCTCATTTATCTTTGTCTTTTCCGTGTGTATTTTCAGGCCCACCAGCTGTGACCTCTCATCAAGTATTTTCATTTTGACGTGCACCTGATTACGGTTGTGGGACAGATGAGCAAGGTTCCTGGCAAAGTCTAAATCATCAAGCTGTTTAGTCAGAGTCCACTGAATTACATTGCTGTTGGCTGATGTCAGTATTTTCAATTACCCAATCTGTGACCAATAAGAAGAGAAATGGTGATAAGAGGCACCCTTGTTGCACTGCAATTCTTATCTCAAATGGTTCCGTAAGTTGTCCTTCATGAAGAATTCTGCATGTCATGTCTTCATGTTTTCTTTATAAAGCTAACGATCTTTAGGGGGGACTCCATAACGCATGATCAGTTTCCAAAGTGATTCTCTGTCTATGCTTCCAAATTCCTTTTCTTAGTTCACAAATCCAATATAAAGAAGTGAGTTCAATTCTGAACTTTGTTCAACTATTGTTCACAATTTTACTATCTGGTTTAGGACCTGCTTTGTTGAAAACCTACTTATTCCTCTCTTATTCAAGAAAAGCTTAGCGTACTCTGCTGCTCATCTTTGGAATTGTCTTCCACATAACCTAAGAAACAACCTCAGTCCCTATTCATACAATCATAGACTTTTTGAATACTTTCTGAATTCTGATTACATGCCCCCCTAATCGGATTATCTTTTCTTATAACATCAACTGTAGGTTCTAATGATGATGTTTGTACTTTTCAACATATGTTATGTCATGTTTATAAGTAATTAATGTTAACATGAGTGTGCTATACTATTATTTTACTTTACAATGTTGAATTTCTTGAAATTAATATGTAAAATGCATATGAGAATAAATGAATTCAGTATGAAAGGTGAGAGAAAGGAAGGGCAGAATGTCAGACGGGCCTGTGTGCCCAATTCTCAACCCTTTGAAAATAAAGTTTGTTCGTTCGTTCTCTCAGTTGTCTGTCTATGGACTCATTTAACCTCACAAGGATCTTCCTGTTTAATATTTTCCATGGCACCGATAGCAATATTATTCCTCAGTAATTTGCACACTCTTAGTTTCACATCAGTTAATATCCTTTACTGGAATCAAGACACTTCTAACTTTAGCTGCAGTTAATTAAATTTTATTGCAGTATTGAATGTGACGTATAGTAAAATTCTGTACGTTAACACAATTACTGAGTATTTCAGGTGCTAATATCACTAATGTGGAACTGATGTCAAGATCACTAATATGGAACTGATGACAAGATCGCTGATATTGAACTGATGACAAGATCACTGATATTGAACTGATGACAAGATCACTAATGTGGATTTTATGACAAGATCACTAATGTGGAACTGATGACAAGATCGCTGATGTGGAACTGATGACAAGATCACTAATGTGGAACTGATGTCAAGATCACTAATATGGAACTGATGACAAGATCACTGATATTGAACTGATGACAAGATCACTAATGTGGATCTGATGACAAGATCACTAATGTGGAACTGATGACAAGATCGCTGATGTGGAACTGATGACAAGATCACTAATGTGGTACTGATGACAAGATCACTAATATGGAATTGATGACAAGAACCAGACAAGTGATAGGATAGGACACACATTGAGGAAACCTGTTGATCCTTCTAGAAGGCAGTCCTAATTCTAACAGAGGAGGAAGATCAAAAATGACATGAGAAGAGAACGAGAGACAGAAATGAAGGTGGTGAGGAAGAGAAGGAAATACATTGAGCTGATGGCACAGGACAGGAAGACCTGGCACAAGTTTATTGAAGGAGAGCTGAAGAATAATCAGTGAAGGAATTTCTGCAGTTGAATTTCAATTAATTCAAATCATGAGCCAGGAATCCAGACCTCCAGGACGACCCAGAGTTTGCTGGAAGGACAATCTCTAGAGGACTGAGGACTAGATTGGAACCAGGACAGAAGGAAGACAGCCGAAAGGATGGTATAGTGCTCTCTCTGACAAACCTATACACCCTAAGGTAGAAGAGGAACAATGAAGTAAGAATTTCACTTAATTCAGTTGTTTTTTTCCCCACTTGTCAACAGGTGCCCATAGACGACGATCAAACACAGCTCAACGATTGGAGCGGTTGAAAAAAGAGAAGAGAAATCAAATAAAACTGAAGACTATTCAGTGGAAAGATGCTCCTGACACGTACAGACGTGAGTCACAAGTTAGCATGTGTGTAAAATCATTGACATGTGTCTGAAGGTCTTTTCCATACCGGTTAGTTGTTGACCCTTCATGTCCCATTAGGAAGCAACAGAAGTGCCACACTGATCAGTGCATATGCCCCAACAATGACAAACCCAGAGGAAACAAAAGAAAAATTTTATGACGAACTTAACTCTATTATCTCATCAGTTCCTAAATCTGAGAAACTTATTATTCTCGGCGACTTTAATGCCAGAGTAGGCACTGACCACAACACCTGGGAAGGAATACTTGGAAAACATGGCATAGGCAAATGTAATAGTAATGGGCTCCTATTACTCAGCCTGTGTGCCACACATGATTTGTCCATCACGAACACCATGTTTCGCCTACCCACTCGAAATAAAACAACATGGATGCACCCCCGCTCCAAACAGTGGCATCTCATTGATTATGTCATCACGAGAAGGAGCGACAGATGTGATGTGAGCGTGACCAAGGCCATGTGTGGTGCCGAATGCTGGACTGACCACGGGCTGATTGTATCAAAACTCAACGTTAACATACAGCCCAAGCGAAGACACCAGAGTCAGAAACCCATGAAGAGGCTCAACGTCACAAAACTTAAAAGCGAAGCAACCGCAGAGAGCTTCTCAAGGGACTTGGACAGCCACCTGAGGGACGTTGAGCTCGGTCAAACCACTATAGAGGAAAAATGGGCCACTCTAAAGAACACTGTGTACTCTGTAGCCTCTGAGAGCTTGGGATATACAACACGCAAGAACCCTGACTGGTTTGATGAGAATGATGTAAATATTAAAACACTGCTGGCTGAAAAATATCGCTTGCACAGAGACTATCAAAGCAACCCTTCCTCAACATCCAAAAAGGCAGCCTTTACCAACATACGCAGAGTTGTCCAGAATAAGCTCAGGAAGATGCCTGATGCATGGCTCAGCAATAAAGCAGACGAGATACAGAGATACGCAGACAGAAATGACTCAAAGCGCTTTTATGATGCCCTGAAAGCAATTTATGGCCCTCAATCAAATCAATCATCACCAGTCCTAAATGCTGATGGCATGGCATTGCTCACTGATAAAACGCAGATTTTGGAACGCTGGGCACAACACTTCAATGCCATCTTAAATTATCCATCAACCGTGAACGACCAGGCCATTGCAAGCATACCGCAAGTTACAGTCAACAATAGACTTGACCTTCCACCCAGCTTGGAAGAGGTCAAGAAAGCAAAGCCCCTGGATCAGATGCTATTCCTGCTGAGATTTATAAAGCTGGAGGCAGCATGCTGCTGCAGAGATTAACAGACCTCTTCCACTCAGTCTGGGATGAAGAACAGATACCACAGGAACTGAAAGATGCCACCATTGTCCACATATACAAGCGAAAGGGAAATCATCAATCATGTGATAACCATAGGGGAATCTCCCTATTATCTAATGCGGGCAAAATTCTGGCTCGAGTCCTGCTCAATCGCTTGACTGTTCATCTCAAATCACAGGACTTACTTCCAGAGAGTCAGTGTGGTTTCCGAGCAGGCCGCAGGACTGTCGATATGATATTTGCTGCTCGCCAACTTCAGGAGAAATGCCAGGAACAGTACAGTGACCTATACACAACATTTATTGACTTGACCAAGGCCTTTGACACTGTCAATAGGGATGGACTATGGAAAATTATGGCGAAATTCGGCTGTCCCGATAAGTTCATCTCAATTGTCCGCCAGTTTCATGAAGGTATGATGGCTCGCGTATTGAATGATGGAGAACCTTCTGAACCCTTTCCGGTCACAAACGGTGTCAAACAGGGATGTGTGCTCGCTCCGACACTATTCAGTATGATATTTGCTGCCATGCTGTCTAACGTTACGCATGGCAGTAGTGACGGCGTACACATCAGATACAGGACAGATGGGAAGCTGTTTAATTTGAGATGATTACAGTCCTTTACAAAGGTGAATGAAACAGTGATCTCTCACCTTGTCTTTGCGGACGACTGTGCCCTCAACACCTGCACAGAACTAGACATGCAGAACAATATGAGGAGGCTTTCTGTAGCATGTGATGACTTTGGTCCTACCATCAATACGAAGAAATCTGAAGTAATGTTGCAACCTGCTCCTGGGAAACCTTACTGTGAACCAAATATCACAGTAAAGAACCAACGTCTCCAAGTGGTGGACAGCTTCACTTATCTAGGCAGTACCCTTACCAAAGATGCGAATATCGACGCCGAGGTCAACAACAGAATTGCAAAGGCAAGTGCAGCTTTTGGAAGACTAAGAGTAAATTTCTGGGATCGACAAGGAATTAGTGCCGCCACCAAGATAAAAGTATATCATGCAATAGTGCTCACTACCCTCCTGTATGCCTGTGAAACATGGACAGTGTATAGCAGACACGCCAAGAAGCTTAATCATTTCCACATGAGCTGTCTTCGCAGGATACTCAGGATCAAGTGGCATGATAGAGTATCTAATTCTGAGGTCCTCAACAGAGCACATATCTCAAGCATCTACACATTGCTGCAGAGGGCCCAAATTAGATGGGCCGGACATGTTGTTCGCATGCCCGAAAAACGCCTCCCAAAGCAGTTGATGTACAGCGAACTCTCTATGGGTAAGCGAACAGTAGGGGGACAAAAGAAACGCTTCAAAGACACACTGAAAGCATCGTTGAGCAGCTTCAAAATTGATGTCTCCTCCTGGGAGACTATCGCACATGATCGCTCTGCCTGGCGGACAAACGTTACTCAAAGCGCTCGCATTGCAGAACATAATTTAGCTGATAAGGCAGAAGGCAAGCGTGCTGCAAGAAAAGTCAGAATGCGCAGCAACACTACTATCGACTCTAACCATGTGTGCCCCGTATGTGGCATGGCCTGTAGGTCCAAAATAGGACTAATTAGCCACATGAGATCACGGCACAGAGGTCTCACAATTCAAGTCTGAAGCAGTCGCCATTTTCGCTTGCGATGGGCAACTATTATTAGTTGTTGTGTTTGTATCTCAGTGATTGATCTTAGCATCTCATGATGGGTTTAGTGGAAAGATAAATGCTGGAACTTGTTGATCTTATTCTGTCTGTAGGTATAGAGGAAAGTTTATTTTGAGTACTTTTAACTCTGATAGAGCAGATTATCTGCCCTAAATCATCATTATTTCCCTTGTTTTTGTTCACCATGTAGCTTGGAACCACTTCTGCAGCTGCCCATCTTACAGGAAACACCACCAAAAACGTGAATCTTGTAGCAGTGAATTCTGTCTGCATTAGTTTGTTTCACATGGTCATTCTACCAATTCCATGCACGGCCTCAGATTAGTCTCCTCTTACGGCGTGCCTGAGAGAGCGGGAGCAATTATTTTTGTGTGATGAGGTTGCCAGCTGCATTGCACAACCTCAGATAAGTCCCTTCTTATGATTTGCCTGATAGGTCAATCCCACATTTTTGCTTGTGCTAATTTCACATTTTTGCTTGAGCTAATTTCACATTTTTGCGTGAGCTAATCGCACATTTTTGCCTGGGCTGATCCCACATTTTTGCCTGGGCAACTCCCACATTTTTACCTTGGCTAATCCCACATTTTTACCTTGGCTAATCCCACATTTTTACCTTGGCTAATCCCACATTTATGCCTGGGTTAATCACACATTTATGCCTGGGCTAATCACACATTTTTACCTTGGCTAATCACACATTTATGCCTTGGCTAATCACACATTTATGCCTGGGCTAGTAACACATTTTTACCTTGGCTAATCACACATTTATGCCTGGGCTAGTCACACATTTATGCCTTGGCTAATCACATTTATGCCTTGGTTAATCACACATATATGCCTGGACTAGTCACACATTTTTGCCTTGGCTAATCACATTTATGCCTTGGTTAATCACACATATATGCCTGGACTAGTCACACATTTTTACCTTGGCTAATCACATTTATGCCTTGGTTAATCACACATATATGCCTGGACTAGTCACACATTTTTGCCTTGGCTAATCACATTTATGCCTTGGCTAATCACACATATATGCCTGGACTAGTCACACATTTTTACCTTGGCTAATCCCACATTTTTGCCTTGGCTAATCCCACATTTTTTCCTTGGTTAATCACACATTTATGCCTGACTTATCACACATTTATGCCTTGGCTAATCACACATTTATGCCTGGGCTAGTCACACATTTTTACCTTGGCTGATCACACATTTATGCCTGGGCTAATCACACATTTTAGCCTGCTGGCATAGGTGATCATGTCTCTGCACAACTTTCTGTCTCCATGTTTATAAAGGCTTTTGTTGACTTCTTTCCATACCATAGTGTCAGACTGTCCAAAATCTTCTCTCTGTGTTGACTTCTATCTCCCTTTCCTTAAATCTTTCCTGTAGCCACAATGTACTCCATCTTTATCCTCATTATATGCTCAAAGAAAGTGGATGACTTCCTTCTAAATTAGGCATGTAATCACACACAGAAAATGTTCATTCATTATATTGGTACATAATTATAGCATTGACAAAGATTATTATTTACTGAATATATTCATGGAGGCATATCTGGAGTCATCCTTATATGACCACCAGCTACAAACAATGCTACAATATACATATGTGAAAGTGAACCTATGAGGCTAATTACACATTCATTGGCTCTTGAAATTATCCACACACTTCCAGGGATTCCCCCTGTGGTGAAACATGTTGAGAACCCAGCATTGCACACTAAGCTTGGAGAAGTCACTTGAGCCCCAGATGTGATTCTTTGGCTTTGACCTAGTTGACTGCATGCAGGACGATCTCACTATTGACTCAGTGATAGGCAGGGGAAGCTAAGAAGTGGTTCTGTGCGGGATGTGACAATTCCTTGGGAGAGCCCAGAACCAAAGCACAGTATTTTAGCTCTGCATAGTTGGAGAGCCCCAACGGGGAATTTATAGTAGGCCAAACACTTCTTACTCCTAGCTTGGGACCAGATGTGACAATCTTTTAAATGCAAGCCAAGCTGGAGCTCATGATATCAACTCAGCAAGTTTCGAAATGGCAGAAAAGCCACCGGAAAAGGCTAGATCTACAGTATAGATAATACCAAGGAGTCTTCAACTTGGTATTGGCTGCAAAAGAGCGAGAAGCTTGGCAGCCCTAGTTAAACAACAACAATTTACTGATTATACATTTACAAAATGACTAATGTAAGAGAAAGACCTATGTCATATATTTTTACAGCAGAAGATAAGGGACATCTCTTTGAAAAAAAAGACCTTCCAGTTGCCAAGAATACAGACTCATTGATTCGACCACAAAGTGCCTCACAAGAAAACAGCGACGAACCTCCTGAGCTAGGGGAACCGGCAGGGGAGGAAAACAAAAATAAGGTTGTCTCCATCCTTGCCCAGCAGCTCAAAGAGATTGAAGCTCATGGAAGTAACCCCTTCTTCAAATATGCCAAATTTGATGGCAGAGTGAGTATTATTTTTGCTCCGATCAACACTGTTTTATTCTGCGGACGTTGCTACTTTTTTCATGACTTGTTTCACCATGTTTGTTTTTTTATTATTTCCCTTTGCGTTTCGTTGATTGTTTAATTTCTTGTTTTTGATGTTTCTTTCTTTCTGTTTTTGCGATTTTCTTGCGTAATTATTGTTCTTTTTCGCTCATCACCTGTGTTGTTTACTTTTTCATCTGTTTGTATTGCTCTTTTTGTACATGTTATGTACATGTTTTAAGTAGTTTTCTTTGACCTGTCTATAATTCTTGTTCTTGTCACCTGTTTGTAGCTGTGGCTGACGAAGGGTCAGACCACAATTTCAAACCCAATAACATTTCCTCAACAATCTTACTTACTTAGCCGTTCCTCTTCTACCGTGAGGTGAAGAGGTTTGGAAGAGAGAGCGCCAGACTGTCCTATCGGCTGTCTTCCTCCTGGCCTGGTTCCATTCTAGTCCTCGGTCCTTCACAGATTGTCTGATGTTGTCCTCCCAGCGGACCCTGGGTCCAGGAAGTCTGGATCCCTGGCGATCTTCTCCCATTCTGCAGACATGGCCAAACCATCTTAGTTGGGACTGTTCTACTTGGGTCCTGAAACATGGAGAATAACAAAAACAACAAACAAGAAGTTACAGACTTGGTAAACGACACGTCCCGGTGGAACAAGAGATGAGAAGACGATGCCGGCGAGGGATAGAACACACATTGAGGAAGCCTCTGATAGTATCAGAAGGCAGTCCTTGGTTCTGGAATCTCCAGGGTTAAGAGAGGCGGAGTGAGATAAAACAAAATGTATGGAGAAGAGAAGTGGAGACAGATGAATGGGACAAAACAGACATGGAATGACTTTGAGCAGACGGAACAGGAAAAGAGGATGTGAAAGTCACTAGCTGACGACTGATTCTATTTTTAGACACTAACTTTAAAGTTCTATATCTCAGAATCTTCTAAAGTTATCAAAAATACAATCTGATGAAAGTTTAAAAATAGAATGATGACCTTCCATTTCAAATTTGGTGCTCATAACTTAACAAATATAAAAGCCTTAGCGTATTGAAATAAAGGATTCAAATCCAATATGGCCGCCGCTTCCATGGCAACCAATGGCATTATACCATCAAATGCGTTGGGATGCATAGCCAAAACTGCTGTAAGTTAACCCTGTGTATTTGTATTGAAATCCTGCTGTTATTTATGAAAATAGCATTTCACTGACACAACAGGCCAATCACCTGTTTGTCTTACAATTTGACTGCATGTTCACCCTAGAGCCCTTGTGTTTTTGGGTCATCTCCACACTCTGTTAGCGGGTAGAACAGGTTCTGATTAAGAAAGAAAGAAAGAAAGAAAAGCATTTCACTGTACCTCCGCCCCTTTAATGTTAATGTTAATCAGAATCGACGTCATTGTACTCCGGGCAAACCCATAGGTGCTCAGTCTCCCTCAGCAAATGTCGAAGGGTATGAATGCTAATTGTTCCTGTTGCGCACTGGTTGTATACACAGCGGATGCGTCCTCTCATACGTCCATCCCTGCTGGTCTTACGTTTGATGCCAAACTCCAGCAGTCTTAGCCTTGATGATTCATCGATTGCAGTGTCATTCTCTAATAGATGAACATGAATTGCCCTCAGTATTTCTTCCTTATACTTGGCCAATGCCCCATTTATGGGTGTTTTTGAAGCTAGTCTGTCAGCTCTTTCATTGCCACGTACTCCAGCATGACCCGGACAGTAGATCCATATCAGTTCTTGAAGATTTGATGCTTTTATGGAGGTTTTCCATTCATGTCGAAGCCAACCATTTTAGACCTTTCAAAGCATGGATTGTGAGTCTGATACAATAACTGCCTTTATTAATAAAGTCTCAGACAGCCATCTTAAGGCAGCAGTAACTGCCTCTACCTCCATTCTCATGCTGGAGGTTGTTATCATGTAAGCCCCGCTATGTTCAGCGACGGTTCTACCCTTTACTCTAGCAGAGAAGCACCACCCTGATTTATTACCACAGATTACAGACCCATCAATGATGTCAGCTATGTTCCCATGCAGGGGATGCCTTTTGTCTGTGGTTACACGCATATACGCTTTTACCTGGGCCATCGTATATCTGGATCTAATTAACAGAATCCAAGCATGTGCTGCATCATCACAATAGGGGTATCTTGTGTGCAGCCCAAGATTATACGCATCCCTTCATTTTGAATGCGTTCCAGTCGTTCACATGGTGATATTGACAGCGTGAGTATTCCCAGGCCACACTCGATTACAGACAAGACCAGCTGATAATACAGGAGAAAAGTTTAAAAATAGAATAATTAACTCTTAAATAATTAACTTAAATAATTAACTCTTAAATAATTAACTCTTAAATATTAACTCATGTACCATAAGCTTTCTTTCACTTTCTCTCTTTCACACACATACACAAGTGTGAAGAATTGACTGTTTTGTAAGCAATTTTATATTTTTGTCTTTGATGCCATTTTTTTGTATGTATTTCATCATGTAAAAAAAGTTGCTACAGAAATCACAGCTGCAAGAACATGGGGGTTTTGATGCAGGCTTCCTGCAAGGGGGGCCGTCTAAGGAGTGTGAGGAAAGGGGGGGGGAGCTGCGGTAAGATGTAATGTAGGGTGGATGAATATGAAACAAAATCACCCTTTTTCTATTTTTCTATACATGAAAAGTGAATTAATGAGTGAATACCAAAATTATAACCCATGCATTTAAGTCATGGATGCGAGTCATGGGCCATGACCACAACCTACAAAAGCCAGCTCCAAACCTCAGAAATAAGGTATCAGAAGAAGTTGGTTGAAGTATCAAGAAGAGACATGGTCCGCAACCAGACGATACGTCATGACCTCAAAACCCAGCCCCTGTAGACCAGAGTAGAACTGTCCCAAATACGATGGTTTGACCACGTCTGCAGAATGGGAGAAGATCGGCTACCACGATAAATATGGGAAACCAAGAGCTAAGGATGCAGACCTCCAGGACGACTCAGAGTTCGCTGGGAGGACAACATTAGACAATCTCTGAAGGACCGATACAAGATGTAGAATCGTACACATATCTTGGCAGCAATATAGACAAAGTTGGAGGGACAGACAGTGATATCAAACTAAGAATACAAAAAGCAAGAGGAGCTTTCATTGCATTGGGAAATATCTGGAGATCAAGAGAAATCGGATCCAACACGAAAATAAGAATCTTCAACTCAAATGTCAAGTCAGTCCTATTGTATGGCTCTGAGACATAGAGAACAACTAAGACAACAACCAAAAAGCTACAGACTTTCAAAAATGGGTGCTTGCGTAGAATAGAGGGTTTAAAATGGTATGACAAGGTTACCAATGTGGAACTGATGACAAGAACTATACAAGTTCCAGTGGAACAAGAGATGAGAAGAAGACGATGGCGATGGATAGGACACACACTGAGGAAACCTGTTGATAGCATTACAAGGCAGTCTTTGTTCTGGAACCCCCAGGGCAAGAGAGGCGGAGGTAGACCAAGAAGCACATGGAGAAGAGAGCTGGAAACAGAGGCGAAAATGATAAGGAGAACGTGGAAAGAACTTGAGATGATGGCACGTGACAGGAGGACTTGGCATGTGTTTGTTGAAGGCCTATGCTCCTTTGGGAGTGGAGGGTTATGAATGAAGGACCGAGGACTATAATGGATCCCGGTCAAGAGGAAGACAGCCGATGGGATAGTATGACTCTTTCTCTGGCAAACCTCTGCACCTCAGGGTAGAAGAAGAATGGCTAAGTAAGTAATTACATCACATGTCTGCATAAGATGGGGCTATTAAAAAGATGGCTTGTTTATTGAACATTATGTTGCAGACTGCTGGAGGACTTCCAACTCGCAAGCTGGATATTTTCTTGGCCTTTGCGCCTCCAGAACAGCGAGCATATCCCATGTCCATCATTGTCACGGCAAATGCAAAAGCTCAAGAAGTAATAGGCTTGGTGTGTTGGCAGTACACACAGGAGGGCAGAAAGCCAGACCTGCAGTCTGTGTGTGGCCAGATTGATCCAAAGTAAGTGTTACTTGACCAGGTGGTTAGCACTCATTCATATTTATATATATAATAATATAATATCTCACTATGCGAATGCGCCCCTGTGGCGACAGCTCTTAGATGCTTATTTTCCTGGTGTTCCTTTTAATGTTTTCTCCTCTCTTCTGCTTGTGTGAGCTTCTTTTCATGTTATACAGATGAGGCTGAAAAGATTGAAGCAAAAGAAAAAATTATTCGTGTCTGTAACCCTTTATCTAAACCCTTGAGGACAGCTTTGTTTTGGAAACTGGATTTTTTCAGTTGTCAGATGTTTCAGATGTGCCCAGGGACCTAAGACGCGCCAACAGTGAGAAATGCAGTTAGCGACCCATAGCTAGACTGCTTGCGTCAGGGTCAGCGAATCAGAGCTGACCAAGACCCTACTCCACCTCCAAGTGGTGGTCCTGGAAACAGGCTGCATCACTGCAGTCTGGCTGAGTGAGTAGGGATCGAAGAGGGAAGGCTAACCCGGTCCCAAAAATGCTGTGCTGAAGTTGGATGTGTTGGCCGAAAGGCGCAAATATCGCAGCTTCGCTGTAAACGGACACAATGCAACCAATGTCCTTTTCAGGATGAATGAAGAAGATGTACCCAAAATGTGGCCCAAATAGCTCACACTCGCACAAAATAGCCCAAGTTGGCCAATCGGCATTAAGAAAATAGTCTAAAGTCACCAGAAATAGGTAGAAAGTGGCCAAAAGTAGCTCAAAAAAATGTTTGCATTTCAGAACATTTTGGTTTTTGGGTATTCGGATAAAAGGTTATAGGTCTGTAATAGTAATTAAAATTGGTATGAGTCAGTTTTGCAATTCAATGGTTCATTCGAAACACTGGACATTTCTGAAGACCACAAAGCCCTCTATGATTCGAGTGTATTGTGCAATTGTAAAAACTAACTTCATACCTGTTTTTATTAATTTTTTTTTAAGGGTATATCCCTAAACATCTCGTGTTTAGGAGTGTATCATTCAAGGGTAAAACTGGTTACATGCCTTCTTCTTCAAGTACCTTGCCTAGTGACGTAGGAGATCATGTCTCACCACAACTTCCTGTCTCCAGTACAATTGATCAATTCTTTTTTTGACTTCTTTCCATGCCACGATGTCGAACTGTCCAGTATTTGCTCTCTTTGTCTTCCCCTATTTCTTTTTCCTTCAATCTTACCTGTTGTTACGATGTATTCCAGCTTTCCTCTTCTCATAACATGCCCAAAAAAAGTGGATTACTTCTTTCTAACGTGAAATAAGTTTCCTTTGTGCATTGGCCTCTTTCAGGACATCCTCATTACTCTATTTGGCTGTCCATGGTATTTTTAACATTAAAAATTCTTCTGTAAAACCACATCTCCGTGGCCTCTAGTGCCTTCCCTATTTGTTTACTAATTGTCCATGACTCCCTCCCATATGTCAGGATTGGTTCTATATAACAATGAAGAACTCTCATTCTTACTTCCAATGACAACGAATTGTTACAAAAAATACTCTTCATTTTATAGAATGCTAGTAGTTATAATCTTTTTGCTTTATCTTCCAGTGTTACTGCAGCCCTGTTTATTAATTAAACATAAAAGATTGATAGTTGAGATGTATCTGGAGGTCAGGAGAAATTGGTGATGCTGTTGTGTGACCTGACCAGATAAACTTAACAGGGAGAAATGAGACTATGTAATTTGGCCAGATAAACTTAACAATGAGAAATGAGATTGTGCAGTTTGGCCAGATAAACTTATCAGTGGGATATGAGAATGTGTGACCTGGCCAGATAAACGTAACGGTGAGAAATGACAGTGTGTGACGTGGCCAGATAAACATAACATTTAGAAATTAGAATTTGTAATTTTGTTACATAAACTTAACAGTGAGAATGTGTGACTTGGCCAGATACATTTAACGGTGAGAAATGAGAATGTGTAATTTGGCCAGATAATTTCAACAGTGAGAAATGAAAATGTATGACCTGGCCAGTTAAACTTAATAGTGAGAAATAAGAATATGTGACCTGGCCAGATAAACTTTACAGTGAGAAATGAGAATGTGTAGTTTGGCAAGATAATTTTAAGAGTGAGAAATGAGGATTCGTGACCTGGCCAAATGAACTTAATAGTGAGAAATAAGAATGTGTGATCTGGCCAGATAAACTTAACAGTGAGAAATGAGAATGTGTAGTTTGGCCAGATAATTTTAAGAGTGAGAATGTGTGACCTAGCCAGATTGACTCGGAGAGAAATGAGAAAGTATGAACTGGGTCAGATAGACTGAACAGTGAGAAATGAAAGTGTTTGACCTACAAATAAAAACCATCATTGATTTATTTGATGTACTGTCTGCAGTGACTTCTTAAACAAGTTCTCCTTGCACATGGCAGAAGATGATGGAGAGATTGACACAGACTTTCCATCGATCGTTCCTACAGATCCAGTTTCTAAATATGGCTTTACAAAATTTGCTCTTGTGGCCAGTGCACCTGTCCAACCTAAGTCTGTAGTTGTCACAATGTAAGTATTATTTTTTCCTTTAAAAAAAGAAAATTTTGCTTTGCACTTGTTTCCAGTGTTAAAAACTCTTCCGCACCTGCAGTGTTGTTGTTGTTGTTTTTTTTTTTTAATAATTGGTTGGTTATTGCTAATTTATACAAATTTATTAACATTGTTAGGCTAATGCTGGGCAATGACTACAACCCACAAAAGCCAGATCCAAACCTCAGAAATGAGGTATCTGAGGAAGGTGGTTGAAGTAACAAAAAGAGACATCATCCGCAACCAGACGAAACGTCAAGGCCTAAAATCCCACCCCCTGCGGACCCAAGTAGAACAGTCCCAACTAAGATGGTTTGGCCATGTCTGCAGAATGGGAGAAGATCGGCTACCACGACAAATATGGGGAACAAAGAGCCAGGGATCCAGACCCCCAGGATGACCCAGAGTCCGCTGGGAGGACAATATTAGACAATCTTTGAAAGACCGAGAACTAGAATGGAACCAGGCCAGGAGGAAGACAGCCGATAGGATAGCATGGCGCTCTCTCTGGCAAACCTCTACACCCTGAGGTAGAAGAGGAACGACTAAGTAAGTAAGTTAGGCTAATGCTGTTTCCTTAATGTTTTCATGGCTGGTAGATATAAACTGATCTCTAAAAAATGTACATGGTAGATTACTGCTGATTTCTACAAAGTTTACTTGGTTGGTAGGTTACTGCAGTTTTCTTACATTCAGACTTTTTCTTCTTCGAACACTCTCTGACATCTACTTAACTATTTTCAAAGAGCACAGTGGTCAGCTTGAGGTTATTTCTATCTCCATAGAGTTTTTCCAGGAATGGTACTGATGACGTCCATAAGTGCTTTCTCTGGTCCTCATTGTTATTATTACTGTTGATCAGAATCGACGTCGTTGCACTCTGGGCAAACCCATAGGTAGTCTCCTTTAGCAAATGTCAAAAGGTATGAATGCTAATTGCTCTGGTTGCGCGCTGGTTGTATACATGCCGGATGCTTCCTGTCTTACGTCCATCTCTGCTGGTCTTACGTTTGATGCCATATTCCAGCAATCTTAGCCTGGATGATTTATCGATTGCAGTGCCATTCTCTAATAGGCGATCATTAATAGGTCTCATTATCTCTCCCATATCCAAATCAAACGCATCTTCTATGAGTGCTCTTGAAGCTAGTTTGTCAGCTCTTTCATTGCCGCTTACCCCAGCATGATCAGGACAGTAGATCCACACCAGTTTCCGAAGATTTGAGGCTTCTATGGAGGTTTTCCATTCTTGCTGGAGCCATCCACTTTGGACTTTCCAAAGCATGGATTATGAGTCTGATACAATTACTACCCTTGTTAATGAAGTTTCAGGTAGCCACCTTAAGGCTGCAGTAGCTGACTACTTCCATTCTCATGCTGGAGGTTGTTATCATGTAAGCCCCGCTATTTTCAGCAACAATTCTGCCCTATAGCATAGAAGCCCCATCCAGATTTCTCACCACGAATTATATCCCCCCTCTTTATTCTTGCTCCTTTGATGTCAGCTACATTTCCAAGCAGGGGATGCCTGTAGTCTGTGGTTACTCGCATATAAGCTTTTGCCTGGTCCATTGCTAATCTAACTGGCAGCAATCCAAGCGTGTGCCACATTGTCACAAAGGGGATATCTCACATACAGCCCAAGATTCTACACATCCCTATTATGTTTTATTATTAAACACATTTTATTGACAAATCTACATGGGTACCCAAGAGCTCCAGAGCCCTAGGCTTCAGCCTACTTAGCCTAATGGATAACCCAGCCCCGCTGATGACAGCTCATACACTGCTCTTGAACCACATGACAACATTACACGGTTACTCTGAGCTCTCAGTCAACTAACTACTACCCAAAATAACCACGCTCCCAATGGAGTGTTCATCGTCAACAGCAATCTGAATTCTAACTACAAACACGTTTCACAATGCCCTTTATTAAACACACAAAATAATACACCAACAAAACATGATAGTGCAAACATGTGGAAACCTCTACACCTCACGGTAGAAGGGGAACGACTAAGTAAGTAAGTAAACATGCGTTTAGCCATTTTATATTTATTCATTCACTTCATGACCCTTTAGTTCCACCAGGAACATAGGCCCTCAACAAAATTATGCCAGGTCCTCCTGTGCTGTGTAATCTGCTCAAGCTCTCTCCATACTTTCCTTATGCTGTTTATATCTGTCTCCTGTTGTCTTCTCTTTGTGTTGTTGTTTGTTTTTTTTGGGTCACCCCTACCTCTGTTACCCAGGGGATTCCAGAACAAGGACTGCCTAGTTATGCTATTTACAGGTTTTCATCAATGTATGTCCTATCCTTTGCTATTTTGTTCTTCTTATCTCCTGTTCTGTTGGCACTTACCGGTCCGATTTTTGTCATCAGTTCCTTATTAGTGAGATAATCATACCATTTCAATCCTTCTATTTTACATTCTTCTTCTTGGATCTTTAGCCCTTGACGGACAGAGCAGTCAGTGGCCATCACGCCAAGTGGCGTCTTGTAGGACAGCAATAAACTGTCCCCAGTTTGTTCGGTCGGTGGCCATCCTTCGTGCCGTATCCCAACTCTGGTTCATGCTTTGCATCTCAGCCTCCACTGTTCTCCGCCAGGTTGTCTTTGGTCTGCCTCTCTTTCGCTGTCCTTCTGGGGTCCATAGTATAACAGTTCTGGTGATGGTGTCAGGGTCCCTTCTGAGGACATGGCCAACCCAGTTCCAGCGTCTGCCTGCAATGATGATGTGCAAGCCTTTTTGACTGCACTGTGTAAGCGGTTCCTGGTTGGAGATGGTATTCGGCCAAATAATTTTAAGAATTTTCCTAAGGCAGGTTGTGTGGAATGAGAATAATTTGGACATTTCCTTGTCTGTTACTCTCCAGCACCTCGCTCCGTACAAAAAGTACAGAAAGTACGCAACTCTCGTACAAGCCTCTTTAACTTCTTTTAATTTCAGAACTGTCCCCAACCGCGGCTTTAACAAGTTTCAGGTGGACTCCATGTCTGTGACAATGAGGGAGCTGATGGAGAAGGTCATCAAGAAGCGGAAGATAAAGATACGTCAAGGCAAGTCAAAATTTGTGTATAAGAAAAATTATAACATTTCTGCGTAATTTCTGTGTTATTTCTGTGTTATTTCTGTGTTATTTCGAGCAGAATGCTGGAGATTAACAGAAAAAGAAATGTCCAAATTGCCCTCTTTCCACACAGCTTGCCTAAGGACAATTCTTCTGAATTTTTTCACCATCACCAACCAAGAACTGCTAACTCGGAGCCACCAAGAGGACATGCGCACCATCATAGCGGGTAGACACTGGAATAGGGTTGGCCACATCCTCCGAAGAGACCCTGAGACCATCACCAGAACTGTCATGCTATGGACTCCAGAAGGAAAGCAAAAGCAAGAATGACCAAAAGCCATTTGTCGGAGAACAGTGGAGGCGGAGAACAGTGGAGGCGGAGAACAGTGGAGGCGGAGATCAGTGGAGGCAGAGAACAGTGGAGGCAGAGAACAGTGGAGGCGGAGAACAGTGGAGGCGGAGAACAGTGGAGGCGGAGAACAGTGGAGGCGGAGATGCTAAGCGTGAACCAGAGCTGGGGCACCACACAAAGGATGGCAGTCGACCGAGCAAAGTGGAGACAATTTGTTGCTGCCTCACAAGACGCCGTCAAGCGTAACGGTCACTGATTGCTTTTTTTAGTCAGCGACCAAGGACCAAAGAAGAAGACAGAAGAAGATAATAGTTATTTGCAACACTAATAAAAATGTTGGTAGCAGTAGCCACTAAAACACAATTTTTGTAAAGATGGGTTTAGGTCAATGGTAAAAAGACGTATGTAAATGAAGTAGCTGTTTTCATTATTGCTGTACAGGTCTGTCTGAACATTGTTTTTGAGGTGCCTGTGTAGACAAGAAGAATTTAATTTGTATGACAAAATCACTAAAGTGGAACTGATGACAAGAATCAGACAAGTGTCGGTGGAACTGATGACAAGAACCAGACAAGTGTCAGTGGAACTGATGACAAGAACCAGACAAGTGTCGGTGGAACTGATGACAAGAACCAGACTAGTATCAGTGGAACTGATGACAAGAACCAGACAAGTATCAGTGGAACTGATGACAAGAACCAGACAAGTGTCAGTGGAACTGATGACAAGAACCAGACAAGTATCAGTAGAACCGATGGCAAGAACCAGACAAGTGCCAGTAGAACTGATGACAAGAACCAGACAAGTGTCAGTGGAACTGATGACAAGAACCAGGCACATGCCAGTAGAACCAATGGCAATAACCAGACAAGTGTCAGTAGAACCGATGACAAGAACCAGACAAGTGTCAGTGGAACTGATGACAAGAACCAGACAAGTGTCAGTAGAACCGATGACAAGAACCAGACAAGTGCCAGTGGAACTGATGACAAGAACCAGACAAGTGCCAGTGGAACTGATGACAAGAACCATATAAGTACCAGTGGAACTGATGACAAGAACCAGACAAGTGCCAGTGGAACAAGAGATGAGCAGATGATGGTGTTTGATAGGATACACCATTCGGTGGGGAAACTTGTTGATAGCCTTATAAGGCAGTTGTTATTCTTAAATTCCCAGGGCAAGAGAGTTAGCGAGAGATTAAAAAAAACACGTGGAGAAGGGAACTAGAGTCAGACATGAAAGATATTTTTGTTTTTGTTGTTTAACTAGGCTTGCTGAGCCTCTCGCTCTTTTGCAGCCAATAGCAAGTTGAAGACTCTTTGGTATTATCTACACTGTAGATCTAGGCTTTTCCTGTGGCTTTTCTGTCATTCCAAAAAACGTGGAGATGATGTCATGGGCTCTAGTTTCTCCAGCTTGGCTTGCATTTAAAGGATCATCACATCTGGTCCCAAGCTAGAAGGAAAAAGTGCATGACATACTGTGCATTCCTCGTCATCCAAGGGGGCTCTGCAAATATGCAGAAAATACTGTGTTCTGGTTCTGGGTTCTCCTAATGTATTGTCATGTCCTACACAGCCACGTCTCAGCTCCCCCTGCCTATCATGAGTCAGAGTTACATCTGGGGCTCAAGTGACTCCTCTAAACTTAGTGTGCAGTGCTGGGTTCTCAATATGTTTCACCACAGGGGGAATCCCTGGAAGGGTGTGAATGATTTCAAGAGTCAATGATGGTGTTATTAGCCTCACAGAGGTTTACTTCCACATTTAAATACTGTAGCATTGTGCTTAATGGTGGTCATATATGGATGATTATCTGGTGGTCATATAAGGATGATTAGCTTGTGGTCTTATAAGGATGACTAGCTGGTGGTCATATAAGGATGACTCCAGATACGCTTCCATGCATCAGAGAGAGGTAAATAAGTAATGCACACAAAGAGAAGGTGGTTGCAGGCACTTGTAAGAATTAAAGAAGTAGAAAACTAGACAACAGAAAAAAACAATAGAAGCGAAAGGCTTACCCAGGACCATCCAAATGGCAGCACTGCTTCACTGTGGGAGTGAATCATGCCAACTAGGCACCACAAAAATAGTACTTCATGGATAGTGGTCATTAGCACGTCCGCTCCACATAACTACGGAAATTTGGACTGAGGAATGACGAGGACTAATTATAAACGCAGTCACTTCTGTATCCTTCCTTTTCATCAGATAATATAAATCGTAGTACTGTGTCTAATAAATAATAGAAGAATGAGAACAGAACATCAATTGTGTCTATAGCATGTAGCGGTATGGCTGCTTGTGTACCCTGACAACCTCCAGAGCTATGCCAGCGGGAGTTTTACTCCTGACAGGTTATACCAAGATGGACAGGTCTGCACGGGTAGGGGTCAGACTAAAGCAGACAACCTGGTCCTCCAGGTTGGAGGATTTTAGCACAGGGCTGACACCCCTGTCTATGTAAATAAGAAATTAAGTTACGGAAACAGCAACAAATGAAACATAAACCAGAGTTGGGACAAGGCACGAAGGATGGCCATCAACCAAGCAAAATGGGGACAGTTTGTTGCTGCCCTACAAGACACCACTAGGCGTGATGGCCACTGACTACTTTGTCAGTCAGGGGCTAAGGGCCCGAGAAGAAGAGGAAAAGAACAGTACAGAAAATGGGTAGGTTTGTGTGATAAGAACATTGAAATGAATAAAGAATGGAAATCCAAGGCTTGTGAACAGTAAATAAATAAATACACATAAAAGAGTAGAAGGGTAAAGGGTCCCGTTACACGCCCATTGAGGCATATTGGGAATATGATGTTAGGCCCATATTTTCTTGACCATACGGCACACTACAGGTGACGTTGACAGCATCACGCTGGCCGCCTTTAACCTTCCCAGAGTTGCTCTGGTACCCAATTCATGAGGCTGGGCTGGCCTCAGAGCCGTTTGCGGTCTAAAAATATCCCACCTGAACACGGGATCGAACCATGGGCCACTGAGCTCGGGAGCCAGTGCACTAACCACTGCGTACCGCGACTACTTAAAAGAGTGTGTAAGAAAGTGTATTCCGTAGGGAACTGAAATTTAATGATGATGCTGATGATAATGTTCTGCTTGTATTATTACTGCCAGGTTTAAACTACACGCTAGAGAAGGCCAGCAAGTCAGAAGTGGGCAAGCCGATAGACCTGGACGCTACGCTGGGCTCCATGAACTGTTTAGAGTTCTTCCTCATCAGAGAGAACAGTACGTGTTTTGTGTATGTTTGAGATCTTCGTGTTTAATGCCCTGCTTGGTTAGTTTAGCATCACAGTGGTTAGAGGGCTTGGTTCTTGAGGCAAAGGAACCTGGTTCAGATCCAGGTTGTGTCGCACTACATTTTGCTGATTGATGAGTAAATAAGTAGATTATAAGAAAACTGTGCTTTCGATTGGCTAAACAATTAGAGTGCTTGACTTTCACGGGAAAGTTACCGGGTTCCGGGATGGAAACCTGGAAGCTTCATGCTCCAGTACCCAGCGGTAAATGGGTACCTGACTGTTTGAGAGTTAGGGAAGGTAAAAGCAGTTAGGAAGGGACCTGGTTTAGTGAAGTTTCTAACACTTCACTTCAATAAATCTGCTATGGGACAACCTTATAAGAAAATTAGTAATATAAAGCATGGTTCTCAGAAAATAATGTCTTCATCATAAGAAAAGCACAATAAAGAAAATGCAATTTACAAAGTCAAAATACACTTACTTAGAAATATGTGGTGACAACTGATTTTTGACATGTTTAGATTATGTGGATTATATATTACCAGAAAACAGATTACAGGTCCGTAGATTAATTATACATTGACGACCCAGAAAACAGATTACAGGTCCGTAAATTATACATTGACGACCCAGAATCTGCTGGGAGAACAACATTAGACAATCTTTGAAGGACCGAGGACTAGAATGGAACCAGGCCAGGAGGAAGACAGCCGATAGTATAGTCTGGCGCTCTCTCTTCCAAACCTCTACAACTATGTAAGTAAGATTATACATTACCAGAAATCAGATTACAGATCTGTAGATTATATATTACCAGAAAACAGTTTACAGGTCCATAGATTATACTTTACCAGAAAACAGATTACAGGTCTGTAGATTATACATTACACTAGTCAACAAATTTTCAAAAGTTTTTTGTACCAGAAATTAAATGTACCATTTCTTATTGATTTTGACATGCTGA
This sequence comes from Oreohelix idahoensis, assembly GCA_024509875.1. Taxonomy (NCBI): domain Eukaryota; kingdom Metazoa; phylum Mollusca; class Gastropoda; order Stylommatophora; family Oreohelicidae; genus Oreohelix; species Oreohelix idahoensis. The sequence goes on along the minus strand of JAMPIV010005084.1, from coordinate 768,518 downwards.
TTTCAAATATCATAATGAAATTCACCAATTGGCTCTGGGTTTTTTTTTTAAATGATGAATTTACATTACAGTAATACAAATAATGTATGCTTGTTTACTTCTCTGGGCTAAACAGCTAGTCTTTCTACTTTAGCATTATAAAAATTGTGGTTACATACTCAATTAATTGATATTTTAACATAAAATGATAGAAAAAATAAAAACATTATTTAAAGTTCACATATCATGCTTTAAAAAGGCACATTTGAACCCATTCCGTCATTATTCAGTCGCTGTTCGAGCTATCTTTGCTTGCTTCTTGTAGTCAATCGATGAGGTGTCTCTTGTCACAGTCCAACAGTAATCAACAAGCATTGAAGGGCTCCAATTGCCTTGATACCTTGTCTCCATAGCAGCAATGTCCTGGTGAAATCGTTCACCATGCTCATCACTGACCGCTCCACAGTTTGACGTAAAGAAATCCAGATGAGAATCCAGAAAATGAATTTTCAAGACATGTTGCAGCCAAGACTCTTATACTTCTGAAGGAGATTTTCTACAATTTCATTGTAATTATCAGATCTGTTGTTTCCAAGAAAATTGTCCACCACTGACTTAAATGCTAGCCATGCTGCTTTTTCCTTGCCATGCAACACGCAAAGAAACTCGTCATCATGAAGAAGTTTTTGAATTTGCGGACCAACAAATACTCCCTCTCTTATTTTAGCTTCACTCAGTCTTGGAAATTTTCTGATGAGGTATTTGAAAGCCTCATCTGTTTTCTTCATTGCCTTGACAAAGTTTTTCATGAGACCCAGCTTAATGTGCAAGGGTGGCAACAAAATCTTGCTGGTGTCGACAACTGCTGGGTTCTCAACGTTCTTACTGCAGGCTGCAATGACTGCCTGATTGGCCAATGTCTTCTGATGTAATGGTCACTTCGTGCACGGCTATCCCACTCACAGAGAAAGCAACAGTACTTGGTGTATCCACCCTGTAGTCCAAGCAAAAGAGCGACCACTTTTAAGTCACCGCAAAGTGACCAATGATGATGATCGTAGTTTATACACTTCAAAAGCTGCTTAATGTTTTCATAAGTTTCTTTCATATGAACTGCGTGACCAACTGGAATTGACGGTAACAAACAAACATTACCATTATTCAACAAAACAGCTTTAAGACTTGTCTTGGATGAATCAATGAAAAGCCTCCACTCTTCCGATATGTAATTGATGTTGAGGGCTGCCATTAAACCAGAAATGTTGTGGCACGCAGAAAGGTCACCCTCTTTGAAAAAGAATGTAATAAGCGGCTTCTGTCGGTTCCTATACACAGAAATTGTAACATCTTCTGCCAGGAGATTCCACTGTTGCAATCTGGAACCCAAAAGCTCCGCCTTGTTCTTCGGTAAATTCAGATCTCTTACAAGATCATTCAGTTCACCTTGGGTTAGTGGATGTAATTTGCTCAAAATCTGTGTCTGTGTCACTTGAGGTTGATGGTTCAGGACCACCAATGTCCTCTTCATCAGTGGAAGCAGCTGAGCTAAAAGGATTCTGGCACTTTGGGAACTGGTAGGTCATCGCCATGTGGTACCGGAAGTATTGCAGAGGGGATGTTTGGATATTCCAGAGTCCATTTTTTTCTTCTTTGATATGCCTTTCCCAATTGGAGGGACCATGCAAAAGTAACAGTTGTTGAGATGATCAGTGGGCTCTCTCCAAATCATTGGGACTGCAAAAGGCATAGCTTGCCTATTGCCAGTCAACCACAGTTTAAGATGTGCTGCACATGTATTGCAGCATATGTGTGGCACCCAGCTCTTATCTTGATCTCCTATTCTGCAGCGAAAATACAAACTGTACGCCTTCTGGCATTTCTAACTACGATACTTTTGATAAGGACAAATGCACTAACTAATGGCAAAATTTTATCAGAGATAAGGTATTTATACACAAAGGTGATGTAATCATAGGTAGGATTGCATCATCAACTTCTAGTAACATTTTTATTGGTCATTAGAAAAAATTATGCAATCGCCCACAACAGTTGCGTCATATATATATAAATTTACCGTAATTAAATAAACTAGTAGCATATATCTTGAAAACTAGAGCCAATCAACATTTTTTAATGTCATTTTCGTTTTCAGCACACCAAAATTAGTTAAGATCAGCTATTTTCATTTCTGGTACATTTTGGTTGTTGACTAGTGTTATCAGAAAATAGATTACAGATCCGTAGATTATACATTACCAGAAAACAGACTACAGGTCCATAGATTATACATTACCAGAAAACAGATTACAGGTCCGAAGCTTATACATTACCAGAAAACAGATTACAGGTCCGAAGCTTATACATTACCAGAAAACAGATTACAGGTCTGTAGATTATACATTATTACCAGAAAACAGATTATAGGCCTGTAGATTATACATTACCAGAAAACAAATTACAGGTCCATAGATTATACATTACCAGAAAACAGACTACATGCTCGTAGATTATACATTACCAGAAAACAGATTACTGGTCCGTTGATTATATATTACCAGAAAACAGACTACAGGTCTGTAGGTTATACATTACCAGGCATTACCAGAAAACAGATTACAGGTCCTTAGATTATACATTACCAGAAAACAGACTACATGCTCGTAGATTATACATTACCAGAAAACAGATTACTGGTCTGTTGATTATATATTACCAGCAAACAGACTACAGGTCCTTAGATTATACATTACCAGAAAACAGATTACAGGTCCGTAGATTATTGTAGTTGTTTAACTAGGGCTGCTGAGCTTCTCGCTCTTTAGCAGCCAATACCAAGTTGGTATTATCTACGCTGTAGATTTAGGCTTTTCCTGTGGCTTTTCTGACATCCTGGATGTGTTGAGTTGAAGTCATGAGCTCCAGTTTCTCCAGCTTGGCTTGCATTTAAAGGATTGTCACATCTGGTCCCAAGCTAGGATTAAGAAGTGTGTGGCATGCTGTGCAATCCCCGCCATATAAGGGGGCTCTCCAACTATGCAGAGTTAAAATACTGTACTCTGGTTCTGGGCTCTCCCAAGGAATTGTCACGTCCTGCACAGAGCCACTTCTCAGCTTCCCCTGCTTATCACTGGATCCACAGTTAGATCCTTCTGCATGCAGGCAACCAAGTCAATGAATTACGCCTGAGGCTCAAGTGACTTCTCCAAGCTTAATGTGCAATGATAGGTTCTCAACAAGTTTCAGCACAGAAGGAATCCCTGGAAGTGTGTGGATGATTTCAAGAGTCAGTGAGGATGTAATTAGCCTCACAGACATAGGTTTACTTCCACATATGTATACTGTAGCATTGTGCATAGATGGTGGTCATATAAGGATGACTCCAGAAATGCCTCCATGCATTCCCGTAGGTTATACATTACCAGAAAACAGACTTACAGGTCAGAAGATTGTAAATTACTAGAAAACAGATTACAGGTCCGTAGATTATACATTACCAGAAAACAGATACATTACCAGAAAACAGACTTACAGGTGCGTAGATTATACATTAGCAAGAAACAGACTACAGGTCCATAGATTATACATTACCAGGAAACAGCCTACAGTTCTGTAGATTATACATTACCAGAAAACAGATTTACAGGTCCATTGATTATACATTACCACAAAACTGGTTACAGGTCCGAAGATTATATATTACCAGAAAACAGAGTACAGATCCGTAGATTATGCATTACCAGAAAACAGACTTACTGGTCCATAGATTATACATTACCAGAAAACAGACTACAGGTCCGTCGATTTTACATTACCACAAAACACAATCTACAGGTTTGTAGATTATAATTTACTAGAAAAAAAGACTTCAGGTCTGTAGATTATACATTACCAGAAAACAGATTACAGATTCGTAGATTATACATTACCAGAAAACAGACTACAGGTCCATAGATTATACATTACCAGAAAACAGACTATAGGTTTTTAGATTATACATTACCAGAATACAGACTACAGGTCTGTATCGTGTTATCCGATTACCTGAAAACCAGAATATTCTCAAAATCAAAAGTTTCTTTTGGCTACTTTTGGGAACTTGAACACATTTTGGGCTACTTTTTAAATGTGATTTAGGCGAGATCTGAAAACTGAACAGATCCGGTTTCCGAAACAAAGCTGTCGCCAACAACCTCTCATAAAGGATACAGACTTTTAATACCAGTTTTCATTTGTAAAAAAATCTATGTTGACGTAAAGTGCAATGCCGCTCCTCCCCTTAACAGTAGCAGCAATGTGGCTTTTTTTTTGGTGGCTTAATACAGTGCTGTGCAACCAGTGTCTGTCGGATGGCACCAGATAGAATACACTATGTAATTGTATACAAAATCATATATTATGGTAAAATATTAATAAATAATCACATGTGTACAATCAATCAATCAATCAATACCCTTTAGCTCCCTGAGGAGCATAACGCCTTCAACAAACACATGCCAAGTCTTCCTGTCCTGTGCCATCCACTCAAGTTCTTTCCATGTTTTCCTCATCATTTTCACCTCTGTTTCCAGTTCTCTTCTCCATGTGTTTTTTGGTCTACCTCTGCCTCTCTTTCCCTGTGGATTCCAGAACAAGGGCTGCCTTGTAATGCTGTCAACAGGTTTCCTCAATGTGTGTCCTATCCATCGCCAGCGTCTTCTTCTCAACTCTTGTTCCACTGGCACTTGTCTGGTTCTTGTCATCAATTCCATATTTGTGACTTTGTCATACCATTTCAGTCCTTCTATTCTACGCAAGCACCCGTTTATAAAAGTCTGTAGCTTTTTGGTTGTTGTTTGTGTTGCTCTCCATGTCTCAGAGCCATACAATAGGACTGACTTGACAGAGCCATACAACAGGACTGACTTGACAGAGCCATACAATAGGACTGACTTGACAGAGCCATACATTAGGACTGACTTGACAGAGCCATACAATAGGACTGGCTTGACAGAGCCATACAATAGAAGTGACTTGACATTTGAGTTGAAGTTTCTGATGAAGCCAAGAAAGTATACAACTGCTGCTCCCTCGTGCTTGTCATACAAAGTGACTAATGTGATGTCATGCATGAGGTTGGCAACCTCATCACGTGAAACAAGTAGCTACATAAACCGCTGCTACAAGAGCATGTGACTGTTTAGTGCTAGCTTGATCTCGAGTCCAATGGTGAGGAAGATCAGAAGATGGCAGAGACTCTGATGAGTCATCATTACAAGTCTTTCATTGTCAGCATGGTGCACAAACTGAGGACCAACACAGAAGTTCAGTTAGGTAGGGCATCGTGCTGTTTGACGTTCATATAAGGTAATAGGAAACTATACAATGCAGTGGGTAGTAGGAAACTCTATATAGAGCAGTAGGTAATAATAATAGCAATTATAATAATAGCCCCTTCAGTCATAACTGACTATGGGAATGCCCCCCTCTGCTGCTTATTTTCCTGGTGTTTCAATGTTTTCTCCTCTCTTCTGCTTGTTGCATGAGCTTCTTTTCGCCCAATCTGAGGTGGCGCCGCAGATAGCATCACCATTTGGAGCGATTGGCAGACATGACATGCAGAGTTCTTCATGAAGGACAACTTACAGAACCGTTTAGGATTAGAACAGGAGTGAGACAGGGATGCCTCTTGTCTTCATTTCTTTCTTACTAGCAATAGATTGGGTTATGAAAACATCGACATCACACAACAGAAATGGAATCCAGTGGAATCTAACTAAACAGCTTGATGATCTGGATTTTGCAGATGACTTGGCTCTTCTGTCCCATAACCATAATCAAATGCAAGAGAAAATGAAAATTCTCGATGAGAGGTCACAACGTGGGCCTGAAAATACACAGGGAAAAGACAAAGATTATGAGAATAAATGCAAGAAATGATATCAAGGTTGAACTTGAAGAAACATCACTAAAAGATGTAGAATTGTACACATATCTTGGAAGTAATATAGACAAAGTTGGAGGGACAGACAGTGATATCAAAATAAGAATACTAAAAGCAAGAGGAGCTTTCATTGCATTGGGAAACATATGGGGAACAAGAGAAATCAAGTCCAACACAAAAAAAAAAATAAGAATCTTTAACTCAAATGTGAAGTCAGTCCTATTGTATGGCTCTGAGACATGGAGAACAACAAAAACAACAACCAAAAAGCTACAGACTTTTATAAACGGGTGCTTGCGTAGAATAGAAGGACTGAAATGGTATGACCAAGTCACAAATGTGGAATTGATGCCAGTGGAACAAGAGTTGAGAAGAAGACGCTGGCGATGGATAGGACACGCATTGAGGAAACCTGTTGATAGCATTACAAGGCAGTCCTTGTTCTGGAATCCACAGGGAAAGAGAGGCAAAGGTAGACCAAAAAACACATGGAGAAGAGAACTGGAAATAGAGGTGAAAATGATGAGGAAAAAATGGAAAGAACTTGAGCGGATGGCACAGGACAGGAAGACTTGGCATGTGTTTGTTGAAGGCCTATGCTCCTTGGGGAGCTAAAGGGTATTGATTGATTGCCTTCATGTCTCTCTTGCACACATCTATGAATCTCAGCTGCGGTCGCCCAACTGTTCTTTTGCCATCTGCCAGTTGTCCGTAGAAGATATCTTTTGAGATGCAACCATCTTCCATGCGGCGGACATGGCCAAGCCAGCGTAGTCTGCGCTGTCTAAGTAGGTAATAGGAAACTTTATACAGAGCAGTAGGCAATAGGAAACTTTATACAGAGCAGTAGGTAATAGGTAACTATATACAGAGTCATAGGTAATAGATAACTATATACAGTGCTGTAGGTAATAGATAACTATATACAGTGCTGTAGGTAATAGATAACTATATACAGTGCTGTAGGTAATAGATAACTATATACAGAGCCATAGGTAATAGATAACTATACACAGAGCCATAGGTAATAGATAACTCTATACAGAGCAGTCGGTAATGGATAACTATACACAGAGCAGTAGGTAATGGATAACTATATACATAGCCATAGGTAACTACAGAGCCATAGGTAATATAAAACTATATACAGAGCCATAGGTAAAAGATAACTATATACAGAGCTGTAGGTAACAGATAACTCTACACAGAGCTGTAGATAATAGATAAATCTCTACGGAGCAGTAGGAAATAGTAAGCTTCATAAGCATTTCAGCCATTTTAACTCTGATTACAGAATTATTTTGCATTCTGTGCAGGATTTTTTTGTTGTTGACATAATTTTAAACAATGGAAGTGTACATCTTTATGTCTAAATGTTTTTGTGAATTTTTATTTGAACATGCACGTTATACTTTAAAATGAAGAGGGATGGATAGAGAATTGTATTTATTACTGGTTTTGTTAGTATTAACAATTATGCAGTTAATTGACATTAAATAATGCTCCATGTTATTTGAAAAACACAAGAAAGTCAACAGCAAAATATGAACTTACTGAAGGCCAATTAATGTTGTTGTTGTGATTAAAATTCATAACGATTATGTGTGGAGTATCTTCAGCTCGACAGAGCTCCATTTCTTATATTTTATTACGGATTGACTCAAAAGAAATGGAAATGATGTCATACCAGGATCCTACGGTAGCAGACGCCAATTTGAGCAGAAGTTGGGTTTTATCATCTGCAAGAGAGATGCCGATTGTGTTTTAATGCGAGAGGTCGCATATATGTGTGCTCCTGCAGTCTACTGTGTTTTTCCCTGAGTTTTACCATCACTAGGGCACCAACATACTCAGTTGAGGTGTCCCTAGCTTATTTGTATGACAGGGAGTACTTATTCAATATTGTGTCGAATGTATCAATATATTAAACTGTTGAGAATGCAAGGACAGCGTCTCCATAGCGGAACGGACTGCCTGACGACATTATGAAGACTGCACATTACTGCCTTTGCCATTGGGCTTGAACATATTATTATACTTGATGGAGCTATGTAACAATACCTGAATAAATTGTATCTCGTGAACTGTGAAGAGGTGTTACGCTTATATTGGCATTCCAGTTGATACGTGTCTGTCGACATACCCCTATGTGTTTATTTGGCCACGGACATTGTTCCGCTTATTATATTACTACAACTGATGGACGGCACGCATCAGTTGTCATCATTAACACTTACTTTTCAACCTTGGAAAAATTAAGGCAATCCATTTTTGAAATAACACAACTCTGAATGTTAGTCGTCTATTGTTTTTCCACTGCCTGTACTGAGAATTGAATCCACTCCACCCTGTTTGTGATGACTAAACTGGATCTTCACCACGGTTCGATCGACTGTGCTAACCTATGGTGGTTACGGAAGTAACAGTTTTGTTGTACATAAACAAAGAATAGCTGTCTGTCTCCAGTTCTCTTCTCCGTGTGTTTTGTTTGGCCTCTCTTACCCTGGGTATTCTAGAACAAGAACTGCCTTGTAATGCTGTGAACATAAATTTGTAACAACAGCATAGACAGGTCAACCAAAGGTCATCAGGGTTCATGATACAGCCTAGAGAGGGCCAAAACGAGCCACGGCCGCTGACTCATTTTTGTTTAATTCTTCTATGAAAACTTCTTGATTAGGAACCTGGAATAATAATGATGATATACAAGAAAGATCAATCAATTAGTATCCTTTAGCTGCCTAGGCTTTGAACAGACACATGCCAAGTCCTCCTTAGAAAGATAATTTGCCCTAAAAGTTATCCAAAATCTCTTTACTGCAATTTGTTTCTTTCCAGGCATCAGTGGAGACAAAATAGAGATTGACCCCGTGTCTGTGAAGGGAACTGCCCGCTTGTTTCGACAGAAGGCTGTTACTTATGATGCTGATTGTATTGCCGCCTGTGATGTTACAGAGACCAAGAGTAATGGCAAGTCATTTTAACTAGTTTTCAAAACTGGGAGGTGGTTTATTCATTCACTTTTTTGTACAAAACTTGGAGATAGTTTGAACATACATGCTTCTTTTTCTTTGATCCTTAGCCGCCAACTGTCAAAGCAGTCAGTGGGCATCACGCCTACTGGCATCTTGTAGAGCAGCAACAAACTGCTTCCACTTTGCTCGGTTGGTGGCCATCCTTCGTATAGTGCCCCAGCTCTGGTTCATTCTTTGCATCTCGGCCTCCACAGCTCTCCGCCAAGTTGTTGTTGGCCGGCCTCTCTTTGCTTTCCTTCAGGGGTCCATAGCATAGCTGTTCTTGTGATGACATCAGGGTCTTTTCTGAGGACATGGCCAACCCAACTCCAGCGTCTGCCAGTTATGATGGTGTGCATGTCCTCTTGGTTGCTCCGAGTAAGCAGTTCTTGATTGGTGATAGGATTCAGCCAAAAAATTTGGAGAATGTTCCTTAGGCAGATTGTATGCAAAGAGGACAATTTGGACATTTCCTTCTATTACTCAGCAGCATTCAGCACCATAGAGAAGCACAGAAATTACACAGCTCTCATATAATCTAAATTTGGTATTTGTACTGTACTGAACATACAGTGCAGTCCACTTAACCCCGTAACAGTCCACAGCTCTGCTAATATTTCAACCCTGATTGACCAATCAAGGGGATGAAACTCTTTTTTCTTAACTATTTCTTTGTTTAAAAAATTATTTATAAAATATCCTGTCAAAATAACACAAAAACAAAGTTATTAGTGCAGTAAAATGGACATATTTTATTTTCTGTATAATTTAATGTCACATGGAAATGTTTTTCACAATTTAAAAAAATGCTAAAACCAAAATATTACTTTATCTTTATCATAGTCTTGCGCTGGAAAGCTTATACATACTCTACATACAAGTTTTCTTGAAAATGTGAATATCAGACACAAGTTTACAGTAATGTAGAGAACAAATATTTACAACCATAAACTGTCTCTAGAACTCTACAAGTGTCTGTTTTATCTTAATTTTTACAGCATTAAACTTGGTTTTTTTTTAATGTTTAGGCCCTGGGAGCAAATACAACTGGAATAATTCCATAGGAGTAAATGTGCCTCTCTATCCTCACTCTACAATGTTACTAGTTCCTGCATCAATTTTCCTACTTTCACTATCGTCGATAACTGGGTCATAGTCCACATCAATGTAGGATTAATCATTTTCGCTATCAGAATAACACAGAAACTTTGATATAATTCTTCAAAGTTCATTTAAAATCTGTTCCATGGCCTGAAATAACATTTTTACAAAGGGTAATTTTTTTTTAAATAACAAAAATATCAACCACTCGACTTAGAAAAATGCTATCGATATCAAAATATACTTTGAAATAGCCTCTATCAACTGGAAACTCAAAACATCTGGTGAGCACGAGGCTTCCGTTGTCACTTAGCAACAAAATAAGTAACATATTATTGGGCACTTTTAGGCAAATAGGACTGCAAAGGGTTAAGTGGAACTCACGTAAGTCAATTTTCGGTTGAGTCGAAGCAATTTTGCAGTTCCTAGCCAAAAGTCTGCTTTGGCTTTGTTAAAAAAACTTTGGTTAAGTCATCCTCTGATAAATAGAATTTTTGGATAAGTTGAAGTAATTTTTCAGTCCCAACTCAAATTTTGTTTTGCTTAAGCAGAGGTTCTGTCTTTACTCCTCAAAGATGACCAAGTCATGAATGCTTGCGACAGCGTGAAATTTTGTAACAAAGGCAGCGATACATTGCTAATAAGTGTTTGATGCCAGGTTGCAGTCTTTAAATGCTTGTGAACGACCAGGCTCGGGGAATGCTAAATGGTTGCCACCAAAAACGTTATCATAATTGGAGACATATTGTTAACTTGGTGAAAGAAACAGATGTGCTTATACAACAGCGAATGAAGTAAAAGAACAAGTAGAAGAGGATATCGGCATCAGGATGAACGGCTACAATCATAGGTTTCGGAAAACCTGGGTTGTGGGAAATAACTCTCCCTCAGTTCTTGCTGTCGTGTTTTCATAAAAAGTAAGCGTAGAAAGCGCCTAGTTAACACATTAACTACCAAATTGAAAAACACACTGTGGCCGAATTAAATTTTTTCCCCATTTTCACCCTGTAGGTGTTTGCACAAAGTAAGCTGTAGTTTTTGTAATTGTTTACAGATTTTTATGAATTACACGTCATATTAAAGATAAATAAATGTACTATTACAATAAGTACCATTTGTAACTCTAATAGAGGTTGTTGCTATTTAACGGCCCTCCGGTGGCCGAGGACTTGCAATATTTTCACAATTATAACTGCTTTCTCTATCAAAATCACTATTTCAATCACTGTGCACAACGTTTTCACTCTTGTCCTCGTCACTAGATCTATCAGTCAGTTGTTGAAACATGTTTCTAGCCTATTCAGCCATTAGACGAGATGTACAAGCATTTTTTGTGATCCTATCACTATTTGCCACTGTAAACAGTTTTACACGATTTGGTAACTAACCCAAAACGCTGAAAAATATGAACATAACATCAATTTTCCAGTGTTCTACAACAACCATGCTTTTTGAATTTGTTGTCCGGTGGCAACTTAAAATCTCGAACCAGATCAGAAAGTGTTTCACTACATTCGTTTTATTACTAAACAATAGATCGACGCTCTGAGCGGCTTGCGGTCCAAATGATAGGATTTCAAAAGCCGGTCCCACCGGCTCGCGGTTGTTAATGTGTTAACAGACTAAGAAAAATGTAAAGGTAGTCAAGTACCAGATACTACCATAGGGAAAAGGGTGAGGTATGGGTGTGTTTGAAGCTTTTAAAGATTTAATTTATACTAGATCTCAAAGGGCAAAGCCAGAACAGAAGTCGAGCTCTCAGAGTGGGCTTCTGCTAATTGGTGTTGGGGTAAAAAGTCTTCATGTTGTTTCTAAGTGTGCCCATTTTATAGTTATTTTTATGAATCATTTCACACAAAATACAGCCTGAACTGCTGTCTGATGCATACGTTTCCATCATCAGGCATCTGTTTTACATGTCGTTCGAATGCTCTGTTGAAGCAAATAATTGTGTTTGATATAACCTTGAATGTTGCTGGTATAGATTCTGGATTAAGTGACTGTCTTCATTGAGTTTATGTCGACAGCTAACTTTTTATGGCGGGGTTGCTATGGTCGTGCTAAGAGATTCCTAATCACATCACTTTTCTGTGTTTCATCTATTTTTTATGTTTCTTGACAACGATACCCCATACTTTACTGCAACTATTTCCCTTCCGACCCCTTTTTCTTATAGATTACTCATTATGACGTCATTAAGGAAACCCACCAATATATAAAACAAAATGTCACTGCGACACAAATTAGATTGCCACAAAAACTGGGAGGTGATTAATTAAGTCACTATTTCTGCAACAAAGCTGCTAGGTAATTTGAGTAAAGTTGTTTATCACCAAAACTGGGAGGTGATTAATTAAGTCACCTTTTCCTCAACAAAACTGCAAGGTAATTTGAGTAAAGTTGTTCATCACCAACACTGGGAGGTGATTAATTAAGTCATCTTTTCCCCAACAAAACTGCTAGGTAATTTGAGTAAAGTTGTTCATCACCAAAACTAGGAGGTGATTAATTAAGTCACCTTTCCCCCAACAAAACTGCTAGGTAATTTGAATAAAGTTGTTCATCACCAATACTGGGAGATTGCTTATTCAGTCACTTTTGTTTTTCACAAAAAACTAGGAGCTAGTTTGAAAATATTTGCTTTACCATCAAGAATGGGAAATTGTGTATTAAATTATTTTTTCCACCAGAACTGGGAGCTAGTTTGAATAAATTTGCTTTACTGCCTAAACTAGCGAAAAAGCTTTTTCAAGCTGGTCATAGATTTTAAGCAGTACGAGGAGTATCATAGTGTATTCTTTCCTACATCTTTGATTATGAACTATAATAATAGCCCCTTCAGTCATAACTGACTATAGGAATGTGCCCCTGAGGTCACAGCCCTCAGTTGCTTTTTTACTGGTGTTCCTTTTGATTTTTTCTCCTCTCTTCTGCTAGCAGTGAGAGCATCTTTTTGCCCAATCTGAGGTGGTGCCATCGAGAGCACCGCCGCTTGGTGCGATTGGCAACTTCATCCTCCCAGGTTGCTGGATTTATGTCCAGTGCCCTCATGTCTCTCTTGCACACATCTTTGAACCTCATCTGCGGTCGCCCAACTGTTCTTTTCCCATCTGCAAAGTTGTTTGTAGAAGATATCTTTCGGGATGCGGCCATCTTCCATGCGGCGGACATGACCAATAGATTTTGAACTATAGGAAGAATATCATAGTACATGCTTTCCTACATATGTTAATCTGAACAGTTGTAGGAATATCATGTTAAATTTTGTTGTATGTGAATTGATTCTGAACAGTTGTAGGATTATCATAATACATACTTTCCTACATCTGTTGATTCTGAACAGTTGTAGGATTATCATAATACATACTTTCCTACATCTGTTGATTCTGAACAGTTGTAGGATTATCATAATACATACTTTCCTACATCTGTTGATTCTGAACAGTTGTAAGAATATATTACATGCTTTCCTACATCTGTTGATTCTGAACAGTTGTAAGAATATATTACATGCTTTCCTACATCTGTTGATTCTGAACAGTTGTAAGAAAATATTACATGCTTTCCTACATCTGTTGATTCTGAACAGTTGTAAGAATATATTACATGCTTTCCTACATCTGTTGATTCTGAACAGTTGTAAGAAAATATTACATGCTTTCCTACATCTGTTGATTCTGAACAGTTGTTAGAATATATTACATGCTTTCCTACATCTGTTGATTCTGAACAGTTGTAAGAATATATTACATGCTTTCCTACATCTGTTGATTCTGAACAGTTGTAGGAGTATCATAATACATACTTTCTTACATCTGTTGACTCTGAACATTTGAAGGATTATCAATATAATTGATTCTAAAAAGTTGTAGGAGTTTCATCATACATGCTTTCCTACATCTGTTGATTCTAAACAGTCATAGTAGTATCATAATACATACTTGACTAAATCTGTTGATTCTGAACAGTTGTAGGAGTATCATCACACATACATTCCTTCATGTATTGATTCTGAATAGTTCTTGGAGTATCATGACATACATTTTCTTATGTTTCAGTTCAGAACAGTGGTAGAGATATCAAAACATGCAATTTTCTATTTCATTCAGTTCTGAAAAGTAGAACTTTATTATCTTCAGTTTTCTCCATTTTAAATTTGTTAAAACTTGCACATTCACTAAGTCTTCTTCTTCAAGTACCATGCCTTGTGGCATAGGTGATCATGTCGCTCCACAACTTCCTGTCTCCAGTACTATTTATCAATTGTGTTGTTGACTTCTTTCCATACCATGATGTCACACAGTCCAATATCTTCTCTCTGTGTCATCCTCTGCCTCCTTTTCATTCAATCTTTCCTGTTGTCACAGTATATTCCAGCTTTTTTTTCTTCTCATAGCATACCAAGACAAAGTGGATGCTCTCCCTTCCAACATGAGGAATACGCATCCTTTGCATATTGGCGTCTTTCAGGACATCCTCATTACTCTTTTTGTTAGCTGTCCTTAGTATTTTCAATATACTTCTATAAAATCACATCTCTGTGGCCTCTACGGGCTGGTAACCCAGAATTCAAAATGCTCGGGGACGGCCGTGTTTCTGTTTTCGGATTTTTTTTAGTTTTCGGGTTTTGCCCGAAGTAGCCTAAGTCGGCCAAAAATTGGTTCGAAAATTGGCCAAAAGTCGGCCGAAAAAACTTGATTTTCGGAATATTTTGGCTTTCAGGTGTTCGGATTCTGGGTTACCGACCTGTAGTATTTTTCCTACTTGTTCACTAATTGCCCTTGGTTCACTTCTGTATGTGATGATTTTATATAACACTGAAGAAATGTCTTACTTCCGTTGACAAAGAATTGTTGCATGTAATACTGATAGCATGCTGCCTTAGCATTAGCCTTCTTTAAAGTTATTCAGTAAAAGTGTATTATTTTTGTCCACATGATTAGGTCGGGCTGTGTTCAGGATGACCTACTTAAATGGCCATGACTACAAACATCACTACTTTGAAGCTGATCAGAATGTGGCAACGGAAATTGTAGCAAAAGTCAACAACATTTTGGAATTAAAGTTCAGCCCAGTCAGGAAAGAGTTTGTGTTCTCTCAAGAGAAGAAAGCTCTACAGAAAAGAGATTCTTTTAAGCGAGATTCTTTACGGCCTGGATATTAAAGTAGACACAAATTTTCAGTTCAGTTTTAAAAAGTTTGAGATGTGTTTTTTTATGCGACCTTAAAAATATTTTGAGATTCAGTAATAAAGGTTAAGTTTAGAAATCCTAAACCTAACCTTAATCCTAACCCTAATGACGAGGGTGTGTTATTTGGATGGCTTCGAAGAACACGTCTCACTTTTTCAATCAATTTATAATCTTGTTATGGGCTGGGCATGAGTATTAAAAAGTAGTAAAATCTAGTGAGTCTTTGGTAAATTCTTGACACTAAATCAGAAAAGTGATGTGAATTTACAGGCTGGATATTTGTACAGAAAAGTGATAAGACTTTACTTCTTGGATGATAGTACAGTAAAGTGATGATGACACTTTACCTCTTGGATGTTAGTTCATGAAACTGATAAGATGCACTGAATATTAGTACAGGAAAGTGATAAGATAAGACTTTACATCTTGGATGTTAGTGCAGGAAAGTGATAAGATGCCCTAGGATGTTAGTGCTATAAAGTGATAAGACTTGAAATCTTGGATGATAGTGTAGAGAATTGATAAGATGCCCTAGGATGTTAGTACAGGAAAGTGATAAGATAAGACTTTACATCTTGGATGTTAGTGCAGGAAAGTGATAAGATGCCCTAGGATGTTAGTGCTATAAAGTGATAAGACTTGAAATCTTGGATGATAGTGTAGAGAATTGATAAGATGCCCTAGGATGTTAGTACAGGAAAGTAATAAGATAAGACTTTACATCTTGGATGTTAGTGCAGGAAAGTGATAAGATGCCCTAGGATGTTAGTGCTATAAAGTGATAAGACTTGAAATCTTGGATGATAGTGTAGAGAATTGATAAGATGCCCTAGGATGTTAGTACAGGAAAGTGATAAGATAAGACTTTACATCTTGGATATTAGTACAGGAAAGTGATAAGATGCCCTAGGATGTTAGTGCTATAAAGTGATAAGACTTGAAATCTTGGATGATAGTGTAGAGAATTGATAAGATGCCCTAGGATGTTAGTACAGGAAAGTGATAAGATAAGACTTTACATCTTGGATGTTAGTGCAGGAAAGTGATAAGATAAGACTTAAAATTTGGAATGTTAGTGCAGGTAAGATTTTACATCTTCGACATTATTACAGGAAAGTGGTACAATAAGACTACATCTTGGATGTCAGTACAGGAAAGTGATAAGATGAGACTTTAAATTTTGAATGTTAGGACATAAAAGTGATAAAATAAAATTTTACATCTGTGACATTATTACAGGAAAGTGATAAGATAAGACTTTACATCTTGGATGTTAGTGCAGGAAACTGATAAGATAATGCTTTACATCTTGGATGTTAGTGCAGAAAAGTGATAAGATAAGGCTTTACATCTTGGATGTTAGTGCAGGAAACTGATAAGATAATGATTTACATCTTGGATGTTAGTGCAGGAAAGTGATACAATAAGACTTTACATCTTCAATGTTAGTACAGGAAAGTGATACAATAAGACTGTACATCTTGAATGCTATGATAGATGAGTGATCACATAAGACTTTACATCTTTGATGTTCAGTTTAGGAAAGTGAAAAGATAAGACTTTACATCTTGGTCGTTAGTTCTGGAAAGTGATAAGACTTTACATCTTGAAGTATATACTGTCTGGATGTTAGTAAAATAAATTGGTAAGACAAGATTTTTAACACTTGTTTGTTAGTACTGTAAAGTGATTGATCAAATTTTATAGTAGGGATGTGACAGGGCCAAGAAAGATCTACATGCGTTGGATTCAGATTTTTAATCCAAAAATTCTTGGAAGTTTGATGTATATGTGATAAGGATGATAGGAAATTCTATACGGAGCATTATAGCAGGAGATAGACTGATGAACAGAAGCAGCCCCTTCCCCCTGTGTCAGGCAAATGTTACAGCCTTTCTACATCCTTGACATGGAAGGGGGGAGGGGGGGGGTGTGTTTTGAGATATGGGGGAGGGGGGGGGGGAGGCGCGCACCAAAAATGTTTGATAAAGGACAGGTGTAAAAGCCAGCTAGTGACTTAAAACCTTTAGCACGCTGCATTAAATTCCCGGAATGATGGCCCTGCCACTGCATTCTTTTTCACAATGCCCCGTTTTTATAGTGGGTGTCTTGTAACATCTATAGTTTTTGTGTTTCTTGGTCAATTGCTATCATTTTTGGAATTTATATAAATAAATGAATGATGAATCTGATGATATAAAATTTGTTTGTGTACATGTTAGATGTGATAGGAAGAGAGGAATGGAAAGATGAAAAAAACGGGGGAAAAATTAAAAAAACAAACGAAGAGTCCTTATCCCTTGCATCTCAATGAAAGTCATTTGACCAATACAAATCAAATAACGATCTTTTCGTTACACCCATCATCAGTAGCAAAGCAACAAACGCCCTCGTCAGCAGTGACATTCGCCATAAATCCTAAACCTTTCCCATCAACCTAAGCCTAACCCCCTAAAATTAGACATACTAGCAATGACATTCTACTTTCGTTTCCATCTCTGCCATCACCCATATTCTGAGAACCGATATCAGCGCTAATAAAGACAAAAATCTCCTCGTCATCGCATCGGAGTCAGAATCCATTAAAATTTGAGCGAAAATGGCCGCGTGTTCGATGCCGATTGATTTCGATTAAAAAAATTCACAGAAAATAAACGCGAATACACCCATCACTAAATAAAGATCGGAAACGGAAGCTAACTCTCTCGCAAATAACATTAAAACTTAACATCCGGGGCTGATATCACGTGTACACAATTCCTAATGCTAGAAACCGACGATATCCAAAGGCGACAAAAGTCACCTGCAGCTGGGAGAACATGGGTTTCTGCGGGCGACAAAAGTCGCCCTTAACTCATTCCTCATTCTAACCCAGACAGTTTTCCGGTTTTACCCAGGTCCAAAATGGATGTATTTTTTTCTACAAGTAATGTTTTAAAAACAGGCAGTATACATATATATTCATTTGGCAAACTGTATTATGCATCAAACTTTAGGAAATTGACTGAAGAATGTTGCGAAACAGTGTTGAGTTCATATGTGATGTAATTTATTTGTTATATCATGTGAAGTATCTGTAATCTCACTCACACAGTCCTGCCCAACACATTTACTTTAATTAATTTATTACTTAAAAATATCAAATTTGTTAAACGTCCATCTTGGAATTGAAAATAGGTTATTATCATTATCACTAAAATTTATTTAGAAATAATCTATTACGGTTAATCCGCTGAAAGTTTATAACTGTTATGTATGTGACTACACTACATGTAAACAAACTGCCTAATGATATAATTGATAAAATTATGCAAAGATTAAGCACCAGAATACTACTTTCAGGACCAGTTCAAAACACAGGGTCCACAGGAAGGGTTTACATGATTTGAACAAGCTATGGCCACTAATTTTCTGATGTTTCTTTCAAATTTGGAACTCAGATCAAGCAGGCGCACCATGTAGGTCTATAGGGTAACCTGGCGCACCATGTAGATCTATATGGTAACCTAGCGCACAATATGGCTCGTGGGTTAGAATGAGTTACGTTATTTGTGGCAAGGGATACTGCTGATTTGAATAGCAAAACTTGCATGCTGCAAGCTAATAGCAACAACAACAAAAACAAAGGGAAGAAGTTAAGAAATCTTATGTGTTTTCTGTTTTTGCTGACAGGTAGGCAGCTAAGAAGGTTTGTTAGCACTCATCATCATCATGTTCAATTTTTGATGCCCATGGAGTACATGGCAACCAGTGCAGGTTGGTCCCCTTGCAGGAAGCCTGTGCCAAAGCATTCATGTACTCGTGCAGTAGTGGTTTATGAAGCAATTTGTCGTACATGATGAAGCTGCTATGAGTAAGAGAAAAGGAAATGTCCAAACTGTCCTCTTTCCACACAACATGCCTAAGGAAAATTCTTTGAATGTTCTGGCTGAACACCATCACTAAGCAAGAACTGCTAACTCGAGCCAACAAGAAGACATGTACACCATCATAGCGGGTAGATGCTGAAATTGAGTTGGCAACATCTTCAGAAGAGACCCTGACACCATCACCAGAAGAGACCCTGACACCATCACCAGAAGAGACCCTGACACCATCACCAGAAGAGACCATGACACCATCACCAGAAGAGACCCTGACACCATCACCAGAAGAGACCCTGACACCATCACCAGAAGAGACCATGACACCATCACCAGAAGAGACCCTGACACCATCACCAGAAGAGACCCTGACACCATCACCAGAAGAGACCCTGACACCATCACCAGAAGAGACCCTGACACCATCACCAGAAGAGACCCTGACACCATCACCAGAAGAGACCATGACACCATCACCAGAAGAGACCCTGACACCATCACCAGAAGAGACCCTGACACCATCACCAGAAGAGACCCTGACACCATCACCAGAAGAGACTCTGACACCATCACCAGAAGAGACCCTGACACCATCACCAGAAGAGACCCTGACACCATCACCAGGAGAGACCCTGACACCATCACCAGAAGAGACCCTGACACCATCACCAGGAGAGACCCTGACACCATCACCAGGAGAGACCCTGACACCATCACCAGGAGAGACCCTGACACCATCACCAGAAGAGACCCTGACACCATCACCAGAAGAGACCCTGACACCATCACCAGAAGAGATCCCGACACCATCACCAGAAGAGACCCTGACACCATCACCAGAAGAGACCCTGGCACCATCACCAGAAGATACCATGACACCATCACCAGGAGAGATCCTGACACCATCACCAGAAGATACCCTGACACCATCACCAGAAGAGACCCTGACACCATCACCAGAAGATACCCTGAAACCATCACCAGAAGAGATCCTGACACCATAACCAGAAGAGACCCTGACACCATCACCAGAAGAGACCCTGACACCATCACCAGAAGAGACCCTGACACCATCACCAGAAGAGACCCTGACACCATCACCAGAACTGCCGTGCTATGGACTCCTGAAAGAAAGTGAAAGTGAGGCCAGCCAAAAGCCACCTGGCGGAGAACTGTGGAGGCAGAGATGCAAAGTATGAACCAGAGCTGGGGCATTACATGAAGGATGGCTGCCGACTGAGCCAAGTGGAGACATTTTGTAGCTACCCTACAAGACGCCACCAGGCGTGATGGTCACAGATTGCTTTGTCATTCAGCGGCCAAGGGCCAAGGAAGACGGAGATGAGGTTGCCAACCACATTCACATGGTTATATTAATCGCCTTTTACGACTATGACCAGCCAATGATGTTGCTGAAGTCGTGAATGGTAAGCTGACAGTCCTCATGGATGGCTTATTGCAGTTCTACGTTTTTGAGCCATATAGACCTGTACAACAATTTTGCCAATATGAGAAGCACTCAAATTTCTGGGTTCTTCTCATAGTGTTGTCACCAAATAATTGTTTAAGCATTTTTAAGGTCTGTGTCATGAACCGGTTATAGAATGAATGTCAGTGTTTAAGCATTTTTAAGGTCTGTGTCACGAACCGGTTATAGAATGAATGTCAGTACTTATGCTCCGGTGAGAGCTAGATGTGTTTATGTAAGTTGTGAGTTGAAGTGAGTGAATGGTGTTTGACTGTGGGCATGAATGTATTAGGAGCAGTAAGCACTAATGTTAAGTTCACGGGCATGACTGAGTTGTTGTGAACGAAGTGGTGGTGAAGACTGGTCAGGTGTGAAAAAGGTCGTGGGTAATAAGGGAATCGAGAGAGAGATTGGAGCGAGGAGAGATTACGTGGAAATGGAAGGCGAATTGGATGAAGGAAAGTAGAAAATATATTGAGATATAGTGAAATTCGTTCCATTAGATGATGTTCTAATTATGCACATCATACATTGTGCTTTTCTTGTGATTTATGGCCAAAGCGGCAGTCTGCCTGTGTTATTGTGTTATGCTCAAGTTTGTGACATAAAGTTGTCGGATATCGTGCCTACGTGTTAGAGTTCAGTGAGTTAACATTAGCTGTGAATAACGAGCCATGTTTGTCGCTCCATGTGTAATATAATACATATTTGTCAATGTGCACACACAGCTAAGCACTTGACAGTCTGCGATGCAATTTTGCCAAGCTTGAAGCAAAACCTAACGCAGAGCCGCTGCTTCGTCAAGTCTGCAATTTCACTTCACTCAAGAATTACAGAACACCACGAACTGTGTAAAAAAAAACACTAAGTGAAAAAGGAACACGTGCACACACCAACTTGAAACTGGTATTTAGCGATATTTAGTTGTGCAAGTACTTAACTACACCTGGTTCGTGCTCCACTCTGCCAGTCCAAGACTTTTGGATAGCACCCTGTCTAAGGAATGAATTACCCTTTTTTCAGTCCTTAAAGATTGAAATGGTACGTCAAGATCACCAACGTGGAACTGAAGACAAGAACCAGAGTAACATGAATTAAGAAGACAACGCTGGCAATGGGTAGGACACACATTCAGGAAACCTGTTGATAGCATTACAAGGCAGTCCTTGTTCTGGAATCCCCTAGAAAAGGGAAGAAGAGGTAGACTGAAAACACATGGAAAGGAGAACTGGAGACAGAAATGAAAATGATGAAGACAACATGAAAAGCCTTGACCTGATGGCGCTGGACAGGAGGGCTTGGCATGTTTTTGTTGAAGACTTATCCTTCTTGGGGAGCTGAAGGTTAGAGAAAGAAGAAGGTAAGTTTTTAAGGAGTCTTCTTCTTCTTTGATCCTTAGCCGCCGACCGCCAAAGCAGTCAGTCAAAGCCTAGTGGCGTCTTGTAGGGCAACAACAAATTGATTCCACTTTGCTCGGTCGGTGGCCATCTTTCGTACAGTGCCCCAACTCTGATTCATTCTTTGCATCTCAGCCTCCACAGTCCTCCGCCAGGTTGTTTTTGGTCGGCCTCTCTTTCGTTTTCCTTCAGAGGTTCAAAGCAAAGCTGTTCTTGTGATGGCATCGGTGTCTCTTGTGATGGCATCGGGGTCTCTTCTGAGGACATGGCCAACCCAACTCCAGCGTCTGCCAGCTGTGATGGTGTGCATGTCCTCTTGCTTGCTCCTTCTTCTTCTTATTTGATCCTTAGCCGCCGACCGTCAAAGCAGTCAGTGGCCATCACGCCTAGTGGCGTCTTGTAGGGCAACAACAAATTGATTCCACTTTGCTCGGTCGGCGGCCATCCTTCGTACAGTGCCCCAACTCTGGTTCATTCTTTGCATCTCAGCCTCCACAGTCCTCCGCCAGGTTGTTTTTGGTCGGCCTCTCTTTCGTTTTCCTTAGAGGTCCAAATCATAGCTGTTCTTGTGATGGCATCGGGGTCTCTTCTGAGGACATGGCCAACCCAACTCCAGCGTCTGCCAACTGTGATGGTGTGCATGTCCTCTTGGTTGCTCCGAGTAAGCAGATCTTGGTTGGTGATGGTATTCGGCCAAAAGATTCGGTGAATCTTTCTTAGGCATGTTGTGTGAAAAGAGGACAACTTAGGTGCTCCTTAGAGCTGGTACTTGTTTGTTATTTTTTACAAGGTTGCTGACCTCATGCAGAACCTGACCTTTGCCACCTCTTACTTCCTTTTAGCTTTGTTTATGCTCCTGGGGGGAGGTAACTGGTATTGATTGAATCACTGAATTAAAACTTACGTAACTCTCGCCCTTGCAGTCTGGCAAATCAAGGAAGGACTCACAAAATCCAAACCCTTCCTTGAAAAATAAAGTCTGCATAGACTATAAAAAGAAACTGTGAATTTCTTTCTTGTATGCATTACCATCATATGTGGTAGCGCAATGGTTAGTGCACTGGCTTCCTAGCTCAGTGGTCCATGGTTCGATCCCCAGTTGAGGTGGGATTTTTTAGACCGGGATCGACCCAGCTTCATGAATTGGATACCAGAGTAACTATGGGAAGGTTAAGGCGGCCGGCGTGATGCTGACCACATCGCCCCTAGTGTGCCGAGGGTCAAGAAAATATGGGCCTAACACCATATTCCCAATATGCCTCATTAGACGTGTAACGGGATTTAAAAGAGTCAACAACAATTGTTCATTTGGTTTTTGGTCCATGAACAGGAAAACTGATGTTTGTCTTGTGATATGGATACGCAATTCAACCTCATGTGGGTTACAATTTGGATATAAAGTGTTCTCGAAACCCAGACCCGAATGTAACAGTCCCAGTTGCGATGGTTTGGCCTTGTTTGCAGAGTGGAAGAAGACCGGCTACCACGACAAATATGGGAAACGAAGATCCAAGAATCCATATTTCCATGACGAGCCAGCGTTCTCTGGGAGGACAACAGCAGACAATAACTAGAGGACTGGACTGGACTGGAACCATGCCAATAGGAAAACAGCCGATATTATAACATGTCCAGCGTAGCCACTCGTAGGTGGATTCACCTAGATCTAGGTTTTTGTGGTCCTGTCTAGGTGTCATTTTCCTTCATTAGTTGAAGAACGATAACTAGATCAACTTTTGGTTTTTTTTCGCCCAATGGTAGCCCTATCTAGATGTTTTCAATGTACCACCCAGAGCAGCGGTTTTCAACCTTTTTGAGTCCATGGCTCCCTGACCAACTACATTCTTTCTGCGGCTCCCCTGTGGGATAACTGGTAAAAACTCTAGCGATGTTTCGACATTTAGCCTAACATTTTTTGAGCAGGAGAGCCCTGGAAAGGCTTTTTAACAATGTAACTTTTTAATATCACCCGTGTGTTACCGGGGCCCGAAAGGGGAGCAAAGAATAGTAACACTCTCCCCTACCAAGCATGTCGTAAAAAGCGACTAAGGAGGGTTGGGCATGGGGCCGGTTACACCATCCTGTAAAAAAATTTAAACCACAAAAAACTTCAACAAATATGGACAAGTCAAATAAAGAAAATAAAACACAGCCATCCAAGACAGGGGAAGGTCCTCTCGCGGGGAGGCGTATTATGCAACACAGAGAAAGCCGAAAGGAGTCTGTGTTGCTGACTAACCTTCTTTCTTATAGGAGAACTTCCAGATTTGGCACCTGGAATGTTCGGACATTAAACGAACAAGGGAAAGTGGCGCAAGTAGCAGCAGAAATGAGGGAATACAAAATCGAGGTTCTGGGAATGTGTGAAACAAAGTGGAAGGGGGTAGACAGGAAGAAACTCATCACAGGTGAATTGGTGCTGTCCTCAGGACATGAAGACGAAAGTTCACACCACAGTGAAGGGGTAGCTCTTATGTTATCTAAAGAAGCACAGAAAGCACTAATTGAATGGGAAGCTGTTGGACCCAGAATAATAACAGCTTCTTTCAAAACAGCTAAAAAGAAAATTCATGTAAATGTCATCCAATGTTATGCACCAACTAATGACAAAGAAGAGTCTGTGAAAGAAGCATTTTATACTAAACTACAGGAAATTATGGATAAAGTAAAAAGAAGAGACATCACAATTTTGATGGGTGACATGAATGCAAAGATAGGTACAGTCAACACTGGATTCGAAGAAGTCATGGGAAAACATGGGCTAGGAGTAATGAATGAAAATGGAGAGCTATTCGCAAACTTCTGTGCTTCATATCAACTGGCTATAGGAGGAAGCATGTTTCCACATAAGAGAATACACAAGGCAACATGGATATCACCAGACCATAGAACAGAAAATCAGATTGATCATATATGCATAAACAAGAAGTTTAGATCATCATTGCAGGATGTAAAGGTATATAGAGGAGCAGATGTGGCATCAGATCACCATCTTCTGATAGCCAAAGTAAAAATGAAACTCAAGAGATATGCAATAATGCAAAATTATAGACAACAGTTTAATGTAGGACAGCTGGGAAATCAAGAAACGGGAGACGGGTTTGCGGTCGCGGTATCCAACGGATTCCGAGTGCTCCAGCGGCTGGAGGGTGTGGAGAGTGCAGAAGACTATTGGCAGCGGGTCAAAACAGTATGGAAGGAGGCGTGTGAGGAAATGCTGGGGAGGGGGGAAGGACGGCAGAGGGCATGGATGGCAACAGAAACCATCGATGGGATAGGGGACAGAGGGGACAAGAAGGCAGAGTTGGACACAAGCAAAGCTGGAGGCTCCGGGGCCAGGGCTCGGGAGGTGTACACAGAGGCGGACGGAGAAGTGGAAGGAGGTGTCAGGGGAGACAAGAGGAGGTGTGTTGGGGAGTTGGCGAGGGAGGCAGGGGATGCTGCGGCCAAGGGAGATGTGAGAGAACTGTATAGCAGCACAGGGAGGCTGGCAGGGAGATGCGGGCAGACAGGTTGCCTCATGGGGGACGGGAATGGGAGGCTGCTCAGCGGTATACAAGAGCAGGTGAAGAGGTGGACGGAATATTTTGGGGACCTTCTCAGTGGGCCAGCTCCACGGGGCCCGCCGGACGTCCAGCCAGCGGGGGAGGAGCTGCAGGTTGACGGTGAAAGACCAACGGGGGAGGGGATAGGGAAAGCCATGGGGCTTCTGGGGGAGGGAGGGGCGTCTGGACCTGATGGCGTTCCAGCGGAGGCCATCGGGGTGGATGTCGACACGGCTACAGAGATGTTGTATAGGTTACTTGGTGGGGTCTGGGAGGGGGAGGAGATGCCAGCGGGGTGGAAGGAGGGATATCTGGTTGGGTTGCCTGGGAAGGGAAATTTACAAGAGAGCACAAATTGTAGAGGAGTGGTGTTACTATCGGTGCCGGGGAGGGTGTTGAACAGGATTGTCCTTGAGAGATTAAAAGAGTCCATGGACAAGGCGCTGAGAGATGGGCAGGCAGGTTTTCGACGGGGCAGATCATGTGCAGACCGGATGGCCACTTTGAGAATGGTGGTTGAACAAAGTCTGGAATGGAATTCACCACTATACATCGGATTTGTGGACTACGAAAAGGCATTTGACAGTGTAGACAGAGAATCACTTTGGAAATTGATGAGGCATTATGGAGTTCCCCTGAAGATCATTAATTTAATAAAGAAAACATATGAAGACATGACATGCAGAGTTCTTCACGAAGGACAGCTTACAGAACCGTTTGGGATAAGAACAGGAGTGCGACAGGGATGCCTCTTGTCTCCATTTCTTTTCTTGCTGGCAATAGATTGGGTTATGAGATCATCGACAACACACAACAGAAATGGAATCCAGTGGACTCTGACTAAGCAGTTGGATGATCTGGATTTTGCTGATGACTTGGCTCTTCTGTCCCATAACTGTAATCAGATGCAGGACAAATTGAAAACACTCGATGAGAGGTCACAGCAATTGGGTCTGAAAATACACAGGGAAAAGACAAAAATAATGAGAATAAATGCAGGTAATGATAACAGGGTTGAACTTGAAGAAACACCAATTCAAGATGTAGAATCATACAAAAAGCTACAGACTTTCATAAATGGGTGCTTGCGTAGAATAGAGGGATTAAAATGGTATGACAAAGGTTACCAACGTGGAACTGATGACAAGAACTAGACAAGTGCCAGTGGAACAAGAGATGAGAAGAAGACGATGGCGATGGATAGGACACACACTGAGGAAACCTGTTGATAGCATTACAAGGCAGTCCTTGTTCTGGAACCCCAAGGGCAAGAGAGGCAGAGGAAGACCAAGAAGTACATGGAGAAGAGAGTTGGAAACAGAGGTGAAAATGATGAGGAGAACATGGAAAGAACTTGAGATGATGGCACGGGACAGGAGGACTTGGCATGTGTTTGTTGAGGGCCTATGCTCCTTTGGGAGTGGAGGGTTATGAATGAATGAACTTTTTAATGTAATTTTTTTTTTTAATGCAATTGGACAATCTGTGAAAAAAATATACGTACAAGAAAAAATATACACAAAGTGCACTTTGAAAACCCTTACTATAAAAAAGAAAACAGCACAGATAAAGTAGTTTCTTTCTAACATTTTTTAAATTATTTTTGTCTGAAAATCATTCACTGATATACTGCACTCATGATTCAATCTCCATAACAAAAAACTTGTACAGTAAAACTAAAAAACAAATATGATGAATAAAGTACCAGTCACTTCAGTGTGAAACTTGAGCTTGCTTGTTGTTACACAGCTTATCAAATCTTGGCACCAATTGAGATACAGCTACCCTCTTTTCCTTCTCCACACCAAGTCTTGATCTGAACTTGGTTTTTATGACAGCCACTGCTGAAAACCCAGCCTCGCAGAGATAGGAGGTTGCAAAAGGAATTAATATCTTCAGTGCTCTCTTGCTCAAGCTTGGGAACTCCTGTTTTACTGAATACCAAAATTTTGGCAATGCCATGGATGGAAACTTCGCTTGTAGTGAAGAGTCTGATGAAAGTTCTATCAGTTCTTCCTCTTCTGCAGTACTGATGTCCGAAGGAGCATCACTACTGAAGGGATTTTGAACCCACTGAAACCTGTCACAGTTTTCAGGAAAGTATTTTTCAAAATGAACACTGAGTTGAGAGGCGGGTCGGAGGAGCGGGACTTCAAAGGCTGGCCAACATCAAAAGTGAAATTTCTCCGGGGTCACGCAGGTTGACAAACACCAAAAAAGAAATTTCCCACAGCTCTGTGTTTTCTTTACAGCTAAATACGAAAAAAATCCACGCCCACCCACGGCGCTCCTGACCGTCGGTGAGGGCGCCGCGGCGCACATGTTGAAAACCGCTGATCTAGGTGTTAGTGGTTTTTTTTTAAATTCAGAGTGGCAACACTAACCATGGCGCTCTCTCTGGGCAATCTCTAAACCCCAGAGTTATATGAGGAACGACTAAGTAAGTATATAGTGTTATTTATTCTATATAGCATACTACATTGGTTGTGTGTCTTGTGTTTGGTTTTTCCTGATCGCAATTTCTCTGTTGTTTGTTGTGACGCTGCCCAATAGCTAGTGTGTTTACGGTGTATCCCTTTCTGTGTTCCTATATTAATCGCTGTTTACCCTGTTGCGTTTTGAAGGGTTTGTATGTTTAAAAAAAAAAATTAATAATAATAATTGGTATTATCTTAAATGTATCTGCTGGAAATGGCTCTCGAGAATGCACTATCAAAGTAAATGGAACAGTTTTAAAACAGATCATTAAATTCAAATACCTGGGCACAAATAACTATGGATGGAAGATGCATCTCAGAAGTGAAGAGCAGAATAGCTCAGGCAAAAACAGCATTCTATAAAATGAACAGCATTTTATGCAGCGGTTCTTTTTCAATGAAAGTAAGATAGAGAGCTCTTCGGTGTTATATAGAACCAATCCTGGCATATGGGAGTGAGTCATGGACAGTTGCTAAACACGTAGGGAAGGCACTATAGGCCACAAGAGATGTGGTTTTACAGAAGAATGTTAAAAATACCATGGACAGCCAAAAAAGAGTAATGAGGATGTCCTGAAAGAGGCCAATGGACAAAGTAAAACTTATTTCACAAGTTAGAAAGAAGCAATCCCCTTTTTTGGGGCATGTTATGAGAAGAAGAAAGCAGGAATATATCGTAACAACAGGTAAGATTGAAGGAAAAAGAGATAGGGGAAGACAAAGAGAGCAAATTCTGGACAGTTTTACATCGTAGCATGGACACAAGTCAACACTGGAATTGATAAATTGTACTGGAGACAGGAAGTTGTAGAGAGACATGATCTCCCACGGCAATAGGCATGGTACTTGAAGAAGATCTACGGGACATTTGTTGTTTTTTTAATTGGTAGATTATTTTACTTCTTGTACCGAAATTGTGTGGGAAAAATTAATTTTTAAGTGTTTTTAAGAGCCAAAAATACCACAGCAATAAAAAACTGATTATGAAGCTACTAGGAACAGACTATTTTATGGTAGAGGAATCCTGCTGTGGAATATGTCTGGAGAAAAACACCGTATCACATTATGTGCTAACGGGCAGGAAGTGTGAACAGCACAGGAAACCACTCATGGAATACTTGAGAACACAAAACTCTCCATCACCATCGCTAGAAACTACTAACAATTGACCTACCCAGGGAGCTACACAACATATTAAAATTACCAAAACGAACCCGCAACCTGGGAGGATGAAGTTGCCGATCGCACAAAGTGGCGCCAATTGAAATTGGACGAAAAGAAGCTCTCACAACAAGCACATGAGGAAAAAACAGGCTGAAAGTAACACTAGGAAAAAGAAGCAGCTAAGAGCTATCACCTCACCATAGTCAGTTATGACTGGAGGGGCTAATACTACTTCTAGCAAAACGAAAATAGGTCACATTAATAGGATAAAGAAAATTCTCAGTGTTACGGCCACAAGTCCTTCGTCGGGGGTAAACGGCTTTAAACAAGAAAGGAAAAGAGCGAGAACTAAGTTAAATACATACCGAATCAATGAAAACGGTAAGCCCTGTAAACGGAAGTAGCTGGTGTCGCTCTAGTGAACTCCAGAGGACCAAAGTTAGTGGAGAAAAAGTGGAGAAGCTATCAGACGATCACTGAAGCATGTGATGAAGGACATACCACGCAACCCATCCAGAAAACACGCACGATTGAACCAAATATGAACTGTTCAATCCCACTCCAAATATCTACGTATTCATAACATAAATGATGGTTTCAAAAGGAGGACTGGATATAATACTTTTTTTTTTTTTGTATGAATGATCAATTGATTCAAAATGGATAATTCATGAGAAACCCGATTAAAGCGAGAGCTCTTTCAACCAGGCATCCACGCCTCCAAATTGCAGCTTTAACGCTTCAGTCACTCGGCGAATTTGGTGGCGCGCTATTGGTGTTCGGTGAATGGAATAATTTGATGTCAAATTTACTGTAAACCATGGATTCTTTCATACGTCTTTCTGTCTATCTCCTAATAAGGTCTTCTCTCTCTCTCTCTCTCTCTCTCTCTCTCTCTCTCTCTCTCTCTCTCTCTCTCTCTCTCTCTCTCTCTCTCTCTCTCTCTCTCTCATTATCTTTGTTGTTATCGTTGTTATGACAGTCTTGTCAACTTATTTGTATTCCCTTATGTATTTCTTGCGCCTTTGTCTCCCTATCTATTGCTGTTTTGACCCATGCACATAAAACATGTGTTTCTCATGCATGGACTGCCTAGTTCAACCTCACGTGGGTTATAATTTGAGTGTATCATCTTCAGTATCCTTAAGCTCCCACATGAGCATAGGCCTTCAACAAACGTACGCCAAGTCTTCCAGTCCTGTGCCATCTGCTCAAGATCTTACCACTTTTTCTTCATCGCTTTTGTGTCGTCCAGCTATCGTCTTCGTGTGTTCTTTGATCTCATGCTTCTCTTACTGTGAGGATTTCATAACAAGGACTGCCTTGTAATGCTATCATTGGGAGCCGCGCTGGTGCAATGGTTACCACATTGCGCTGGCGATCAGGTGTTCAAGGTTCAGGCGTGGGCATTTGAAGTAGTGTCATCGACCGGGATTTTGACCGAATAACCTGAACGGCTCCTAAGATAAACCCTCTGTGGATGGGAAGGAGCGGAGCTCCTGACCGGGTTGGAAGGAAAGTCCACAGGCTCCCCAGCCTCGCAATGACATGTCATTGGGCCGAAGGGCTGAAAGCCCAAGTGCCGCTGGTTAAGGTAAAAAAAAATGCTATCAACAGGTTTCATAAGTGTGTGTCCTATACATCGCCTGCGTCTTCATTTCTTCTCTTGTTTCCTGGCTTTGACCTGTTTCTTGTCATCAGTTCCACATTAGGGATCTTGTCATCAGTTCCACATTAGGGATCTTGTCATCAGTTCCACATTAGGGATCTTGTCATCAGTTCCACATTAGTGATCTTGTCATCAGTTCCACATTAAGGATCTTGTCATCAGTTCCACATTAGGGATCTTGTCATCATTTCCACATTAGGGATCTTGTCATCAGTTCCACATTAGGGATCTTGTCATCAGTTCCACATTAGGGATCTTGTCATCAGTTCCACATTAGGGATCTTGTCATCAGTTCCACATTAGGGATCTTGTCATCAGTTCCACATTAGGGATCTTGTCATCAGTTCCACATTAGGGATCTTGTCATCAGTTCCACATTAGGGATCTTGTCATCAGTTCCACATTAGGGATCTTGTCATCAGTTCCACATTAGGGATCTTGTCATCAGTTCCACATTAGGGATCTTGTCATGCCACTTCAATCCTTCTGTTCCAGGAGTCCCCAAACTTTTGTTGACCCCCGACCCCTCAGTTGAATCCTTGATCCTTTATCGACTCCAGTCAAAAATAAATAAATAAAATAAGGAAGTAATTATAGAGGCACACAAAATTAACATTATCTTTTTTATTGAACTGGGTTAAATTCGGAGGTGGCCGATGACCATTAACATGGGCACTGATCTTTGTTGGAGATTGGTGGGTTGTCGTAAATCACCACGCTCTTCCATGTTCAGTTTG
This sequence comes from Oreohelix idahoensis, assembly GCA_024509875.1. Lineage (NCBI taxonomy): Eukaryota > Metazoa > Mollusca > Gastropoda > Stylommatophora > Oreohelicidae > Oreohelix > Oreohelix idahoensis. Next base: position 736,992 of record JAMPIV010005084.1, on the reverse strand, counting down.
CTCATATGGTTTGATAAAGCTGCATCAGCGGGATTAAGGTAGTAGTATGGTAGAAATTATTTTTTTCGACATCACACAACATGCCTAAGAAAAATTCACCGAATCTTTTGGCCGAATACCATCACCAACCAAGATCTGCTTACTCGGAGCAAGCAAGAGGACATGCACACCATCATTAGCTGGCAGACGCTGGAGCTGGGTTGGCCATGTCCTCAGAAGAGACCCCGATGCCATCACAAGAACAGCTATGCTTTGGACCCCTGAAGGAAAACGAAAGAGAGGCCGACCAAAAACAACCTGGCGGAGGACTGTGGAGACTGAGATGCAAAGAATGAACCAGAGTTGGGGCACTGTACGAAGGATGGCCGCCGACCGAGCAAAGTGGAATCAATTTGTTGTTGCCCTACAAGACGCCACTAGGCGTGATGGCCACTGATTGCTTTGACGGTCGGCGGCTAATGATCAAAGAAGACAGAAGAATGGTAGAAACATGATTTTTTTTACATATAACTTTACATTTTGCCTATACATGTCACATTGTTCCTTGGTAGAGAGACAACTCTAACCATATGAACGATTGCATAATTATTGCTTCAAACTGAGTCACAGCAGGCATTTTTTATTTCTTATATGATTGTCAGCTTTCGACACCTTTGGGGGTCCCTGACCTATTCTATGCAAGCACCCATTTATGAAAGCCTGTAGCTTTTTTGTTTTTGGTTGTTTGTGTTGTAATCCATGTGTCATAGCCGTACTTGACTTGACTTTGAGGGGACACAAAAAAAGACGTGGAAAAGACCTTGAATACATGGAACAGAACAGAATAGGAGGCTTGGTGTATTCTTACTTACTTACTTACTTAGTCGTTCCCCTTCTACCGTGAGGTGTAGAGGTTTGGAAGAGAGAGCGCCAGACTATCCTATCGGCTGTCTTCCTCCAGACAGTATTATTTGGTGTATTCTTTGAAGACCTATACTCCATGGGGTGCTGAAAGATAACGAATGAATAAAATAATAAAATATAAACAAAACATATATATATATATATATATATATATATATATATATATCTATATATATATATACACATATATATATATATATATATATATATATATATATATATAATAGCCCCTTCAGTCATAACTGACTATGGGAATGCGCCCCTGAGGTGGCAGCCCTCAGCTGCTTATTTTCCTGGTGCTCCTTTCGACGTTTTCTCCTCACCTCTGCTTCTTGTGTGAGCCTCTCTTCGCCCAATCTGAGGTGGTGCCGTAAATAGCATCGCCACTTATTGCGATCGGCAGCTTCATCCTCCCATGTTGCTGGATCCATGTCCAGTGCCCTCATATCTCTCTTGCACACATCTTTGAACCTCAGCTGTGGTCGCCCAACTGTTCTCTTGCCATCTGCTAATTGTCCGTAGAAGATATCTTTTGGGATGCGACCATCTTCCATGCGGCGAACATGGCCAAGCCAGCGAAGTCTGCGCTGTCTAAGCAGCGTATACATACTTTGAAGGCCAGCACGTGACAACACCTCGACATTTGTCACTTTATCTTTCCACGAGATGCCGAGGATGCGGCGTAGACACCGCAAATGGAAGGTATTGAGCCTTCTTTCTTGCTTAGCATAGGTCGTCCAGGTCTCGCTGCCATATAGGAGTGTGCTGGTGACGCAGGCATTATATACCGCAGCTTTGGTCTTCATTGTGAGTTTAGAGTTTCCCCAAACACGCGATGTGAGGCGGCAAAGGTAGCTGCAGCTTTGCCAATGCGGCTGTCGATTTCTGTATCCAGTGAGAGTTTGTCATTGATGGTAGACCTTAGGTATGTGAAGTGGTGCACCACTGCCAATTCATAGTTATCGATAGTGATAACTGGTGCAGCACCCACATCCTGACTCAGCACATTCGTTTTCTTTAGACTTATTGTGAGGCCAAAGTCCTTGCATGCTTTAATGAAGCGATTCATCAAGCTCTGAAGCTCCTGTTGGCTTTGAGTGACGACTGCAGCATCATCAGCGAACAACAAGTCTCTTATAGTGACCCTTCTGATTTTTGTTTTTGCCTTCAGCCTTGAAAGATTAAACAGACGGCCATCTGACCTAGTGTGAAGGCATATTCCTTCAGTTGCCTCTCTGAATGCATGTTTCAAGAGTAAGGCAAAGAAGATTCCGAAGAGGGTCGGAGCCAGAACACAGCCTTGTTTAACGCCACTTCGTATATCAAAGGGCTGTGACGTGCTTCCAGCATATTGGACTGTTCCCTTCATGTCGTCATGGAATGACTTTATCATTTCCAGCATTTTAGAAGGGCAGCCTATTTTCAGGAGGATTTTAAAGAGTCCATCCCTACTAACCAGGTCGAATGCTTTTGTGAGGTCTATAAAGGCGATATATAATGGTCTTTTCTGCTCTCTTGATTTTTCCTGAAGCTGGCGGATAGAGAAGATCATGTCTGTTGTTGATCTGCCAGCTCGGAATCCACACTGTGCCTCTGGATATATGCGCTCAGCTAACTTGTGTAGTCGCATTAAGATGACTTTGGCAAAAACCTTACCAACAATACTAAGAAGAGAGATGCCTCTGTAGTTATTGCAATCACTTCTGTCTCCTTTATTTTTATACAGTGTTACAATCTTGGCATCTCGCATGTCTTGAGGAATAGTTGTCTTTTCCCAGCACTGGCACAGCATCCTATGCAGGGGATGTAATAGCGTGCTCTTACAGCATTTGATTAAATCAGGAGGAATCCCATCACTGCCTGGTGCTTTGCCAGAGGCCAAGCTATCAATGGCCTTACTGAGTTCCTCTAATGTTGGTTCGGCAACTGCTACTTCCCGTGTTTTGCCGACACCTATAGGGTGAAGCTGGAGTGTCCTCTCCAGGGCGCGAGCTTGGGCACAGTTATATGGAGATCAAGCTGTTGCCCATGCAGCATGTTCCCCCTCTCCACACAGCCGGTAGATCCAAAGGAACGGCAGTAGCCGATACAGTTTGGTACCAGCCATGTCGCAGGAGTTGCCAGAATAATGTCGAATCGACATTAGACTGCCTTAGGGACTCCGACTCCGGATTTATCCTCAGGGTTTACTCCCGAAGCCAATTCCACAAATGGATATTCCCGCAAGGCAGCGGTGGTTTGAATTCAGAGTTCCTTCTCTTAGATAAGCTACCAACCAAGGATCACGAGCCCTATCTGCCCGAAGCTGCTGGTTTTAAGGCGCCAGTCGCTCGCCTTTGCCCCTTCTCCCGTCAGTGGAAACAGTTCCGCCGGGCTCTAATTGAGCCACACGTGAAGGCCGGGAGCTGGACTTGGTTGTCAGAGGCTGTTTGAGGCGCGTGCCATAGAAGTATATATATATACACACACACACACACTAATTAAAATATATGAGAGCTGCGTAATTTCTGTACTTCTGTACGGAGCAGAATGCTGGAGAGTAATAGACAAGGAAACGTCCAAATTGTCCTCTTTCCACACAACCTGCCTAAGGAAAATTCTTCGAATTTTCGGGCCGAACACCATCACCAACCAAGAACTGCTGACTTGGAGCCACCAAAAGGACATGCGCACCATCATAGCGGGTAGACGCTGGAATTGCTTTGACCACATCCTCCTCAGAAGAGACCCTGATACCATCATAGCGGGTAGACGCTGGAATTACTTTGACCACATCCTCAGAAGAGACCCTGATACCATCCTAGCGGGTAGACGCTGGAATTGCTTTGACCACATCCTCCTCAGAAGATACACTGACGCCATCACCAGAACTGCCATGCTATGGACTCCAGAATGAAAGCGAAAGCAAGGACGGCCAAAAGCATCCTGGCGGAGAACTGTGGAAGGCGGAGATGCTAAGCATGAACTAGAGCAAGGCACCACACGAAGGATGGCTGTTGACCGAGCAAAGTGGAGACAAGTTGTTGCTGTCCTACAAGACGCCACCAGGCGTGATGATCACTGATTGCTCTGTAAGTCAACGGCCAAGGACCAAAGAAAGAAGAAAACGTATTTATGTAACAAGTAACCAAATGGTTATATCTACACGTACGGACAAAAAGACGACGTTGGCGATGGATAGGACACACACTGAGAAAAATGGTTGATATCATTATTCTGGAATCCTCAGTGTCGGGAAAGACCGAAAATAATATACTTTAAAACAAATATATTAAAAAATATCCCGTCCAATCACTGCTTAGGTTATAATTAGGATATATCGTGTGGCTAATTCAAAATAATAATTTTATTTTACGATGTCTGAATATGGCATCATTTCACTCCCCCAGTAAGTCCTAACAGAGTAAATCAAAAGTGTCAAATTATGTGAATGTGAGAGTATCCTTCCCAATCCTGAAATTGTACATTCACGCCTGTCCTTTTGTTAACAAGGGGAAAGAGGATGGGAAAGCCTGGGGTGTCTGGGATGACACCCAAATCACTATTCATCTGTCATCATCAATATTCATTCGAGAACTTTACCAGATCGTCAAAATACCGCCATACCCTCACAAAATTATTATATCGATATATAGATAGATAGATAGATAGATAGATAGATAGATAGATAGATAGATAGATAGATAGATAGATAGATAGATGGATAGGTGGGTGGGTGGGTGGGTGGGTGGGTGGGTGGGTGGGTGGGTGGGTGGGTGGATGGATGGATGGATGGATGGATGGATGGATGGATGGATGGATGGATGGATGGATAGATAGATAGATAGATAGATAGATAGATAGATAGATAGATAGATAGATAGATAGATAGATAGATAGATAGATAGATAGATAGACAGACAGATAGATAGATAGACAGACAGACAGATAATTTTAAGACAAAGTATTCCGTCCAACCGTTGATGGGTTAAAATTAAGATATAGTGTAGTAAATTCATGATAATAAAATCTGATTTCCGATATAGTATCTTCTCCCCACATCCACTCAGTCCAAATATAGTTAATCAAAACTGTAATATTGTGTTATTATGTGTGTGTGTGTGTGTGTGTGTGTGTGTGTGCGCGCGCGCGCGCGCTCCCTCCCCTTCCAATAAAACAAACAAACAATTAAAATTTAAAGAAAACTAATACAAACAACAAGAATAAAAACGAAGTAAATAAAAAAAAAAAGGGAAAATGAGAAATAAAGAAAGAAAAAAGAGCAGAAATAAGGAAAGATAATTTTTAAAAGTACAAAAAAAAAAAAAAATAAGAAATAAGAAAGAAAAACAAGGAAGTAAAGAATATATACACTTGGGTAAGAGAACCGCAGACAGACATGAAAGGGGATAAGGAAGACGCAGAAACACCTTGAGCTGATGGTACGGGACATAAGGACTTTACATACGTTTCAAGACAACTATGCTTCTTGAATGCCTTTCATGTACCAGTGTAACACACGTAACAACAGAATGTTCTCTATGTACCAATGTAGCACACGTAATAACAGAATACCCTCCATGTACCAATGTAGTATACGTAACAACAAACTGCCCTCTATGTACCAATGTAGTACACGTAACAAGAAAATGTCCTCCATGTACCAATATAGTACATGTAACAACAGAATGACTTCCATGTAACAATGTAGTATACGTAACAACAGAATACCCTCCATCTACCAATGTAGTACAGGTAACAACAGAATGCCCTCCATGTACCAATGTAGTACATGTAACATCAGAATACCCTCCATGTACCAATGTAGCACACGAAACAACAAAATATCTTCCATGTACCAATGATTTAAACGTAACAATAACATACCCTCCATGTAACAATGTAGTACACATAACAACATAATGCCCTCATCCATGTATTAATGTAGCACACATAACAACAGAATGCACTCCATGTATCAATGTAGTACATGTAACAACAGAATGCCCTCCATGTACCACATACAAACAGAATTATCTCCATGTACCAATGTTTTACACGTAACAACAGAATGCACTCCATGCACTACATAAAAACAGAATGCCCTCCATGTTCCACATACAAATAGAATACCCTCCATGTACCAATGTAGCGCACGTAACAACAGAATGCCCTCCATGTACCACAAATAAAAACAGAATGCCCTACATGTATCAATGTAGCACATGTAACAACAGAATGCCCTCCATGTACCAATGTAGCTACGTAACAACATAATGCTCTCCACGTAGCACACGTAACAATAGAATGCCTTCCATGTACCAATGTAGTACACATAACAACAGAATGCCCTCCATGTACCAATGTAGCACACGTAACAACAGAATGCCCTCCATGTACCACATACAAACAGAATGGCCTTTATGTACAAAATGCAAACAGAATGGCCTCTATGTACAAAATGCAAACAGAATGTCCTTTATGTACCAATGTAGCACACGTAACAACAGAATGCCCCCCCCCCATGTACCAAGGTAGTACACGTAACAACAGAATGTTCTTCATGTACCAATGTAGCACACGTAACAAAAGAAGAACACGTAACAAAATAATGCCCTCCATATACCACATACAAACAGAATGCCCTCCATGGACCATATACAAACAGAATGCCCTCCTTGTGCCAATGTAGCAAATGTAACAACAGAATGCCCTCCATGTACCAATGTAACACACGTAACAACATAATGCCCTCCATGTACCAATGTAGCACACGTAACAACAGAATGTCCTCCATGTACCAATGTAGCACACGTAACATCAGAATGCCCTATATGTGCCACATACAAACAGAATGCACTCCATGTAACAATGTAGCACATGTAACAACAGAATGTCCTCCATGTACCAATGTAGCACACGTAACAACAGAATGTCCTCCATGTACCAATGTAGCACATCTAACAACAGAATGTCCTCCATGTACCAATGTAGCACACGTAACAACAGAATGTCCTCCATGTACCAAAGTAGCACACGTACCAACAGAATGTCCTCCATGTACCAATGTAGCACACGTAACAACAGAATGCACTCCATGTACCAATGTAGCACACATAACAACAGAATATCCTCCATGTACCAATATAGCACACGTAACAACAGAATGTCCTCCATGTACCAATGTAGCACACGTAACATCAGAATGCCCTCTATGTGCCACATACAAACATAATGCACTCCATGTAACAATATAGCACACATAACAACAGAATGCCCTCCATGTACAAATATAGCACACGTAACAACAGAATGTCCTCCATGTACCAATGTAGCACACGTAACAACAGAATGTCCTCCATGTACCAATGTAGCGCTCGTAACAACAGAATGCCTTCCATGTACTACGTACAAACAGAATGCCCTCTATGTACCACGTACAAACAGAATGCCCTCCATGTACCACGTACAGACATAATGCCCTCCATGTACCAATGTGGTACCAGTACAAACAAAATTACCTCCATGCATCACAATTGCACACGTACCACCATCGGAACCTGAGTGCACCAGTAGCACTGTACTACTGATGCTGTCGCACTCCGTAGTTTACAAAAAGGTAGAAAAGTAACATTGTACTTATATGATCTTCAATCAGGGCTGGTTCTAGCATTGCTGGCGCCCAGGGTAAAGCTACGCTTTGGCGCCCATTTAAAAAGAATTATTCTGAATTTGCAACACGAAGTTAAAATGCAGAGTGCCACATAACAAGTACAAATTCAGAAGAGTAAACTATAATCTTGAAACTTTTTTTTAAAGCAAAGTATCATGTTCTTTTTCTTTCTTCTTCTGTGTTCGTCCTGAAAAGGACGTTGGTTGCGCTGTGTCGCCGTTTACAGCAAAGCTGCGATATCTGCGCCTTTCGGCCCGACACATCCGACTTCGGCACGGCATTTTTTAGGACCGGGTTTGCCTTCCCACTTCGATCCCTACTCTCTCAGCCAGACTGCAGTGATGCAGCCTGTTTCCAGGACCACCACTTGGAGATGGAGTAGGGTCTTAGGGAAAATAAAACAAAAGTAAAGTCTCTCAAAACTGCCCTGTTAACAAGGTGAAAAGGAGTTAGAAAGCCCAGGGTTGCTTGAGATTACACCAAAATCCACCAATTATCTGCCATCATCCACTGGAATACCCCATCAGACTACCCCTTCTCCTCACACTATTATTGATCCTTAAGTCTGGCACCGTAACGCGCTATTTACGCACGTTAACACTATTATTCCTGACATCTTTCACCATGTGCTTGCTGACTAGGTATCATGTCTGGATTTATGCATTAGGAAAAACGGTGGACACACTGAGCAAGTTCTGAATAAATGCTTTTGTGTTGCCCTTTTTTCTTTTTCAAAAGTACCTTTTGTATGATGCCAGACTTATGGGAAATCATGTAGTTAATACTAGAAGTGTTTAGCGCCCCGGGTCATAGCCCGAGTCGTCGGTACCTAAATCCGACCCCATTACCAATTCAAGCAAACTTGCGGCTGGGGGTTTATCGGTGTCTGGGTATTCAGATCTAGTCCTGTGGTTATGAATTGAAGCAATTCATTCATTAGAAGTGTCAATGCGGAGTTATTACCGGTGTAAATATCTCACAAACGCGTAGACAATACGCTCGGAATATAAATTCATCTAGAAAAGTGAAGTACTTATGTCATTACTTTGCGTATCAAATAAATTCTGTAGTCGGCAAGAGATTACACATTTTAACACGTATTAATTTAGCGATCATTTTAGCAAGTTCATTCGAAGTGTACGTTCATCGTTGATTAAACTTTGTGAATGTGTGCGTAATTTTGAAAATAAATTCGAAACAGCGCGCTTGAATATGTTTACGCTTGCTGATGACCAGGTGTTTCTACCATTTTCACGGTTGAGATAGATAAATAAATAAATATAAGTCTCAACATTTGATGGTAAAACTGAAAGAGACATAATCATGCAATGCATTTGAATCCAGTATTCTAAATTTTAATCCCAGTTAAAATAGATTTGAATCCTAGACACCATAGATTTAATTACACGAAGAAGTAGATTTGTATTCTGAACGACATAGCATTGAATTCTGGACAACGTAGATTCGACCCCGAGAGACAGCAAAGGTTTTCTTCAAGGACAATGTGACTTGGATTCAGCGTCTAGCAGACTTCATTCGTGTACAGCATGAATTAGCCACGTAACTTTTAGAGCGAAGTCCTACAACTAACAAAGCATTTGATGATTTAATTGTGGATTAAATCCTTTCATGGAGGTACGTTTTAAAATGGTCGTTTGTTTCTTTTATTTAGTTCTTCTGGGTTGTAGTGAAGCCGTGTGTTTGATACGACCGCAAGAAAAAAGAATTTTTTTTTTTCAGAAACGCAGTTATGAGGGGTACTAAACCTAACTCTTAACCATATGCTTAATCCTAACCCTAATGACATGGGCGACTTATTTGGATGGCGTCGAAAAACAATCCCACTATTCTTCATTCCAACCGTCGCCTTGTACGCCACGCCTGATGGTAAAGTCGAATTCTTTCATTCTCTTGTTAGAGGCCAACATTATCTACATGGAGCAATATACAAATATAGGCTAATAGGCAACCATAGCTGTTAAGTTATACAATTAGGCTAGTTGAATTGCTGTTTAGGCCTACTCTGCGGTCGTCCATCTTATCCCAGACAGGGTTAGGGGGTTAGTGTTCGTGTAGTAAATTGTTTGTTTACTGTTAGGCTACTCCTTTAATAGGTGCTCAGGCTTCCTCCTTGTTTCTCAGCATACCTCTTCTCTACATGTCAAGATTATCTCTGTTTTGTCAATATACCCTTTCATTAGGTGCTCAGACAAATGTATTCTGTTTTTCACTATACCCCGTCATAGGTGCTCAGACAAATGTATTCCTTCTCAATATACCCTTTTATTAGGTGCTCAGACAAATGTATTCTTTGTTTGTCAGTATGCCCTTTCATTAGGTGCTCAGACAAATGTATTCCTTCTCAATATACCCCTTCATTAGGTGCTCAGACAAATGTATTCCTTCTCAATATACCCTTTCATTAGGTGTCCAGACAAATGTATACTCTGTTTATCAATATACCCTTTCATTAGGTGCTCAGACAAATTTATTCCTTCTCATTATACCCTTTCATTAGGTGCCCAGACAAATGTATTCCTTCTCAATATACACTTTCATTAGGTGCTCAGACAAATGTATTCCTTCTCAATATACTCTTTAATTAGGTGCTCAGACAAATGTATTCCTTCTCAATATACTCTTTAATTAGGTGCTCAGACAAATGTATTCCTTCTCAATATACTCTTTCATTAGGTGTCCAGACAAATGTATTCTCTGTCAATATACCCTTTCATTAGTGCTCAGACAAATGCATTCTTTGTCAATGTACCCTTTCATTGGGTACTCAGACAAATGAATTCCTTTTTAATATACCCCTTCATTAGGTGCTCAGACAAATGTATTCTCTATTTGTCAACATACCCTTTCATTAGGTGCCCAGGCAAATGTATTCTCTGTTTGTCAATATACCCTTTCATTAGGTGCTGAGACAAATGTAGTCTTTGTCAAAATGCCCTTAATTAGGTGGCCAGACAAGTGTATTCTCAGTTTGCCAATATACCCTTTAATTAGGTGCCCAGACAAATGTATTCTCTGTTTGTCAATATACCCTTTCATTAGGTGCTGAGACAAATGTAGTCTTTGTCAAAATGCCCTTAATTAGGTGACCAGACAAGTGTATTCTCAGTTTGCCAATATACCCTTTAATTAGGTCCCCAGACAAATGTATTCTCTGTTTGTCAATATACCCTTTCATTAGGTGCTGAGACAAATGTAGTCTTTGTCAAAATGCCCTTAATTAGGTGGCCAGACAAGTGTATTCTCAGTTTGCCAATATACTCTTTAATTAGGTGCCCAGACAAATGTATTCTCAGTTTGTCAATATACCCTTTCATTAGGTGCACAGACAAATGTATTCTCTGTCAATATACCATTTCATTAGTGCTCAGACAAATGTTTTCTCTGTTTATCAATATACCTTTTCATTAGATGCCCAGACAAATGTATTCTCTGTTTGTAAACTTACCCTTTCATTAGGTGCCCAGACAAATGTATTCTCTGTTTGTCAATATACTCTTTATTTAGGTGCTCAGACAAATGTATTCTGTTTGTCAGTACACCCTTTCATTAGGTGCCCAGACAAATGTATTCTCTGTTTGTCAATATACCCCTTCATTAGGTGCTCAGACAAATGTCTTCTTCTTCTTTGATCCTCAGCCACCGACCGTCAAAGCAGTCAGTGGCCATCACGCCTAGTGGCGTCTTGTAGGGCAACAACAAATTGATTCCACTTTGCTCGGTCGGTGGCCATCCTTCGTACAGTGCCCCAACTCTGGTTCATTCTTTGCATCTCAGCCTCCACAGTCCTCCGCCAGGTTGTTTTTGGTCGGCCTCTCTTTCGTTTTCCTTCAGGGGTCCAAAGCATAGCTGTTCTTGTGATGGCATCCAACCCAGCTCCAGCGTCTGCCAGACAAATGTATTCCCCTTTTTTTGGCTATCCCTCTATATTATTTTCTGTAGTTGGCCTATTTGTGTTGTTTTTGTGGTTTTAAGATTTCTACTGGCCCCATGCCCGACCCTCCTTAGTCACCTTTTACGACATGCATGGTAGGCCCCTGTGTTACTATTCTTTGCTCCCCTTTCTGGTCCCAGTAACACGCAGGTGACCTGTTTCATTACTTGCACTTGTTTTCAGTATGCAAAAACAAAAGTGTTGAATACAGGCAGCACTTGCATATGTTCGTCAGCTAATTTACTAAACAGTTTGTAAGTGTATTACAAGTTACTTTTCCATAAATAAATGTTTACTGCTTATTTTAAAACAGCAGCTGTGGAAACTACTACTCATTTTTGTTCACCCTCAGACTTCATTTTTGTTCACCCTCAGACTTCATTTTTGTTCACCCTCAGACTTCATTTTTGTTCACCCTCAGACTTCATTTTTGTTCACCCTCAGACTTCATTTTTGTTCACCCTCAGACTTCATTTTTGTTCACCCTCAGACTTCATTTTTGTTCACCCTCAGACTTCATTTTTGTTCACCCTCAGACTTCATTTTTGTTCACCCTCAGACTTCATTTTTGTTCACCCTCAGACTTCATTTTTGTTCACCCTCAGACTTCATTTTTGTTCACCCTCAGACTTCAACTTGAATATGTTCAAAGAAAGCAGTGGTCAGTCTGAGGTGGTTGACATCTCCGTAGAGCTTTTCTAGGAATGGTACTGGTGGTGGTCATATGCTCTTTCTCTGTTCCTCATATGTTGGGCACCTTTGAAATAGATGCTCAACCGTCATTATATCAGTGCCACAGTCACACTCATCAGTAGTTCCTATCTTTAATTTGTTGAATAGATGGTATCTCAATCTGTTGTGACCTGTGCGAAGTCTGAAGATTACCACTTGTTCACTTCTGCTGAGCTGGTAATAAGCATACGTAATTGTTTGTGTGGTCTGGATGTTCTGCTTCCCACTTGCTGCTGTATGTGCACTTGATAAAACTCTTGGCCTCTTTATAAGGTATGCTTGTTTTAAGTTGAGGTAGCTTTCCCCCTTACTTTGCCAAGTCTGTCAGCCTGTTCATTTCTGAGGATGTTGCAGTGAGACGGGATATTCTGTATCACAACTCTTTTGAATTGCTGACACAGTCTGTGGAGTGTTACTATTAGGTCATCCAGGCTGGCATTATTTTGATTCTTTAGCATTGCAATCACTAACAGCGCATCTGAGAAGATAGCTACTTGTCTCTCTAAGCTTTCTTCTGTCTTTAATATAGTTTTTAAGTGTATTGCAAGATACTTTCTCATAAATAAAGATTGACTGCTTATTTTAAAACAGCAGCTATGGAAACAAACAAAAAATTGGCGTCCATTTTTGGTGCATGGGTAAAACCCACAAATTTCCTGGGTCAGAAAGAGTTAACGGTAGTGTAGTTAATTAAGGCACCCGTGTGTTACGGAAGCAAAGAATAGTACCACTGTACCTTACAATGACCTCACTATGTCAAACAAATTGCCATAGACACCACCATTACAAGAGCATATGAATGTTTGGTGCACGCTTCCTGCAAGGGGGCCATGTGTAGTGATAACTCCATGCTCCATAGGAGGACAGAGGAAAATAATGACCCAGCCATGCATGTCATAAAAAGCAACTAAGGAGGGTTGAGCTTCAGATCGGTTACCCCCCCCTGTAGAAAGTTTTAAACCACAAAAACTTCAACAAAAACATGGACAGGCCAACTGAAGAAGTTCAATTCAGGCAGGATGATTTGGTATGTGTTTGTTGAAGGCCTATGTTCCTTGGGGAGCTAAAGGGTAAGATGGTTATTAAGTGTTTATTTTTTATTTTTAAAGAGAATATAATTAGGGTTAGGGTTAAACAAAAACAAAGCCATTACTGTAATTTCCTAATACTCGTGGCTGAATGCTCGGCAGTGAATATGTGTATAATGTGTAAATTTCGTACCATTTAGAGTTAGGGTTAGTATTAGGGTTAGCCCTAATCCTAACACTAACTCTAAATGGTACGAAACTACAAATATTATACACATATTCACTGCTGAGTGTTCAGCAACGGGTATTAGGAAATTACCGCCATTAATTAAAGCTATATCTGAGGAAGGTGGTTGAAGTAACAAGAAGAGACATGGTCCGCAACCAGACGATACATCAAGGCCTAAAATCCCACCCCCTGCAGACCCAAGTAGAACAGTCCCAACTAAGATGGTTTGGTCATGTCTGCAGAATGGGAGAAGATCGGCTACCACGACAAGCATGGGAAACAAAGAGCCAGGGATCCAGACCCCCCAGGACGACCCAGAGTCCGCTGGGAGGACAACATTAGACAATCTTTGAAGGACCGAGGACTAGAATGGAACCAGGCCAGGAGGAAGACAGCTGATAGGATAGTCTGGCGCTCTCTCTTCCAAACCTCTACGCCTCACGGTAGAAGGGGAACGACTAAGTAAGTAAGTAAGTAATTAAAGCTGATTTTAACCCTAACCCTTTTTTTTTGTAATTCAACACTTCTGCTTTCTTTCATGGTTCTGGTTTTTTTTATTTCTTTAAGGAGCAATGGGGATCTTCACTGCAGTTAACTCTCTAGAAGAAATCCTGCACACAACACAGCATGTCCTCCAGCAGTAGTAACTTCTGCTTTGTATGGCATGATGAGGTAGCTACATTGATGCAGTCTAATATTAGTGTTGATGTAATAATCTATATTAGTGGTATTCAACCTGGCGTACGCATACAAAAAAAGGGTTGAATACCACTGATCTATATTATATATAAATGGGTGCTTGCATAGAATAAGACAAGATATGACAAGATAACTAATGTGAAACCAGTCAGGGTGCCAGTGGGAAAAGAAGTGTGAAGACGACACTGGCACTTGATAGCACACACACACTGAGGAAACCTGATGATAGCATTACAAAGCAGTCCTTTTTCTGGAATTCACAGGGTAAAAGGGAGAAGGGTAAAGTTAGTCCTGTACCAGATGCTGCTGTAGGGGAGTGATGAATCTACTTGGTCCAGCTTCGAGTCCACCTTCCATGCTGCCTTTAACTTCCCTAAATTAAGAGTAGACTCAGTTACCCATTTACAGCAGGGCAGACTGGAGCGTGACTCCAGTGTTTCGAACCCGGCACTTTTGCAATGGGAGGTCAGCGCTCTAACCACTCTGCTAATCGGGCTTTGTAAAAAAGAGAGAAAGACATGTAAAGGGATCCACAAGACATGGAGAGACCTTGAACGATTAGCATAGGTGAGGAAAGCTGTTAATTTGTTTAAGGCCTATCGGTGGCACAAGTACCAGGTAAGGGGCACCCGGGCACAAATGAAGTGGGACCCTCATATAATGGGCTCAGCAACTTACTCACTGGATGTATGGTTGATATATATATATCGGAGACCCTGGGAACTGCATAGGACAATTAATAAGAACATATACATTACAGCAGCAGATATTAGCCTCCGTGTAGTTCCTATATGTCTGGTCCCTTAGGCATGTCCTAACTGGCAACTAATGTCAATAAATGATGGAGACCTGAGTCTTGTAAGTAATAAATACATAAATATAGGTAATTAACAGGCACACATTGGACAGAAAGGAGGCCACTAGACAACAGAAAATAAATATAAGTGATAGGTTTACCAGGAATTGAACTGAGGACCATACAAAAGGTGCCATCACCTTGCTGTGAAAATAAAGTCCTTATTGATTTAAAAAAAATTTATTTATGATTTTTAAAATAATTTATCAATTAATCTTCGATTGAAGAAATAAAATTAATAAATTCAGATTTTAAAAATCTATATATATACAAGGGGATTGACATAAGTCTTGGGCCTGACCGTGAAGGAGCCACAGGAGGAAGATGAAACTTGGCACATTTAAAGATCATCATATTTGCACTGAATGTGTAAAGTACGCGTTTGTTTCTTTAATGGGTTTTCCCGCTACGGTGCACGGCACAATGTACCCTATTGACCGGATCTGCTGCTCCAAAGATTTGACAAAACAATGGAAAAGAAGGAGGCCAGAGCTGTGATAAAATTTCTGATGTTTCAGGGAAAAACACCTACAGAAATACACAGGAAGATGGAACCAGTGTTTCGTGATTCTTGTCCTTCATATACTTCGGTAAAAAACTTGTGTGGACAGTTTAAGTGCGGCCGCTCAAATGTTGCTGATCTGCCAAGATCTGGTAGACCAGCCTCAGAGTGCAACGATGAAAATGCAACAAGAGTGAAGAAAATCATTGACCAGGATCGAAAAATGACAATTGTGGAGATAGCTAGTAGAGTAAAACTAAATGAAAGAACAGTTTATAGAATTTTACACAACAGACTGAACATGAGAAAAGTGTGTGCACGCTGGGTTCCGCGACTGTTGACACGTGAGCAGAAGCAAACGAGGGTAAATTGCTGTCAACAGTTGCTCAAAAAGTGTCAGTCAAAAAAACTTTTTGGAGACCATGGTGACAGTAGATGAGACTTGGGTACACCATTATGACCCCGAATCCAAAATTGCCAGCATGCAATGGAAAACCCCAGGCTCCCCAACACCTGTCAAGAAATCTGCAGTAAAAGTGATGCTGACTGTTTTTTGGGATGGCAAAGGTGTCCTTTTGAAAGATTATCTGCCTCGTGGCAACACAGTTAATGGACAGTACCATGCAGATCTTCTCACAAAACTAAGAAAGGTTGTGACCAGGAAACGGATAGCGTGCACTCAAAATCTTCCTTTGCTTCAAGACAACGCGCCCTCTCACAAAGCACGGCTTGTGCAGCTAGCAGCCGACGATTTGAATATTGAAATTCTTCCACACCCACATTCTCTAGATTTGGCTCCATCAGACTTTTTTCTATTCCCAAATCTTAAAAAAAAAGCTAAAAGGAAATCATTTTGACAGCGATGAAGAGGTTATACTGGCATGTGATGACTGGTTTAGTTTGAAAAATAGGGTGTTCTACTCCCAAGGTCTTTTCAAGGTCAAGCAGAGATGGCAGAAGTGTATCAATTCAGACGGTGGCTACATTGAAAAGGAATAAACACTATACAAAATTTCAGCTCTCTGTGACGTGTCCTTCATGGTCAGGCCCAAGACTTATTTCAATCCCCTTGTACTTACTTAGTTGTTCCCCTTCTACCGTGCGGGTAGAGGTTTGGAAGAGAGAGCGCCAGACTATCCCATCGGCTGTCTTCCTCTTGGCCTGGTTCCATTCTAGTCCTCGGTCCTTCAGAGATTGTCTAATGTTGTCCTCCCAGTGGACTCTGGGTCATCATGGAAGTCTGGATCCCTGGCTCTTAGTTTCTTATGCTTGCCGTGGTAGCCGATCTTCTCCCATTCTGCAGACATGGCCAAACCATCTTAGTTGGGACTGTTCTACTTGGGTCTGCAGGGGGTGGGATTTTAGGCCTTGACGTATCGTCTGGTTGCGGACCACGTCTCTTCTTGTTACTTTAACCACCTTCCTCAGATACCTCATTTCTGAGGTTTGGATCTGGCTTTTGTCATTGGCCATGACTCGCATCCATACGTCAAGACTGGGACATTGGTGGAGCGGTATACAGCCATCTTTGTTTTCTTACCAACCTCTTCTTTGCTGAGGAATCCTCAATTTATGGCCTGAAAAAATCTCCCAGCTGCTGCTTTTCGAGTGGCCAACTCTTCTTTGATGCCTCCATTCTGGTCTATAACAGCTCCGAGGTATTTAAAGTGGTCGACCTGCTCCAGGACCTGTTCTCCCAGCTTAATCTTATGCCTTCTTTCTTCTTGTGACGTCACCATGGTTTTTGTTTTAGAGCTGCTTATGACCATCCCTTTCTTCTCCAGCTCTTCCCTCCAGACTTGCAGGTTGGATTGGAGATGTGCCTCTGATTTAGCAATCAGGACAACATCATCAGCAAATGCCAGCTCTGAAATACAGACCTGACTCATCTTCCAGTACCCCACTGAATACTTTCTTGTTCTCTCCTTACATGCCTTGATGACATCGTCCATGAGGAGTATGAAAAGATAAGGTGACAGGATATCACCTTGTCTTACACCAGTGGTGGTCCTGAACTCTTCTGTCTTATGGTTTGCTGTCCTCACATCACCACCATTGGTTTTCTCTTTTGTGCTTTATATATATATACGAGGGGCGTTCAGAAAGTAATGCACCACATCGTTTTTCTCAGGAGCTGTTTATTAAAAAAGCATGAAATTTATATACAATATACATGGATATGTCATGTAAACATCGGTATTATTCAACATAATCCCCATCAACTTGTACGGCTTTATGCCAGCGCGAAACAAGTGCATGTATTCCTAGCCCATACCAGATTTTGTCTTAATCATGTAGCCATTTCTTCGCTGCATGAATCACTCCTTCATCATCTTCAAACCTTGTCCCACGGAGTGCATCTTTAAGTGGACCAAATAGATGAAAATCAGAGGGATCCAAGTCTGGACTATAGGGTGGATGGGGTAGTACAGTCCAACCCAATTTGGTGATTGCTTCCCGTGTTGCCAGACTTGTGTGAGGTCGCGCATTGTCGTGAAGGAGAAGCAGGTCTGCTGGATTCTTGTGCGGCCGAACTCTGCGAAAACGTTGAGTTTTTTCAATGTCTTAATGTAAGCTTGCGAATTGATTGTCTCTCCTCTTGGCATAACGTCCACAAGAATCACACCTTCAATGTCCCAAAAGACAGTGATCATGACCTTTCCAGCTGAAGGAATTGTCTTGAATTTATTTCTTCTTGGTGATTGCGGATGATGCCACTCCATTGACTGTCTTTTTGTCTCAGGTTCAAAATGATGTGCCCAGGTTTCGTCACCTGTAACGATCTTAGCCAAAAAGTTCTCTTCATCAGCATTGAAACGCTCCAACAATTCAGAAGAAATTGCTTTCCTTTGCAATCGGTGGTCATTTGTGAGACTTCGAGGAACCCATCTTGCGCAAACCTTAGAAAATCCGAGAGTTTTTATAACTGCATTTGCACTACCAATGCTGACTGACAGCTGTAAGGCCAATTGTTGAGTAGTGATTCGCCTATCAGTAAGAATAATGCCCTCAGTGCATTTCAACATTTCTGCGTTGGTGGCTGTGGCAGGATGACCACAGCGCGGCCGATCATGCAGCTCCGTATCTCCACTTCCTGATTCTTTGATTCTCTGAACCCAGCAACTGACTGTACTCCTGTCGACTGCAGAACTTCCATACACATCACATAGACGCTTGTGAATGTTCACAACAGTTTCCTTCTCTGCAGCGAAAAATTCTATCACAATTCGCTGCTTATAACGCAAGTTGCTAACACGCTCCATTTCAACGGTTTAGGGCAGCCGTATTATTTGGCCGGTTGTGGTGCAATTTGGTACACACAATTGGCACATGCCATATTTGAAGTGTGCAAAATGTCATGCTTCTATCTTCATTATTAGCTGAGAAAAACGATGTGGTGCATTACTTTCTGAACGCCCCTCGTATATACGTATACACACACATAAATATATATGTAACTATTTTCACCATCATCATTATGCTTCAGCCTCTAAAAACAAGCCTTCAACAAATTTACACCAGGCTTCCTGTTTTCTGTGCCGTCTGCTCAAGATCTGACTATGATTTCTTTATCACTGTCATTTCTGTGCCAGAAACTGGAACATGCTACGACATTTCAACACAGAAACAAAGGAATAATGGCAAGGGACCCTTGAGGCTTTACTTTCCGGGCCCACTTGATGCTGGGGCCCCCGGGACATACTCGGGCGGTAGTTATGTCACTGAGGCCTATGCTCCTTATAGAGCAGAAAAGTATTGAATGAATTAATCTGTATTAATCTACAGTGTTCATCGTTAAGTGCTTGAAAATTACAGGTCCTTTTTCTTTTACCTGAACACCCAAAAACCGAAATATTCTGAAAAGCTAAAGAATCTTTGGACTACTTTTCGATCACAATTTCTGACTATTTTGGACAACTTTGGGCTATTTTTAAACACATTTTGGGCAACTTTTAAAATGCAATTTGGGAGACATCTGAAAACAAAAAATATCCGGCTTCCAAAACAAAGCTGTCTCCAAGGATTTTGGTTAAAAGGTTATAGACTTGTATTCTGTTATTGTTACTGGTGCTGTTTTGTAATGAGATTTTAATATGCTGTTGTTGTTTTTTTTTCATGCACAATTCATGTTTGTTTAACTCTACATGTTAATTTCTGTTGTGCTTTTCCTTTATCTGTTGAAAAGTTTTTGCCTTCTAAGCATTAAGTTAATATGTCTTGACGAATAAATATGTCTGATGACAAGAACCAGTGGAACAAGAGCTGAGAAGAAGACGGTGGGGATGGATAGGACACACAATGAGGAAACCTGTTGATAGCATTACAAGCCAGTCCTTGTTCGGGAATCCCCCAACATTAGAGAGGTAGAGGGAGACAAAGGAATCTGTGGAGACAAGACCTGGAGACAGAAGTGAAGAAGACATGAAAAGAAATTATGGTGTGCACGTCTTCGTGGTTGCTCAGAGTGAGCAGTTCTTGTTTGGTGATGGTATTCGGCCAGAAGGTTAGGAGAATTTTCCGTATTCAATGGACAATCATCGACATTTCCTTCTCTGGTTACTCTCCAGCATTC
The DNA here is from genome assembly GCA_024509875.1 of Oreohelix idahoensis. Lineage (NCBI taxonomy): Eukaryota > Metazoa > Mollusca > Gastropoda > Stylommatophora > Oreohelicidae > Oreohelix > Oreohelix idahoensis. The sequence continues at coordinate 716,866 of JAMPIV010005084.1, read as the reverse complement.
TGCATCATAGAGAAGCTCAGAAAGTACACAGCTCTCATATAATCTTAATTAATATTATAAGATTGACCCCATTAAGTATTTTCAGTTCTTCTTGTATCCGGTAACAGTTATGGAAGCAGAAGAGCCGGGTCATCAGCAAAATCTAGTTAGTCAAACAAAGCGTTACTATTTATTAATTTTAGTTTTGTTAATTTCACTGTGTATTTATTTTCCTTTCAGTCATCATCATTATCATCATTCGCTGTTTCACTCTCCATATAAAGTATGGAGGCACCGCTGTGTCTGGTTATGTTGCAGGAAACTTGTACCTAAGCCATCACTTGCTCTTGCAGTGGTGGGATCTGCAGAAGTTGCCAGCCTCAAGCAAAACTTTATATTAGTTATCTGAGCGAGCAGTAGTGCTATTCTTTCCTCATCTCCTGGGAACTACACAGGGAACCTTCAAGTACCATCCCAGCTGGCATAGGTGATCATATTTATACACAACTTCCTGTGTCCAGTGCAGTATATCAATTCTGTTGCTGACTTTCCATGTCAGACTGTCTAGTATTTTCTCTCTTTGTCTTCCTCTGTATCTTTTTCCGTCAATCTCTCCTGCTGTCATGGTATATTACAGCTTTCTTCTCATTACGTGCACAAAAAAATGTGGATTGCTTCCTCCTAGCATGCAGAATGTTTCATTTGCATCTTGGCTACTTTCAGGACATCCTCATTTGATTACTCTTTTCAGCTGTCCATGGCATTTTTAACATTCTTCTGTAAAACCACATCTTTATGGCCTCGAGTTCTTTTCCAGCTTGTTAACTTATTGCCCATGACTCACTTCTGTATGTCAGGATTGGTTCTGTATATCACTGAAGAACTCTGTTACTTTCATTGACATTGAATTGTTGCAAAAAATACTTTTCATTTGATAGAATTCTGCTTTTGCCAGGGTTGTTCTACTCTTCACTTCTGAGATGCCTCTTCCATCCAATGTTAATAACGTGCCTAGGTATTTGAATCTATTGACAAACTGTTCCATTTACTTTGATACTGCATTCTTGAAAAGTCATTTTCTTTGAGACGACCATTACTTCTGTTAATTTTGCTATTAAGGCAAAGGCCTTTATTTTCACTTTCTGTCACTACTGTATCAATCATTGCCTGTGACCTTTTTTTTGATTTCATTTTTTGTGTGCTATTAAGACTGTATCATCAGTGCACGTGAAATTGTTTATATTACACCTTGCAATAGCATAATGTATTTTTCATTTATTTATAATTTGTCATTCATGTCTTTTATTAATTTTATCCTCCAGATGGCCAGGTTCACACGAATGTTGCGGCTGCGCCAGTGTGTCATCACGTGTGTTCTTTTTTCTGGAATAATTTATGTGATATTTCTCTTCTACGTCCTCAAAGCGAATCATACGGATGTACCAGAAAAAATGCCCACAAGAAGTGAAAGTGAATTTGAATTAACTTCCTAAGAAAATCTATTTTGAGTTTGCTCAAGAGATACTATATCATATGTAAGGACATTATCATTACTATTTTCCTTTTTTTTGTCCCAAGGGAGCATGGGCTATATCTGCAGCTTGTCCCCTGCTTCATAACACACATGCTCTTACAGTGTTATTTTCTGTAGCAGTGTGTTTTTACATGATGAGGTTGGCACTCCCATGTACAACATCATATTAGTGATCTCTTCCCACATGGGGGGGGTGTAACGGGGTATCCTTCCCACATACTTCAGAGAGTAGTCCTACTCAAGAACTGCATGGGTGATTATACCCCTGGTCTTGATTATAAAACTGCTTTTTGTGTTAAGATACTGAGGGATTTTAATGAACTCTCGTCAGAGATTCATCTGGTAGTTTCTTCTCCCAACATTTTAATGCAAAAGCTCTGGAAGGAAATCTGAAATAGTGGCAGACCTAATAATTTTGTGATGTCAGCATTCTGATGTAAACATTTGCCGGTGTGGATTATTTCATGCTGAGATCCCACTTTTCATTGCACTGGGAAATGTATCGTCGTGGAGAATAAATATATTTACTGTATTGAAATGAGAAAAGCAAAGTGATAAGCATATTCAAGTGCAGCGTTATGATCATCTTGGCCTGGACAATTAAGGGTGTTTCCTAGCATGTACGTGGTGCTTTCATATATGGATGTCATAGGGAGAACATATTTCTTTTACGTTATTGATGTCATTGGGAGAACATAAGTGTTTTAAGTTATGGAAGTCTCAGTAAGAAACTGTATTTTAAAACATGCATGTCCTGATAAGAAATGTTGTTTTAAAGCATGAATGTCCTGGTAAGAAACTATTTAAAGCATGAATGTCCTGGTAAGAAACTATTTAAAGCATGAATGTCCTGGTAAGAAACTACTTAAAGCATGAATGTGCTGGTAAGAAACTAATAAAAGCATGAATGTCCTGGTAAGAAACTGTATTTAAAGTATGAATGTCCTGGTAAGAAACTATTTAAAGTATGAATGTCCTGGTAAGAAACTATTTAAAGCATGAATGTCCTAGTAAGAAACTAATTAAAACATGGATGTCCTAGTAAGAAATGTTTTAAAATATGTATGTCCTAGTAAGAAATTGTTTTAATGCAGGGATATCCTGGTAAGAAACTGTATGTATAGTATTTAAAGCGCGGATGTCCTAGTAAAAGTTTTAAAGCATGAATGTCCTGGTAAGAAATGTTTTAAAGTATGAATGTTCTGGTAAGAAATTGTGCTTTAAAGCATTTATGTCCTAGTAAGAAATTGTGTTTTAAAGCAAGCACATCCTAGCAAGAAATGTTTTAAAATATGCATGCATTAGTAAGGAATTGTTTTAAAGCATGGATGTCCTGGTAAGAAATTGTATTTAAAGAACAGATGTTCTTATAAGATACTGTGTTTTAAAATATACGTGTGCTATTAAACTGTTTTAAAGCATCGGCATCATAGTATGAAACTGTATTTAAAGCATGCATGTTTTAGAAAGAAACTTGTAAGGCATGGATGTCCTAGTAAGAAATGGTGTTTTAAGTTATGGACGTCTTGGTAGTAAATTGTATTTTAAAGAATTAATGTCTTAGTAAGAAACTGTTTTAAAGCATGAATGTCCTAGTAAAAATCTGCTTTAAAACATGAATACCAAAATGAATTAATAAATATTAGACCTAGGTAAAGGAACCCGTTACACGCCCATTGAGGCATATTGGGAATATGGTGTTAGGCCCATATTATCTTGACCGTCGGCACACTAGGGGTGATGTGGTCGGCATCACGCTGGCCGCCTTAACCCTCCCAGAGTTGATCTGGTATCCATTTGGGGCTGGGTCGACCCAGGAGCCGTTTGCGGCCTACTTCTTTATTTCCTACGAGTGCCTGATAACATACCATTATGTTTGTCTCATATTAATTTACTGTTTACAGGCCTCGGGTTTCCCTTTCTTATGTGTTAAAAAAAATCCCACCTCATCTGGGGATCGAACCATAGATCACTGAGCTAGGAAGCCAGTGCACTAACCACTATGCTACAGCGGCTCCTTATTTTGTACTCTCCCGAAAATAGTAACACTTACCAAAGAAGAATGCGCAAATGACGGTGTGCACAAATATCCTATATATAATATCCCAGCTTTTTCTGTCAGTACGTAACGCTCCCTAAAATAGTAACACGCAACAAAGAAAAGTGCGCAAACACGGTGTGCATGCGCCATGTGAACGGCGTGCATGTTCAGACTTTGTACCAAATTATTTTACTACTATAATTAACAGGAATGCGCGTACAATGATCTAAGTTTCACGCTTTTGTTAGAATAAAATCAACTGGTATTTTCCTAATGATCGGCTACCACGACAAGTATGGTGAATTAAGAGACTTCACTATACTAGGTCCAGCATCGAGAGGTGTGGTGACCTGTTCCCTTCCTCCTTGCCTTTTCCTTCCCTAACTCAAGAGCAAAGTCATGTGCCCATTTACAGTTGGGTAAACTAAACCGTAATGATACTGTGAGTCTAACCCGGCACTTTGCCGCGAGAGACCAGCGCTCTAACCACTCTGCCAATCGCACGCTCCAGAACTAACGTAGCGACTTTTAATAGCGGGCAAACAGCCGTGTTCTATATCACTTAGAGTTTAACAATATTTTCTTGATCGAGCCAGTTTTCTCTCACGGACAGCTGTACGTCGCATTGTCTCGATCAAGAAATCACAACAAAGCAAAATTAGAAATTAAAACAACAGAAAATCTGTGTACTCTTCTGATGAACAACCGGATATTCACAATGTTAGGTGTGAATATCCGGTTGTTCATCAGTATCCGGTTTTTCACAAGTATTTGAATAAGTAAAATTGCCGTTAAGTATGGGTGCTTTTGGATTTAATTCCCGTCTTATGACTGGCTTTTACACTAGTATTTATAGAATGTGTGATCCCGAAACACACATTGGGATCCTCGCTGCTGCAACGTAGTTCGTATACTGTGGAGATGCACAGTGGTTTTTTTAAATACTTTTGAATAATTAAAATTGCCGTTAGGTATTGGTGCTTTTGAATTTAATTCCCGTCTTATGGCGGGCTTTTACACTAGTTACCAAATATAACTACTAAAAGACCGGGTTGGATAAGAAGGAACTGTTGAAACTAATCGGACAGGGACAACCATTCAGGGATGAGCGATGGAACATTAACAGCCAGGGTTGTGGAGCTGGTCAAGAAAATTTCCCAACTCCGACTAGTTTTTTTTTTTATGGCATAACATTTGGAGCGGAGTATGGACATATTTTACGACTCCACTAAAAAAAATGACCGACTCCACGACTCATAACTCCTGCTAACAGCTAAACGGGAGGAAAAAATGGCTTACAGAGAAAGACAAAGAGGCAGTGGCGATCATGAAGCAGGAAATCAAAGATTAGTTTAAAACAGCACAGAATGAAAGAAAGGACGGATCACTGAATGAACATCTAAATGACAGAAAGAAAGAAAGGATGAATTATTGAGTGAATGTCCGAAATTTTCAGAAAGAAAAATTGATGACTCTATGAAAATTTGTTTTTGTTAAATGACAACCCAAAAGCTACAGACTTTCATAAATGGGTCCTTGCATAGAATAAGATTGAAATGGTATGACTTGACTTAGTCCTTCTTATTCTACCTTGGGGTGTAGAGGCTTGCCAGAGAGAACACCATAATATCCTGTCGGCTGTCTGTCTCCTGGTTTGATTCCAGTCTGGTGAAATGGTATGACAAGAACCAGACAAGTGCCAGAGATGAGAAGAAGACGCTGGCGATGGATGGGAGGCATATTCAGGACACCTGTTGATAGAATTACAACGCAGTCCTTGTTCTTGAATCCCCAGGGAAATAGAGGCAGAGGTAGACTAAAGAACACTGAGAAAGGAACTGGAGACAGAAGTGAAAACGTTGAGGAAGATTGTTACCATTGTATTTTGTGGTAGTGGTCACCGGCCTGTCAGGCTTACTGTTAGTGGCCGACGTATTATTTACTAACGCGAATGATGTGTGGGCCGTTTAACTCTGGCATAGGATGGTGATAGTTAATGGTTGGTAACATTGAGTAATGGGTCAAACAGCAGGACCAAACTGGCAAGGAACAAATGCTGGACTCGTAGGGAACATTGTCGATACAATTTATTGAGCACGAAACTTGGACATTAGTAAGGTAGACAAACATCAACATGGTTGCATGGCAGGAACATTTCATAAATATACGATCATGTGGTGGACATCATACATCATTAAGTAAACATTGATATGGCCTTTGATTGACTGCACTGGCCGTTACATCATCAAGGTCACCGTCTTGGCAGAATACATGGTTCTGAGAAATGGACCATGTTCATATGTACGTATACATCTTAATTTCAATAATAATCTGCTCCTGGCATTAGAGGGACACACTAACGGAAGGACACATCTGGTCCAGCCGAAGCTCTGCCATAATGCCATAGGAACTCAAGTATCCGAGACGGGATACGAGCCGTTTTGCTGGCCAAAATATTCATACTGGAAGGATTTTTGGTATGTTTCTTCAAGAATTGGCCTCCTCAACTTTCAGTTAAATATAACATTATCGTCCGCGTATCTTCCCTTGACTTAGGGCAAGTACGCATAAATACGTCTATCATCGACGGCTAATATCCGGATCTGCCTCAAGCATCATAGCTGGATGGCAACAGATCAACGCAACTTTCCGCGCCAATCTGTTCAAATATAGTGCACGACGGCACGCAAATAATAACACATACAATGCACTCACATGTGCGTCTCTAAAAGACTAGACCCGCATGTGAGGATCTCAAACACTTAACTCCCATGCGAAAAATAACTTAACAAAGATATAGAAAGAGCTTGAGCGGATGGCACGTGACAAGAGGACTTGGCATGTGTTTGCTGAAGGCCTATGCTCCTGGGGGAGCTAAAAGGTTTTGATATATTAAATGAATTTTTTAATGAAAAGAAGGAAATAACATGTCTTTGTAAGACACTCTAACAGCCCGTGTAGTCCCTGAGGGTTGGTTGAGGGGTGTCTCTCTGGTGAGGCAAATAAATAATAGTATTACTGCACCCTCAAGCATGACGAACAAGGCGACTAATAATATGAGGTTATGCCTGAGGCAGGCACATTTTTTAAGCCAAATACCATCTCCAGCCAGGAACTGCTTACACGGTGCAGTCAAAAAGGCATCAATAAATATATATATACCGTATATATATAACCCCAGCTTTTTCTGTCAGTAACGCTAAGGGATGCAACTTTGGTTGAAAGTTAGACATTAATTGTATTGTTTCCCTTATATATACTCTCTCGAAAATAATTAACACTTACCACAGAAGAATGCGCAAATGACGGTGTGCACAAAAATATTTATAGAATGTGTGATCCCGTATACACACATTGGGATCTGCTGCTACGTAGTTCGTGTACCGCGGTGATGCACAGTGGGTTAAAAAAAAATACTTTTGAATAAGTAAAATTGCCGTTAGTTATTGGTGCTTTTGAATTTAATTCCCGTCTTATGACGGGCTTTTACACTAGTGCACATCATAATTTCGGACATGCTGGAACTGGGTTGGCCGTGTCCTCAGAAGGAACCCTGACATCAGAATTGCTATGCTATGGACTCCAGAAGGACGTCGAAAGAGAGGCAGACCAAAGACAACCTGGCGGAGAACAGTGGAGGCTGAGACACAAAGCATGAACCAGAGTTGGGGCACGGCACGAATGAACCAAGCAAAATGGGGACAGTTTGTTGCTGCCCTACAAGACGCCACTAGGCGTGATGGCCACTGACTGCTTTGTCAGTCAGGGACTAAGAAGACAAGACAGTGACAGCTACTGCAGCCCTGAGATGGCTATCTGAAACTACAGTCAACCGAGAGATTACTCTGCTGGGCTCTGTCCATGCTTCGGAAAGTCCAAAATGAATTGCTTCAACATGAATGAGAACATCCACTGGGGGCCTTAACCCAACAGGAACTGGTGTTATCTACTGTCCTGGTCATGCAGCAGTAAGCGGCTGTGAGAAAGCACCCATAGTGAGAACACTAGGTAAGGGATGGATAATACGGACAATTAACGATCACCTGTTAGAGAACGTCACAGCAAAAGTTGAATCAACACGCCTCAGACTCTTGAAATATGGCATCAAACATAAAACTAGCAGGAATGGATGTATGTGGATGGGTCAGGCGTATACACAAACAGCGCACTACAGGCACAATCAGCATTCATACTCTTCCGCGCGTGCTGAGGGAATGCAATGACGTAGATTCTGAACCACAATAATTAAAACTACACACATAAAAAAGGCAATATTTTTTATTGGCAGTATAAAATTTAAAAACATTTACATTTCAAATTAAAGTACACTGAAGGCTTTATGAAAATAAGAGACTAGTGTGTCTGTTTTAAAATACAATCGTCACTGTCTTTCTCTTGCTGTAATAGACAAGGGGAAATATAAATCTTGTAAATAGATTTTTAATATGAAACTTTCTCCAAAACCATCAGGTAGCAATGCACTCCAGGGTTGTGGAGTTTGCCAAAAAAAAAATTCTCCAACTACGACTCCTGACACTTTAGAAGTTTGACTCCCGGCTAAGAGTCCAGTTTTTTACTCGTCATATGGCATACAATTTAAAGTCAGAGTCCGGGCATTTTTACAGACCCTTGACTCCACTAAAAAACAACTGACTCCACGACTCTAACTCACAGACCTGCTATTTTATGAGAATTAAAAGTACAGTAGATCTCCGATTATCCAAATTATTTCATGCCATGAGTTTTTGTGTGTGTGGATAATTAGAATTTCGGATAATTGGATTAAAGAAACAACTTATCCATGAATGCTGCACAATTTACAAACACGTTTCGTACCTGTCAACCTCTTGAGAACAAATCCTGTATACAGGATTAATAAACACAATTACAAAGACCCAAAAAACCTTACGTGAAAATGTATTATAAACTGTACAAGGTACATAGTTTTAAAATGACATATATTAAACACACATACAAAGACACACAATTCTAACAACTTTATTTCATTCTTTGATTTAGAGTGTTCTGTACTATATGCAACACACAAACACACTTAAAAATGACATAAGACAGCTTAACACCTATACAGCAGGTATCAATGTTTATTTTGCACTACAGAAAAGAATTCAGTATGTCTGCGTTCATGAACCATGTACAGTCTGTGTGGAATTTCTTTATCCTGGAGAAAGATCTTTCAAAGTCAGCATTGCTGTGAGGCAAAGTCATAAGTCACTGAACATCACATTTAGATTTGGGAAGCAGATGCTTCCAGTACTTGTCCTCTAGCTAATAATTCACAGCCATTAGCTACAAAAGCTATTTTTCTGGCCATTGTCAATCTGTCCCGTGGTAAATTGTTGAAAGGAACAATATACCTGTAAACGTTACGAATGTCGCCTAAAAAAAAACAACAATTCGTCTATCTTTAAGGCACACTCCTGCAAGGCAGCAGACAATAATAATCAAATTCAGAGCTTCTTGACTGAGATGTTGAGCTAAAGCTTCTACTAGTTCAAAGATGTGTGGATAATGCAGGTAATCTTTAAAACGGTTGGATCTAGCTCTTTATGATCGTTTGACAACTAATTGTCAAGGAACATTACCAACTATTTTGTTTTCATCACAGCAACATAAAAATATCTTGCATTCTTTTAATCCTCAGAATCATACACAACTGAATATATAAAAGGGTTTAAAAAGGGGAAAGTAGACTGGAGGTTGCCATGTTGGCAGGATATGCGGGCATTTTGGCTTGAGTTGGATTTTTTTGTCTGCGGGTTATTGTACGGCCTCGGTGTTTCATTCATAATCATAATCCTCCACTCCCAAAGGAGCATACGTCTTCAACAAACACGTGCCATCATCTCAAGTTCTTCCCATGTTCTCCTTATCATTGTCACCTCTGTTTCCAGCTCTCTTCTCCATGTGCTTCTTGGTCTAGCTCTGCCTCTCTTGCCCTGGGGGTTCCAGAACAAAGACTGCCCTGTAATGCTATCAAAAGGTTTCCTCAGTGTGTGTCCCATCCATTGCCATTGTCCTCTCATCTCCTGTTCCACTGGCACTTGTCTAGCTCTTGTCATCAGTTCCGTGTCGGTAACCCTGTTATACCATTCTAATCCCTCCATTCCACGCAAGCACCCATCCATGAAAGTCCGCACCTTTTTGGCCGCTGTCCCTGCTGCTCTCCATGTCTCAGAGCCATACAATAGGACTGACCACATTTGATTTGAAGATTCTTATTTTCGTGTTGGATCCGATTTCTCTTCTTCTTTGATCCTTAGCCGCTGACCGTCAAAGCAGTCAGTGGCCATCACGCCTAGTGGCGTCTTGTAGGGCAACAACAAATTGATTCCACTTTGCTCGGTCGGTGGCCATCCTTCGTACAGTGCCCCAACTCTGGTTCATTCTTTGCGTCTCAGCCTCCACAGTCCTCCGCCAGGTTGTTTTTTGTCGGCCTCTCTTTCGTTTTCCTTCAAGGGTCCAAAGCATAGCTATTCTTGTGATGGCATCGGGGTCTCTTCTGAGGACATGACCAACCCAGCTCTAGCGTCTGCCAGCTATGATGGTGTGCATGTCCTCTTGCTTGCTACGAGTAAGCAGATCTTGGTTAGTGATGGTATTTGGCCAAAAGATTCGGTGAATTTTTCTTAGGCATGTTGTGTGAAAAGAGGACAATTTCGACATTTCCTTCTCTGTAACTCTCCAGCATTCCGCACCATAGAGAAGCACACAGCTCTGATATAATCTTAATTTTGTGCTTGTGCTGTATTGGGAGGACTTCCAGATGTTGTTTAGGCTAAAGAAGGATGTCTTTGCCTGCCCCGCCGTCTGGTGTTACTATGCTTCCTAGGTATGTGAAGATATCTGTCTGTACCAATTGCTGATTCCTTACTGATATGGGCTCAGGGTTGCTCACATTGAGCGTCATGACCTCAGACTTCTTTAAATTGATATTCAAGCCCATCTGCTGGCTAAACTTATTAAGTCTATCCGTTTTTTCCTGGATGTGTTGATGTGAATGTGTTAGTAGTGCAATATCATCTGCATATTCTAGATCTTCCAATGTAGAAAATGTTGTCCATCTTATTCCTCTTGGACTGCCCTCTGTTGTCTGGCGCATCACCCAGTCTATGACTGTTAAAAATAGAGTGGTTGATAAGGGGCATCCCTGTCGTACTCCTGTCTTCACCTCAAAGGTTAGGTTGCTCTGCCCAACACTACACGTAAAGTTGGCATAGAGGCTTTTTATGATTGACACTATGCAGCTTGGAATTCCATAAGCCCTCAGTATTTTCTATAAACTGTCCCTATGTATGCTGTCGAAAGCCTTTTCAAAATCAACAAAATTAATGTAAAGCTGTCTTTGCCATTCTGAGCACTGCTCTATAATGTTCCTGAGAGTGAATATATGATCTACACATCACCTGTTCTTTCTAAATCCTGCTTGTTCTTTCCTCAGTTTGTGGTCTACTGCCTTTGAAATTCTCTGTATAATTATCCTGCCTAGTATTTTGCTGGGAACTGAGAGAAGAGTGATTCCTCTCCAATTATTGCAGTCTGCAAGATCTCCCTTGTTGGGCAATTTGACAATTATTCCTTTGTTCCACTCTGATGGTATGTCCCCGTTTTCCAGACTTGTGCAAATCGTGGTTCTAATAGTTCTGCTGCTAGCTCAGGGTCTGTCTTAAATAGCTCTGCATTTAAGTTATCATGGCCCGGAGCTTTGCCGTTCTTTAACCCTTTGATTGCTGGGATGATTTCTTCTTTGCGTGGAATGTCTGTATTCACATCTAGATCGTTTTCAGCTTCAGGAACATTCAATTGTGTCTCTGGTGGTTCCTTGTTCAGAGTTTCTCTGAAGTGCTCTGCCCATCTTGTTTCCTGTCCCTCTGCTGTCGTGATGAGATTACCTTGCTTATCTCTTACTAATGTAATATTGTTTGCACCTCGTTTTCCGCTGATGAATTTAGTTATTTTGTATACTGTGCTTTGTTCATTTCTCAGTGCTGCCTCCTCTGCCTGTCTTGCAAGATCGTCTAGGAAATTCCTTTTGTTGGCTCGGGTTTGGCGTTTAACTTCCTTGTCCAGCTGACTGTACTGTTCGCTATATAGTTGCTTTGACCTGGGGGACTTCGCTTCTGTTTTCTTTCTTTTCATTTCCTTTCTCATCGTTATGTGTTTAATGTTTCTGGTGTTATCCAGTCTTGCTTCTTCCTTTCCTGGAATCCCAAGCATGATTTGCTGCTTTCTTTGTATATTGTTGAAATGGTGTTGAAATTCTGGTCTATATCATCAGTCAATGTCTTTTCCTGACTTTTGGCAAATTGATATCGTTTCTTTATGTCGGCCACAAAAGCTTTTCTGGTAAGGGAGTCCTTCGATTTCTCTTGATCTCCATATATTTCCCAATGCAACGAAAGCCCCTGTCGCTTTTTATATTCCCACTTTGATATCACTGTCTGTCCCACTAACTTTGTCTATATTGCTGCCAAGATATGTGTACGATTCCATATCTTGTATTGGTGTCTCTTCAAGTTCAACCCTGTTATCATTACCTGCATTTATTCTCATTATTTTTGTCTTTTCCCCGCATATTTTCAGACCCAATTGCTGTGACCTCTCATTGAGTTTTTTCAATTTGTCCTGCATCTGATTTTGGTTATGGGCCTCAGTGTTTGCTGGATGTTATTATTTTTGACAAAGCTCAAAGGGTTGGGGTTAGGTTAGGGCTAGATGTTTGAAAAATGGGTTTGTTTTAGACTAGCTCTAGCGTACATATGGATAGCCACTCAGGTAACAAGGCGGACGCAGTTCACTGAGCCCTATTTCTACTGAAAAAAAAGTTTGAAATGAACTTGAATTTATTCTGACACATTTTAAGTTAAATTTAAACAATGCACAATTTTTTTGTATTTGAAAAACACGGCTATTGTTATCACTGGGAAAGGGCAATTTTTTGTTTATAAAAATATAATTTAAAAAAAAATTAAAACAAAAACAACAAAACAAGAACATAAAGGTTTTACAGACTGCATGTCACAGAGAGTCACAAAAAATACAGCACTTTGCTAATTATATGGATTTTTAAAAATATAAGTTATGTATGTAAAAAATAAATATTTTCTTTTAAAAATGTACAAGATAGAAGGGTTGAGTTTTTTTTTTTTTTTTTGGTGTGCTAATAATGTTTAATATATGCTTAAATCTTAAAAGAAGGCCTGTAACTTAAATTTACCCAGCTTTCAGGGGGTATTAAAACATCATGACTAATGATTCATTCTGAAGGCTTTGAAATAACAACATTATTCTATAATTGCAATAACTCAAGCTTACCGCAAAGTATACATTCTATCTGGGATCAAACAGCACAAATTATTCCAATAAGTTACATAATTGATTTTTTTTTTCCCAACAAAGAAGCTGTTTTAGTTTTTGGGATTGGCTACCACGATAATGACTTCACAGATCTACATATTAAATATCATCTTTTTATTTTCATATATTTCATCAAGATGTATGTTTAACATAGCATATTCTTTCAACTTCCTCCTCCTACCTGATGTTTGCATTAAAAAAAAGTCATTGTCATGGAATAGGTAACCACATTTGAAGCCGTGTTGTTTTCCTGCCTCTTCACATCTCTACATTGCTTTCTTTTGCGCTTGCTAACTCGAAAGTAGCAGGAGCTTAGCCTCATTTGAAAAGCTTCGGTGGCATCCTGCTTTTCGTTTCTCTCTCCCCCCCAATTGGAAAAATGTGTGTGTGTTTTTTTTTTTAGTATGGAGAGTAAGAATTAAGCATATATTTTAAGTCAATTTTTGGAGGGATTAAGAAGCAATGCACAATGTTTGTACAGCAGTACACAGCTAAAAATGAAAAAAAAAACATCCAAAATATGGTAAAACCGTACAGGTTGACATGTATTCATGATTGAAAATTATGCAGGATTGTTATACAGTAATACTAATATCAGTTAAAAAATTTTTTTCAGATAGGTGAAAGATGAAAAAAGTGATTCAGTGCGCAGTACAGTATTTATAAATTAACATATTCAAAACAATTTTTTTTAAAGACATCACCGAATACTAAACCGTACTCTTATACAGTAATACTAAATAACAAATGTATTTGAAAAAATCTGTTAAACAGGTGAAAAATGCAAAACAAATAAATGTACTGTACAGTAAAGTTTAAACTAGGGTTTCTTAATTTTTTTTTTAATTGTTTGGTGAAGACTATGGACCCCTCTGTCCAATGAAGGCTATGGACCCCTTTGATTGTCCATATAAGGCTATGGACATCCAAATATCCAACGAGGATGTTTGTTTTGCAGATACAACTCGATTTCCTAGCTGCTAAGTCTCGCATATCAGAAAATGTGGCCATCCCAACACTATATCCTTTGGCGATTTTCTTCCCCAATTTCCACCTTTTTCAACACAATAACAATTTCCACTTTGTCCACAATCATCAGAAGAACACCTTTTCATTTACTGAACAGCGTCAAATACATAGTGTCCGTCATAATCAGAATGAGTTTTGAATTGAACCTAAACACAACAGTAAACGGACTACAGCTACAGCTAGGAACAGACTAGAATGGACCAGAATAATGACAAAACGATTTGACTCGTCAAGTGGAGGGTTGCTTAAATCACAGACCATGCCCATATTACTTTGTTTAAATTGGCACTTCAGATAACCTTAGTTTGGATAATCTGCTGTAAATAACTGATATTTAAAAAAAAAAATTTTTTTTTTAAGTTGAACAAAAATGTTTATGTGAAACACATGCTAATTTACTATCGCCCTTAATTTTAATTCTCTCTATCTTGCACCTCTGTGCAGATCATAAGTAATCAGTCTTTTAAAGTATGCTTGTCCAAGTAAGAAATTATGTATTAAAGTATGCTTGTCCAAGTAAGAAATTATGTATTAAAGTATGCTTGTCCAAGTAAGAAATTGCTTTTCAAAGTGTGCATGTCCCAGTAAGAATCTGTGTTTTAAAAAAGTATGCATGTCTCAGTAAGAATCAGTGTTTTAAAGCAGGGATGTCCTAGGTAGAATCTGTGTTTTAAAGCATGCTTGTCTCAATAAGAATCTGCGTTTTAAAGCATTCATGTCTCAGTAAGAATCTGTGTTTTAAAGCATGCATGTCTTAGTAAGAATCTGTGTTTTAAAGTAGGGGTGTCTTAGTAAGAATCTGTGTTTTAAAGCATGCATGTCTTAGTAAGAATCTGTGTTTTAAAGCATGCATGTCTTAGTAAGAATCTGTGTTTTAAAGCAGGAATGTCTTAGTAAGAATCTGTGTTTTAAAGCAAGCATGCATGTCCTAGTAAGAATCTGTGTTTTCAAGCATGCATGTCCTAGTAAGAATCTGTATTTTAAAGCATGAATGTCCTAATATATTAAACATTCTGCTTTGGTTTCTTCTAAGTACTTCAGTCCCTCAACGTCTGGTTTTAATTTCTCTACATGCCTTGTGTATATCCAGATTGGCAGAATGATTAGAGCTCTTCCCTTTCATGAATTTTGCCATGGCAGCGGCCATATGGCCTACTCTTTACAATTTCCAACTGCAGCAGGATTTTTAACGTGTGCAGCTTGCACACGGGACCTCCTATTTTTTAGCCTTAATCCGAGAAGGCTAAGCATCCAGTCTTACTACCCAGGAGATCAGGGGGGAGTATGACATCTTTAGCAACCAGTGGTTCTGAAAAAAAATTGCCATCAATTGTATTCCTTGTAGTGGAAGTAAACTCCGTACCTTCAGAATTAGAGACAGACACCCTACCTCTTAGCCACTCCTATCCCCAACCTTTAAGAGTTTCATGTAAGTAATGTGCACATTTGCCTGTATCCTTGGTGGCTTAATGAGGCAGACTCTCTTATGGGGATGCTAACTACTTAGGTAGAATTTATGCAAGGGCTATCTTAACAGACCCATCTTTGCTTGGATTGGATAGTCTTAGACCAGATGGCTATTAGTTTGTGGAGGAGCAATCTCGGTTGCCAATTTCAAATGTGAATACTCTGCAAACTCTTAATTTTTTCTGGCTTTTAAAGTAAATTGTTTTCATACCAACAGTTTCTTTATTTCTTTCACTCCCAGGGTTGTAGATGGTAGGTGGTCACCATGTGTTGTCTTGGATATTCCTCTATACTCCAAGCCACGGTAGCATAGTGGTTAGTGCACTGGCTTCCTAGCTCAGTGGTCTATGGTTCGATCCCCAGATGAGGTGGGATATTTTTAGCCCGCAAACGGCTCCTGGGTCGACCCAGCCCCAAGTGGGTACCAGAGCAACTTCTGGGAAGGTTAAGGCGGCCGGCGTGATGCTGACCACATCACCCCTAGTGTGCCGATGGTCAAGAAAATATGGGCCTAACACCATATTCCCAATATGCCTCAATGGGCGTGTAACGGGATCCTTTCTTTACCCTTACTCCAAGTCTACCCAGCAGAATGATCTTTAGTCGCCACATTGTCAGAAAGTGAAACTGTTGTCTGTAATAATTCCGTAACTGTTAGATCTTTACAGAATGGGAATGTTGAATGGGATGACAATACTGACCAAAATGGGAACGATGAATGGGATGACAATACTGATGAAAATACGAATGTTGAATCAGGATGGAAATGTCAACCCAGGGTAGAAATGTTGATCAGGATGATAATATTGACCAAAATGGGAATGTTGAATCAGGATGAGAATACTGACCAAAATGGGAATGATGAATGAGATGACAATACTGATGAAAATGGGAATGTTGAATCAGGATGACAATACTGGACCAAAATGAGAATGTTGAATCAGTTTGGGAATGTCAACCCAGGATAGGAGATAGGATATGTTGATCATTTATTGGAATTCATGATCTATGTCCAACCGTATGTATTCACAAGATGGGATTTTTAAAAAAAACCAAGTACACAAATGTTGACTAATGATATGAATGTGGACACTTGATGGAAAAGCTGAATGATGTCCAACCATAAATCTTGATAAGATGGAATTGTTTATCTTATATGAGTCTAAAATTTCTGACAGAGTTTGAGGGGCCGACTATATGAATAACAAATATATAAATTAAAAAATAATATGGTATGAAATCAGTTTTACAAGTAAACGGTACACATGAGACAAGGGACGTTTTGGGTTTTACCCTTCGTCAGCCACAGTTACGAACAGGTGACAAGGACAAGAACTACATATACGTACTACAAAGGTCTATGATGATGAGGAAAACGTCAAATGAGCGATACAAGCAGATGAAACCACGGTGATGGGCGATACGATAACAGTAATAATGCAAGAAAATCGTGAAACCAGAAAGACATGTCGAAACAAGAAAGTAAATAATCAACGAAACGAAGACAGAAATGAACAACAATATTAAAATGCGTAAAAAATCACTTAGCTGGATCGAGGAAAAGAACATTCAAAATGGCTGAAAAAATAAGGCGTCATGCGGAAGTGACGTAGGAGCTATTGACGGCTAAGAACAGATAATTGAGGAAACGAAACGAACCAAAGCAAAAACAAGGATAGATAGGAAAATAACGACAGAAGCCACCAGAATTATGCAAAATGATGCTGGACATTCATCCTAGCAGGAGCTAAAACGCCCATTTGAAAAATGAGATGATTCTCCAACGAAAAGCAAGTTCGGTCATCGCCGATACATGAACGGAGGGCAGTGACATGAATGAACTCATATGAATAACCGAATGCTTATACATGATACGATGTTCCATATTTCAAGAAAGTAGCGGTGGTAAAGGGCAGGATTGTTCACATCACACGGAAATAATTTAAAGGTAAAGAAAGTCCCATAGCAGATACTACCATAGGGGAGTGAAGTGTTAGAGACTTCATTATACTAGGTCCAGCCTCGAAAGGTGAGGTGACCAGCTCCCTTCCTCACTGCCCTTCCCTTTCTCTGCGTGTTTGTGCTCAGTTACCGAGTGTGACGACAATATTCATTACTTCTTAATGAAATTTACAATGTTATAACTTGAGAATTAAATTATTACAGGGCAGAAATGTAAAAAAAGGCAATAAGGCCTATTTCTTTACCCTGAAAAAAAAAAAATAAAGATTTCGTTCGTTCCTCCCCTAACTCAAGAGCAGAGGCAGGTACCCATTTACAGCTGAGCAGACTGGGGCGTGACGCTACCAGGTTTGATCCTGGAACTCAGTAACTTTGCAATGAGAGGCAAGTACTCTAACCACACTGCGAATCAGATACTCCATGAAATAATAACAGACCCAATTAAACCAAAAAAAACTTGTTTATAAATGAATTGGGTACTAACGAAAGCTACTCTGGGAAGGGTGAAGGCGGCCGGAGTGCTGCTGACCACATCACCTCTAGTGTGCGGTATGGTCAAGAAAATATGGGCCCAACACCATATTCCCAATATACCTTAATGGGCGTGTAATGGGATCCTTTCATTACCCTCTCTACTGAAGTTGTTTTCCAATAGAAGAATTACATGCTGGCAGTCTAGATGTGTGTGCGTGTGTGTAAATATCATCATCATCATTCCTTTCTGTTTCCCCCCATGGAGCATGGGGTTGAAACAGTAGCTTTCCATCAATTTCTATTCTGCGATGTCTTTTGTGTGTGTATATATATATATACATATATATACATAGAAGGAATCTTTATTATCCAAAAAAATACATTAACATGTAATTGATATAGTATAAAAACACCATATCATATCGGATAATCATTTAGAGTCTGCAAGTGTGCTAAACCCCGCCCATGAAACAATCGTCAAACGTTCATAATCCATTGATTTCAATTCGTACACAGTTTACAAGCTGACATCAAAAGTCTCCAGCCTTCAGTTACTGTCACCGTCTTTTGGGACATGTGCAAAAAGCAAACATTCACGATTCTACTGGACACACAATCTGACGTACCTGTCAGCGCCGTGGTAAAGCGTCTTTCAGCAACGCACACATTAGTAAGGGTCAGTGTATCTTTCCATTCACGATGAGGGGTGACAGGATCCGGTCGCCATTGATAACGAAGCTATAGTTTCTTTCCGGTGGCTTCATAAACTAATATATATTCTTTACAAATAAAAATGTCCATTTTAAAGACTTGTTTAATTTTCGTCTTTCACTGATATCCTTAATTTTCTGTATCCATCTTTTCGGGTATTGTTATAGTCGCTGTTAAGAATTTCCACTTACTAACGTGAGAGCTTCAAGTTGACACACCTCTCAAAGCCGTGGACAAGTCTCTTTTCTGCTACAAATCTTGTTTCAGCATCGCCCAAAATTAATACGTAAGAGTCAGTGGATCTTTCCATTCATAACGAGGGGTGACAGTATCCGGTTAGCCATTGCTAACGAAAACACCATGAATTCCCTTCTCTCATCTCCTGGACATTACAAAATATAGTTCCAAAGCATATACTGCCATAGGGGAGTGAAGTGTTACAGACTTCACTATACAAGGTGCAGCTTCAAGAGGTGGGGGTGAACAGTTTCCTTCCTCGCTGCCTTTACCTAACATAACTCAAAAATGCGGTACTCATTTACAGCTGGGTATACTGGAGCATAGCACCACCATTTTTCAAACCCATTACCTTTGCCGCGAAGCACTCTAACTACTCTGAAAATCAGACACTTTTGCTAAATTATATAGAACTTAAAATAGTTTTTTTTTTAAATAAGAAAAATGTGTGCATTTTTGCTCATGCTTATAAATCCCATCTGTACATACATTCTAATACTGTTTTTTTTTTTTCAGAGATGCACACAGGTAACAATTTTACTGAGCCATTCAAGTACAAAAAAACCATTTTAGAAAAACCCAATGATCATTCTGTACTACATATTTGTGGAATGTGTGCTAACTTCATTTCTGAAACTTCAAAATAACATCAAATGCCTACCACAAAACTGGAACATAATTTTATCTCAGTGAAGGCCAATGCTGGTTACTTTTTGTTGTACCCTTTGTGAGGAATGATTGACCTTCTCTCTACCAGCGACCAGAAGATCCTTGCAGTAACAGTAAGGTCTCAGAAAGGAATCTTGTTTTTCCACGCACCATGGACTGTTACCATATTTGTTAGTTCTGCTAATGTCTTTAGCATCCAATGTAAACACCAACTTCTTGAAATCATAGGCAACTGTAGCTTCGAAACGACCTCCTCCAGGTCGAGTAAGGAGGGTGACCTACACATGCAGACAAGCAAAGAAGATATTTATAGTGTTGAAAAAGAGAAGGTATTGTAGAATTAAAACCCTACACCAGAGGTCAATAACCATGGAGTTGTGGGATCAACTTTAGAAGCTCTCTGTCCGCCTGGATAAAATCATGTCTGTTGTCAGGTCTTAACGCTCTGGTTTATGTTCTTTTATAAGAAACCCTCAGGGACAGCTGTGCTTCGGAAACCAGATTGTTTTGGTGTCCAAATGTCTTCTTCTTCTTTGATCCTTAGCCGCCAACCATCAAAGCAGTCAGTGGCCATCACGCCTGGTGGCGTCTTGTAGGGCAACAACAAATTGATTCCACTTTGCTCGGTCGGTGGCCATCCTTCGTACAGTGCCCCAACTCTGGTTCATTCTTTGCATCTCAGCCTCCACAGTCCTCCGCCAGGTTGTTTTTGGTCGGCCTCTCTTTTGTTTTCCTTCAGGGGTCCAAAGCATAGCTGTTCTTGTGATGGCATCGGGGTCTCTTCTGAGGACATGGCCAACCCAGCTCCAGCGTCTGCCAGCTATGATGGTGTGCATGTCCTCTTGCTTGCTATGAGTAAGCAGATCTTGGTTAGTGATGGTATTTGGCCAAAAGATTCGGTGAATTTTTCTTAGGCATGTGTGAAAAGAGGACAATTTCGACATTTCCTTCTCTGTAACTCTCCAGCATTCCGCACCATAGAGAAGCACAGAAAGCACACAGCTCTGATATAATCTTAATTTTGTGCTTGTGCTGTATTGGGAGGACTTCCAGATGTTGTTTAGGCTAAAGAAGGCTGTTCTTGCCTGTGTCCAAATCTACCTGTTCAAAAAGTCTGCCAAAACAGCCCAAAAGTACCCTAAATGTGTTTAAAAAGTCGCCCAAAGTCACCAAACTATGACAGAAAAGTAGCCCAAAGTCGCTCAACGAAACTTTTGATTTTCAGAATATTTTGGTTTTCGGGTGTTCAGATAAAAGGATACATACAGTCTTGTGTTTGTAATTGGAAATAATGACATCCTATATGTAACTTTTGTCTCTGCCGGACAATCTGCTTCCTATAATCCCATCGACACAGCGGTGGAACATTTAAACCAGTGCTCTTCAACCTGGGCGGTAATGCCCACTAGTGGGCGATTTAAGCTTTCAGGTGGGCGGCAGAATAATTACATGCTGTGTTAAAAACATCCAAAACATACAAACTCAAATTTGTGAGAGAATGTACGTGAAAAGGAAAAGTTGCTATCATTTTAGAGAGAAGTATTTGAATTATGTATTTTAAACTTTTAAGCTGCATTAATCTTTAACTATGTAAAATATTGCAATGTTACTGTAATCAAAAATAAATTTGTAAAATCTTTGTAAATTAAACTTCAAAATAAAAAGTTTAAAAAAAATATTTGTGAGATTGTGCCATAAGGTTTTCATTCAACGCACCACAATATTGGTTCACCGGTGTACTGGTGTCTATGACTTAGTCGAAACGTATTGTTTCTGGTGCGTGGTATTGCCATTGATGAGATTTCTGATTTTTTCATATTATTATTATTGTGTTGTGACTTTGAATAATTTGTGCAACAAATATTGAAACCATGTCTCAAAAAAAAAAAAGAAATATGCTCGGGGCTATTTACCAGAATATCTGAAGATGGGTTTCATCGAATCTATTTCAAACAAACAGCTTCCAATGTGTTTACTGTGTCACAAGACATTTTCTAACGAAGCAATGAAACCAAGTCGATTGCGAGAACATCTTGCTACAAAGCATCCAAAAGATAAAGATAAGCCTATTGAATATTTTCAAGAACTGTATGAAAGATTTCAAAATCGTTCTACAATAACTGCATCATTCAAGAAACAAAATGCAAAGAACGAAGATGGATTAACTGCAGCTTATCGTATATCACAATTAATTGCAAAAAATGGTAAAAGCCATAACATTGGAGAAACTTTGATAATACCCTCTATCAAAGAATTTATCTCAGCAGTAATGCATCAGGATCCAACTGAAGTTATAAAAACATTGCCCCTTAGCGATACCACAGTAAGGTGACGCATTGACAAAATGGCGGTTAATGTTGAACATAAACTTATAGCTATTCTCCACAACTCATCATTTTCCATACAGTTGGACGAGTCTACCATTGCAGATAATAATGCTTTATTGATGGCATATGTAACGTACCTTGATGAAAACAGTACATTGCAAGAAGAAATGTTATTCATTTTAAATCTTATTACAGATACAACAGGATTATCAATATTTGCTGCTGTGAAATCGTACTTTGCACAAAATAATATACCCTTGAACAATATTGTTGCATGCGCTACTGATGCAGCACCATCAATGAAAGGTGGCTGTTACGGACTTCTGACACTAGATGTTACGGGTCGTTTCTATCTCCAGATATTAGAAGCCCGTTGGACGTGAGTTATTGGGTTGCTCTTCAATAATTCTTTAGGTATTATATTCATCTCTACCATTTCGGCTTACAGTTCAATTGCAGATTTAGAGCCGTTATTGTGTGATTCAATATTATTATTTAATTCAGTGTCGTTCATTACTTCGTATTAATTCTCCAGCAGTGTTGTATTATTTTATGATTAAACTTGTATATAAATGTGATAGTCTGTACTGACCTTGCAAGGGTTATCTCAACAGTCACAGCACATTAGTAAACTTGAATAATTCAGGCAATTAAAACAAGTTCCATTGACGACTGAATTTTTTAATACATGTCCTTTCTCCAAATGAATACCAAACGATTTCACACAACTAATATTGGCATTAAAACATAGTTCTTAGGATCTACTCAATGTTCGTCCTACAGACATTGCACGTCTGTGTTAACCGTTAATTCTATAGCGTCCTTGAGTTTGCAACCAACTCTTTCAAATCCGTTTAGTGGAATTATTATCATTAGGAAATGATATCCTTATTTCATATTCGCGTATTCTGTCTATGTCCACTTATTCAATACTTTGGCTTTCCTAGCCAGGCTTTAACTGCCATAAATATAATATCCTTGCGAAACGTATCCTACGCTATTCGCGATTATCCTTGAGACACTCTGGTCCTATACTTTTGACTTGATTAGCTTTTCCAGCATAATCTACACGGATTTCTACGCTATTTATGATTCACAGTGGATATACCACTTTATACATATTCCTCATCAGTGGCCATGCCACATATATTATACACATTCCATAAGTGGCTCTGCCACACATTTGAAACACTGCCGGACGGCTCTATGGCCATACATAGACTTACCCAGTCTATATACACATATTCTTATATCGGCTTAAAAGCCAGAACACAAACGGTTCTACACTTGAGTAAGTGGCTGCGCCACACATTTGAGACACTTTCCATAAGTGGCTATGCCACACATTTGAAACACGGCCATCAGGCCCGCAGGCCACACGTGGACTACGGTTACTAGCCTTGACGCGTCATACCTCGATTTGCGCGATTTCTAGTATTAATTCAATTGAGGTGGTTCGTGGTGCACCCATGCGAATGTCTGCAGCTATTCACATGTTTGCAACCCCGAAACAGTCCTCAACAGTGGCTATCATGGTTTTGTTGCTTATGTAAAGGAGGAAGTGCCAAACGTTTTGTGTATTCATTGTGTGGTACATAGGCAACATCTTGTAGGAAAACATTTGAGCACAAGCCTTCATTCATCATTAAGTATAATAACTAGGGCTATAAATAAGATTAAATCGAATGCCAAAAATGATAGAATGTTTTGTCAGCTGTGCCAGGACAATAATGAGCAATTTATTAGGTTACTGTTACACACAGAAGTTCGTTGGCTCTCAAAGGGTGCATGCTTGACTCGTTTTGTTGAATTATATGAGAGTGTCATATAGTTTTTTGAAAGTTAAAATGAGGCTGGTCTCTGTCAGCAATTAAAAACAATAAAGCATGATGCATTTTATTTGGCAGGCATTTTTAGGAAATTTAATGAAATTAATTTGCAGCTTCAAGGAGCCAATATAACATTTACCAGTTGCAAAAATGTTGTGTCATTATTTATAGAAAAACTTGATCTTTTGCGTCGTAATCTTTTGAAGAGGGAATTTCATCATTTTCCGGAATTGTAATCAATAAAAGATGATATAACTTCAGAGGAGATTGAAAGGTTCAGTAATCACCACAGTGAGCTTAAATTGGATATGGAAAAACGATTTAGTGATATTTTGAACTTAAAGGTGTATGACTGGATGGTGAATCCTTTTACTGCCTATGCTGCAGAGGCTGATATAACATGTCAAGAAGAACTATTAGAACTTAAATATGATGAAGAGAGCAAATCGAATTTCAGTAGTGGTGGATACCAAAAACTCTGGCAAAATAAAAAAAATACCTGCCTTATATCCAAATATGTGGAAAATGATATTTAATTTACTGCCACCTTTCCCTACCTCATATCTAGTGGAATCAGGCTTTAGTGCTGTGAATCATATTGTCACCAAACAGAGAAACTGTCTGAAAATCACTGAAAGAGGAGACCTTTGCTTGTTCCTTTCGAAAATCGAACCAGATACCCAACAATTAGTTTCTCAGCATCAGGCTCAAGGATCTCATTAAATTAAAGATGATTTCAATTAATTTTATTGGTAAACGGAGAAGAGGAAGGCAAAGAAAATCCTGGGCTGATAACATCAAAGAATGGGCAGGACACGGTTTCTCCACACTTGTACGCATTGCTGAGAATAGAGAGCAGTGGAGGACCCTGTCTGCTGATGCTTCCACCATGGCACCCCTACGACCCATGACGGGTTATGGGTTGAGATGAGATGAGATGATACTTTACAGAATGTTCACTTCACATAAACAAGAACACTGCTGGCATATGCAGCTCAAGAATCTAGTGAATTATAGAAAGATGGCTCATGGCTTTTCACCAAAACATGAAATAAAGTGCCTTTAATTCTGGAGATGTAGCACTGTTAAACTCTGGTGGGAAAAGGGCAAATCTCTCTAGCTTAAATATTCTTTCTTTTTTCCTACTTCGTAATCAAAGAATTCTTTCTTTTTTTACCTCCATTTGTCAGAAAGAGTTCTCTCCCCCCACTCACAAAGAGATCTACCAAATCAACACCTGTGATTACTGGCAGATTGTGATCGACCAGTTGCCAACCTCCACCCTATTCTATAACTACAGAGTTAAATGTGTCCCCTTTAACTATCAGCATTTCTTTTATTATTTAAAAAAGAGTTTGGGTGAACCTACTTTCATTGTATCAATACAGGTCTATATCCTTTCATCCGAAATCTTCGTGAACAGCTTTGTTTTCTGAAACTGGATTTTTTATTTGTTTTCAGATGTCGCCCAAAATCGCATTTGAAAAGAAGCCCAAATCGCCAAAAGTGAGTTTTAAAAAAGTCCAAAGTCGCCCAAAATAGACAGAAATCACCCAAATTGTGATAGAAAAGTAGCTAAAAGAAACTTTCAATTTTTATAATGTTTTTGGTTTTCAGATGTCAACCAAATCGCATTTGAAAAGTAGCTAAAATCGCCCAAAATGAGTTCTGAATTAGTCCAAAGTTGCCCAAAATAGACAGAAATAGCCCAAATTGTGATTGAAAAGTAGACCAAAGAAATTTTCAATTTTCAGAATATTTCGGTTTTTTTCGGTTGTAAAGATAAAACGATATAGAACTGAGCTTATAGAGTTGATACAGTGTGGTGTTTTCACTAATCTCTGCCATCATAATTTGTTGCCTTCTTCTTCTTCTTTGATCCATAGCCGCCGACCGTCAAAGCAGTCAGTGGCCATCACGCCTGTGTTACGGTATATGATATTAACGCCGTCTGCTAAAGGTTATCAGACGTGCAATTGTAAAGGTTAAGGCATTTAATATATTGCGATAGATGTTTCAATTATTGTACGCTCCATACACGATCGATTATGACGTGTATAGCGTTGTTTAGGACACAGTCGGTAACTAAGAAACGCTACCCTTTGTTACTTGACCGCCAAGCTGAATAGCTGCGTTTTTTCTAACCTTCCAATTCAATGGCATGATATAGCCATTTATATATGCATTTTTTGATGGACCAGGGTCAGTCCTAGAACTCTATATGAGAGGGAAATTTATGGAGGTTAGTATTTAACTAGAATTCTCAGAAGGAGAAGAATAATCGTCAAATTCGTATGAATATATTCAGACTCGCAGTCTCACTGTCGGCAGGTAGCCATGTCTAGCTGCGCGTGCATATAGCTGTGATGTTCTGACGACAATACTGCATTGTATCCTTAAACGGACATTGACACATGACCAGCAGTCTACGTTATTGATTAATTTATGCATGACTTATATGGACTTATGCTCTATTCCTATTTGAAATGATCATCCTTGTGTACAACTGTGAATTAAATGTATGGACTCAATGAAATGACTTATCAAATCAATCGTATTCCAAGGTTCAATTATTGTTCGGAATCTTCCACCCCCGCATTCGCTTAATCTTCCATCGAAGGCACGATGCACTATCACTGAACAAAAAAAACTAACACATCAATGAAAAAACAATGGCCAGAAATTTATAATTGTTTTATTCATATCACATGGAACATTGTTCAGAGCAAACCACCACCTTGTAACAGCCTGGTGGCGTCTTGTAGGGCAGCAACAAACTGATTCCTTTGTGTTCGGTCGGCGGCCATCCTTCGTACAGTGCCCCAACTCTGGTTCATTCTTTGCATCTCGGCTTCCACAGTTCTTCGCGAGGTTGTTTTTGGTCGGCCTCTCTTTCGCTTTCCTTCGGGGGTCGATAGCATAGCTGTTCTTGTAATGGTATCAGGGTCCCTTCTGAGGATGTAGCCAACCCAACTCCAGCGTCTGTCAGCTATGATGGTGTGCATGTCCTCCTGGTTACTCCGAATAAGTAACTCTTGGTTGCTGATGGTATTCGGCCAAAAGATTCTGAGAATTTTCCTTAGGCAGATTGTGTGGAAGGAGGACAGTTTCGACATTTCCTTCTCTGTTACTCTCCAACATTCCGCACCATAGAGAAGCACAGAAAGTGCACAGCTCTCATACAGTCTTAATTTGGTGTTTGTGCTGTACTGGGAAGACTTCCAGATGTTGTTGAGACTAGCAAAGGCTGTTCTCGCTTTATTCATTCTGTTGTTAATGTCCTTGCTTGTTCCACCGCCAGGTGTTACTATGCATCCTAGGTAAGTAAATGTGTCTGTCTGTTCTAACTTCTGGTTTCTTACTGTTATTGGCTCAGGATTGCCCACATTTAGTGCCATGACCTCTGTCTTCTTCAGATTGATGTTCAGGCCAACCTGCTGGCCATACTTATTCAGTCTATCGGTTTTAATTCGTCGCTTTAGCACGGCTTTATTACATGTATACTTTTGGTCAAAATTGACCTGAGGTCATAAATCGACATAATATAGTTTAGTCTATCATCCTTAAAGTTAACAGCTTGGACCGTCATGCAACATTTTAATGCGAGATATCCTTCTTTTCATCTAGTAACCCAAACATTTTGAACACTTTGTTCTCCAAACAAACCAAGTGAAGATAGAATAAAGCAGTATTAAGGTGACGAATTGCTTTCTCTTCTTTCAAGTACCATGCTAGCTGGCTGAGGTGATTATGTCTCTCCACAACTTCCTAGCCAGAGTACTATTTATCGATTCTGTTGTTGACTTCTTTCTATGTCATGTCAAACTGTCCAATCTCTTCTCTCTTGATATCAGTCACGTCTGCCACATGCTTCAACAAGTGGACACCAACCCATTGCAACATTCCAGACAACAAGCAGGCAGAAAAACTTGCTAAGGATGGTGAAGAGCTACAACAGAATGATACAGGGACAACTTATGAAGTGGCAAAAACAACTATAAAAGGCATATTCAAGTCCAAATGGGAAAGAGAACACTCAGGCCATATTAAAAAATGATGCCTATCAATCTAAGCGAGACCAGGTCATCATTTTCCGGCTGTCGTGGAATATTCTAATCCACATATATAAATTATTAGGTAAATATGAAGCCTAACAAATAAAATTAATAAAGAAAAGAGCAATGGTAAATAACAGTGCTGTCACAAAGAAGGTACTCGAAATCCCCCTTGTTTTCTACTTCGTCGGCAAATTGTAACGCTTTCACGTTGATATTAAAGGCCTTCTGCAACATACACGCGTTTCCCAAACACACAATAAAATGTGCTGCCTTTCTAAGAAAAACCTTGAGATATGCAAGTTGACCTAAATTTTAAATTCCATTCATGTCTTTTTCTACACTATGTTACCAAAAACAAAAGGCAGATGGACTAAAGGATAGCGAGAAGAGAGAGGGGCGAATAAAGCCGAACGCATGCAAAATTAAACACGCGTCTCGCTATTAATGCCACCCCCAACCCGCGTCGCGCGATACACAATTACTACTATCACGCGTGTAAGACTACATGCACTAACTTTTTTTCAGACGGACAGTGATAAATTCACTACCCTTCCCAGAGTTAGGTTTTAAAATCATAAAAAACGCTTATTAGGAAAGATAACATTATATGGGTTTACGTTTGAAAACATTACAGTACCCAGACAGCACATCTTCGAAACAGGAGGTAGAAGGAATTGCATATTTTGAACGCAGCCACGTAGCTCTTTTAAATTTGGATATTTGGGTTCCTTAGGGCTTGCTGACAAAGAATATGTAAAACGTTACGCAAATAGTCCAGGAATTAATAAATTATAACCAAAATAAAATAGTGGGGATGCCTGACAGCATGGAATCATTTCTGCTCATAAAATTTTTTTATAACGTGTTTGAAAAAAATCTTACGTTACAGAATTAGCCTACCATGTAAACTCCAAATTGATTGGAGCGCAACAAATGAAAGACTAACCACGATTGGTCGGGCTATAAATACTATCTTTCGTTGTTAGGGGAGACGTGAAAAGGTAACATTTTTTCAAACACTTGTCGAAACGTGGCCTCATTGGCTAGACTCGCTGATATACTCACTTAGGAGCGTTAGTTCGAGACCACTAGTGCAAATAATCTTGATAAAGCAACAGTGCGTTGAAGCCAGCTCATATTTGTGTTAAATAAAAAGCCTGGAACATAAGCAGATGGGAATTTGTGCCAGTAATTGTGCCAGAATTCATTGCTAATCAACGTATCTGTGTTTATTTCCATGAAATTGTGGTAAGCTTGAACCATTCAGTATCTTTTAATGAAAATTGAATGTAAATTGTTAATTTATGACTGTATATATATGTGTAGTTCAGTGGCAAACAGGAGATAAAGCCTATAATGCTCCAGCCTGAACAGAGGGTGTCGGAGGGAAGTAAAACGGCATGGAATGGCCAAATAGTACACTGACACCTGGATGATTGATTAGACAGAAATAATGCTGGAAGTGCAGAGGCGTAGTGACCATTAAGGAGGTAAATACTGGTATAAAGTATTTCAGATGAAGCTGACAGTTGGCCTAACGCTCTGAACTCAATGTTTGTGATGTGTTGTGATCAGTGTAAAAGAGAGTATAAGTTAGTTATGAAGTAGAAGGTACATCCTTCTTGATTTCAGGGACCGTGGTCTTGATGGTATTGAGCAGCACCTGGTCAGAGCTTTGCTGAATCCAGAGTCGGACAGCATACTCCTTGGTCCATTTAGCTATCAGTGAGGTGTCTCCAGAGCCCAGAGGAGAATTCGAGCAGAGGAGTCCTTCCCTGCCGCCATCACGCAAGATAAGCTGATTTGGCCAGCTGAGCTCAACATTATGTCCCCTCATCTTGAAATGACTTTGTAAAAATAACATTCAGGGGGGAATTTAATTGTCTTAATATCAGGAACTGAGAACATCTCCAATACTAGTCCCAAAAGACAAACTATTGAAGTCATGATGACAAATACCAACAGAGCTTGAACAAAACAAAACCAGTATTACCTCATATTACTACTACACAACTGACACACATAGGATATTTTTAAAAATATATGACACTACAATATTCATATTGATAAAGTCTGTACCTATACTTGTAATTAAAATTGATTGTGATTCCTGGTTCCTTTGTATTTGAATCAGGACACATATACCTTTATGACAAAAATGAATACATATTGTTATTTGAAAAGTTATCAGTGACTCCTTAAGATATTCTCATAGAGTGTTATATGTATGTGAGTGTCACAGTGTTGTCAAGAGTAGTGGATTAAATTAAATTGTTTATCTGTCTGTTGTTGTGACTTACACTTCATCATACACATACCCTAGACACATAACGTAGTCATCACACTATTCCAGAATAATTCTGACTGAGATATATAGATATGTGGTAGCAAGTAAGGTTATCTATAATACACTACTCTTAATAGATATAGATACCTTCACAGCTGATCTCAGTCAGAACACTAAGTCCCCTATAAATATTTATAACATCCCACTTCACCACATATATTGGGGTCTCGCTCTTGGGATTTTGAATCTTTCCCTATTAAAAATATTGGGGGTAATTCACTTCAGGGAATATAAGAATTAAAAAAGTATCCTTGGGTGGAATTAAATAAGGTTGAGCTCACGGTGCCTGTGTTGTCCATTAGATATATTTAGAGATTAAATTGTTGGTTAGACATTGTAGAAATTTACCTGATAGACAATGGCGGACCTGGCCAAGTTTCGATCTGCTGCTGTACAGACTGCAAAAGAGTTAGGATTAGATGGGCAAGTTATGGTTGCCTATGTCACTACGGAATGTGACAAATTTATTGAACGCGAAGAAAGAAGATTAGAAAAAGAGGCCGAAAGAAAGTTAGAGGCTGAGACTAAGAGGTTTGAGGCTGAGACTAAGAGGTTGCAGATTGAGGCTGAGGCTAAGAAATTGGAAGCAGAAAGAGAAGACAAAAGATTAGCTGCAGAAAGAGAAGCCGAGGAAAGAAGACAGGCTGCAGAAAGAGAAGAGAAGAAATTAGCTGCAGAAAGGGAAGAGAGGAAATTAGCTGCAGAAAGGGAAGCAGAAGATAAAAGATTACAAAGGGAACATGAGTTAAGACTAAGGGAGTTTGAGTTTCAGGGCCATGCTCCTGAAAATGGTGCCAGTCCCTTTGCCTCTGATGCCACTGCTAGCCAAGGAGCCTCAACCTCAACTATGAATTTTCATTTAGATCATTTTGTTGAGAAAGACGATGATATAGAGAGCTACCTAAATAGGTATGAACTATTAGCTACCACGTATGGGTTAGAGAGAGAAAGGTGGAGCTTAAAGTTATCTCAGGGACTTCGTGGGGCAGCTTATGAAGTTTTTGCAAAAATGAGCAGAGGTGATCAGGAAAATTATGACATGCTAAAGCAGGCTCTTTTGTTAAGATATGAAAAGAATGCAGAATTTTATAGGAAAAAATTTAGGAATGCTAAACTACTGTCAGGTGAAACCTATCACCAGTTCTCTGCATGAATAGAGACATACTTGGAGAAATGGACTTCTCTGGGGAAAACCCAAGATCTTAAGGAAATGGTCCTTATAGAGCAATTAAGAGAGTCCATGGCTCCAGACCTGAGAAAGTTTCTCATGGAACAAGGTGCAGAGAGGCTGGATGAGTTGCTAAATGTTGCTGAAAGGTATCAAGCAGCTCAAGCAGAGGTAACAGGTAATAAAAAGAAACAAGTGGATAACTTTAGGGCACCACAGAACTTTAATAAATTTGATCCTAGGGATCAAAATAAAGGTAAGCACCAATTTGATAGGCCACGGTATGAACATAAAAATAAATTCCCACAATTCGATGAAAGGAAATATGATGAAAGAAAATCTTTCAACCAAGGAAAAAGGTGGTGTAAAAATTGTCAGATGGACAATCATGACACTGACCGTTGCAGAAGGAAACCTGTGTATATGGCAACCCTTCAGGTCAGGT
This sequence comes from Oreohelix idahoensis, assembly GCA_024509875.1. Classification (NCBI taxonomy): domain Eukaryota; kingdom Metazoa; phylum Mollusca; class Gastropoda; order Stylommatophora; family Oreohelicidae; genus Oreohelix; species Oreohelix idahoensis. The sequence continues at coordinate 685,214 of JAMPIV010005084.1, read as the reverse complement.
CGACCTCAAGACAGGAGGAGGATATTATGTTAGATACCACTCCAGAAGAGATGAGAAGGCACAGGCTGGGGATAAAACACTCAAGCCTTGTTTCAGAAAATTGTCAACTTGTCATACAACTCCAGGCAAGGGAGATTTTTACATGAAAAACAAGTTGATGTATAGGAAGACTGGAGCTAGATCCAATGGTCACGGACAGCTGGTTCTTCCAAAGAGATATAGGACAGACTTAATAAGGAGCCTACATGTGAAACCAGATGGGGACCATGAGAAAATAGGTACCATCATTCAAAAGGTGGCTCACAATTATTATTGGCCCAAAGCAAGATGGGACATTGAGAATTTTGTAGAAAGGTGTAGCATAGCACACGAGGGAACACCCACAAGTGGGAACATGGATCAGGACCTGGACACGCCACGGGGCAAAATTAGGCCTGATAATAAAAAGAGATATAAATTTGATAAAGTGGACCAAATGGAATGGGAAGCCCCTTTTCACGGACAAGCTTCACTTAACTGTTTTACAATGGCCACTATGCGGAGAGTGCAAAAAGATGTCTTACCCCAGGATAAGCCGAAAATCCCTCAATCGGACTTAAACAAACTGGAGGAAGAGGATGTAGGGAGGAAATCTCTCATCAAGAATTTTAAGTGGGGAGAAAGCCCCAAAAGAAAAATTGGTAGCGGTCGTTTTATGCATGATAATTCTGGGAAGAAAAATCATCACTATAAAGCTTCGAGTGGAAGAGACCATACCGGTGCATGGACAAATAGGTCCACACAATTAAAGGTCCATATGTAGCTATGTTAAGAACGTGGACTGATGAAAAGGCAGAGGAAAACATTACATCTTCATACCAATATGTGAATGAGCTGACCACTCGGTTAAAAACTGGCTGGAAACTTGCCAATGAAAATTTGAAACAAGCCAGGAAGAAACATGCTGCCTATTATAACAGGAAGGCGAAGGACAGAAATTTGGCTGTGGGAGAGAAAGTACTGCTTCTTTTGCCTGGGAGTCAGAATAAGTTACAAATTGGATGGCAGGGTCCATATACAGTTTTAGAAAAGGTGTCTAGAACAAATTATAAGATAGATAAGAAGGGGAAAGAAAAAATCTATCATGTGAATCTCCTGAAGAAATATTTGGAAAGAGAACATCAGGAAGAGACACACTTGTTGACCTTGTCCATCGCCATGGAGATGAAAAAGGAACCACTTTCATCATTTGAATATCCATTACACCCCTGTGAGACAGCAGCACAGGTGAAAATCAGTACACATTTAACGAAAACTCAGAAAGAGAGAGTGCAACAGGTTCTAAATAATCATGCAGAGGTGTTAACAGACCGATCAGGGCATACAAACCTATTGGAATATGATATGAAACTAATAGACTCCACACCTGTCTGTATGAAACCATATTCGATTCCGTTTGCTAAGGAAAAAGCTTTGAAGGAAGAGATAGACTATCTATTGAAGGAAGGAATTATTTCGCACAGTGAGTCTTCGTATAGTTCCGGTGTTGTACTCTTAAGGAAGCCCTCTGGAGAACATAGACTCTGTATAGATTACAGGAGACTGAATGCTATTACAGAAGGACAGGTGGATCCATTACCGGATACAAATCAGCTGTTTGCCAGACTAAATAAAGCTAAATATTTCTCCAAAGTGGATCTGAGTAAAGGATATTATCAGATTCCAGTAAAGCCTGAGGTTAGACCATACCTAGCTTTTAGTACCTCAGAAGGACACTATGAGTTTAATAGATTGCCATTTGGATTGAAGAATGCGCCTAGTGTCTTCTCTAGAATGATGAGAAAATTATTGGATCCTCTGAATAATCCCTGTATAACAAATTTTATGGATGATATCCTTATAGCAACAGAAACATTTGAGGAACACATTGACTCTCTGAACATGCTGTTTGATCGACTTAGGGAGGCAAATTTAACAGCCAGACCAACCAAATGTTGCGTTGGATGTAAAGAATTGGAATTTTTGGGACACACAGTTTATCAGGGAAACATGACCCCTGACCCAAAGAATTTAGAGAAACTACAGAAAGCCCCGAGACCACAAACCAAGAAGGACGTGAGATCCTTTGTCTCATTATGTGGGTTCTACCAGAAGTATATCAAAAACTTTAATTCCATATGTGCACCGTTAACTGAATTGACACGTAAAGGACATCCAGATCGCATTACATGGACACCACAATGTGAAATGACTTACCAAGAATTGAAGGAAAAGCTCACAAGTAAACCCATTTTGAAATTACCTGACTTAAGTCAAGAATTCATTGTAAGGACGGATGCCAGTAATATTGGGCTAGGAGCAACTCTACTACAGAAATCAGATGCATTGGATGGGGAATTAAGCCCAGTGGCATATGCTAGCAGAAAGTTGAATAAAGCTGAAATCAATTACTCAACTAGCGAAAAGGAATGTCTTGCAGTAATATGGGCAATAAAGAAATTCAATATTTATCTGTATGGGAAGGCATTTAAGTTGCAAACAGACCACAAACCTTTATCGTTTCTAGCACAGGCTAAGCATGAGAACTCTAGGTTACTCCGATGGTCTTTACTTCTGGCTCCATATAAATTTAGCATTGAGTATATATCTGGAAAAACCAATTTGGGAGCGGATTTTTTAAGCCGCCATCCGTGTGATGAGAATCACCGTAAACCCCAGAAATAATAATAAATTTCTCTATGTGAATATAGAATAAAGGACTGACATATAATGTCTGTTTTAAGAGGGGAGGTGTCGTGGAATATTCTAATCCACATATATAAATTATTAGGTAAATATGAAGCCTAACAAATAAAATTAATAAAGAAAAGAGCAATGGTAAATAACAGTGCTGTCACAAAGAAGGTACTCGAAATCCCCCTTGTTTTCTACTTCGTCGGCAAATTGTAACGCTTTCACGTTGATATTAAAGGCCTTCTGCAACATACACGCGTTTCCCAAACACACAATAAAATGTGCTGCCTTTCTAAGAAAAACCTTGAGATATGCAAGTTGACCTAAATTTTAAATTCCATTCATGTCTTTTTCTACACTATGTTACCAAAAACAAAAGGCAGATGGACTAAAGGATAGCGAGAAGAGAGAGGGGCGAATAAAGCCGAACGCATGCAAAATTAAACACGCGTCTCGCTATTAATGCCACCCCCAACCCGCGTCGCGCGATACACAATTACTACTATCACGCGTGTAAGACTACAAGCACTAACTTTTTTCGGACGGACAGTGATAAATTCACTACCCTTCCCAGAGTTAGGTTTTAAAATCATAAAAAACGCTTATTAGGAAAGATAACATTATATGGGTTTACGTTTGAAAACATTACAGTACCCAGACAGCACATCTTCGAAACAGGAGGTAGAAGGAATTGCATATTTTGAACGCAGCCACGTAGCTCTTTTAAATTTGGATATTTGGGTTCCTTAGGGCTTGCTGACAAAGAATATGTAAAACGTTACGCAAATAGTCCAGGAATTAATAAATTATAACCAAAATAAAATAGTGGGGATGCCTGACAGCATGGAATCATTTCTGCTCATAAAATTTTTTTATAACGTGTTTGAAAAAAATCTTACGTTACAGAATTAGCCTACCATGTAAACTCCAAATTGATTGGAGCGCAACAAATGAAAGACTAACCACGATTGGTCGGGCTATAAATACTATCTTTCGTTGTTAGGGGAGACGTGAAAAGGTAACATTTTTTCAAACACTTGTCGAAACGTGGCCTCATTGGCTAGACTCGCTGATATACTCACTTAGGAGCGTTAGTTCGAGACCACTAGTGCAAATAATCTTGATAAAGCAACAGTGCGTTGAAGCCAGCTCATATTTGTGTTAAATAAAAGCCTGGAACATAAGCAGATGGGAATTTGTGCCAGTAATTGTGCCAGAATTCATTGCTAATCAACGTATCTGTGTTTATTTCCATGAAATTGTGGTAAGCTTGAACCATTCAGTATCTTTTAATGAAAATTGAATGTAAATTGTTAATTTATGCCTGTATAGATATGTGTAGTTCAGTGGCAAACAGGAGATAAAGCCTATAATGCTCCAGCCTGAACAGAGGGTGTCGGAGGGAAGTAAAACGGCATGGAATGGCCAAATAGTACACTGACACCTGGATGATTGATTAGACAGAAATAATGCTGGAAGTGCAGAGGCGTAGTGACCATTAAGGAGGTAAATACTGGTATAAAGTATTTCAGATGAAGCTGACAGTTGGCCTAATGCTCTGAACTCAATGTTTGTGATGTGTTGTGATCAGTGTAAAAGAGAGTATAAGTTAGTTATGAAGTAGAAGGTACATCCTTCTTGATTTCAGGGACCGTGGTCTTGATGGTATTGAGCAGCACCTGGTCAGAGCTTTGCTGAATCCAGAGTCGGACAGCATACTCCTTGGTCCATTTAGCTATCAGTGAGGTGTCTCCAGAGCCCAGAGGAGAATTCGAGCAGAGGAGTCCTTCCCTGCCGCCATCACGCAAGATAAGCTGATTTGGCCAGCTGAGCTCAACATTATGTCCCCTCATCTTGAAATGACTTTGTAAAAATAACATTTAGAGGGGAATTTAATTGTCTTAATATCAGGAACTGAGAACATCTCCAATACTAGTCCCAAAAGACAAACTATTGAAGTCATGATGACAAATACCAACAGAGCTTGAACAAAACAAAACCAGTATTACCTCATATTACTACTACACAACTGACACACATAGGATATTTTTAAAAATATATGACACTACAATATTCATATTGATAAAGTCTGTACCTATACTTGTAATTAAAGTTGATTGTGATTCCTGGTTCCTTTGTATTTGAATCAGGACACATATACCTTTATGACAAAAATGAATACATATTGTTATTTGAAAAGTTATCAGTGACTCCTTAAGATATTCTCATAGAGTGTTATATGTATGTGAGTGTCACAGTGTTGTCAAGAGTAGTGGATTAAATTAAATTGTTTATCTGTCTGTTGTTGTGACTTACACTTCATCATACACATACCCTAGACATATAACGTAGTCATCACACTATTCCAGAATAATTCTGACTGAGATATATAGATATGTGGTAGCAAGTAAGGTTATCTATAATACACTACTCTTAATAGATATAGATACCTTCACAGCTGATCTCAGTCAGTACACTAAGTCCCCTATAAATATTTATAACATCCCACTTCACCACACCGGCTACGCACTGGACACAACAGACTGAGGTACCACCTAAACCATAAGTACAGGATTGGTAGAACAGATCTCTGCACCTGTGGCACCAGCCCGATGACTGCCGAACACCTGCTGCAGTCCTGCCCAACATACAGCAACAAACGGAGCAGCATTTCAATCAATACCCTTTAGCTCCTCAAGGAGCATAGGCCTTCACCAAGACAAGCCACGTCCTGGCATGTGTTATCTGCTCAAGCTCTTTCCACATCACTGTCCCTTCTGTCTCCAGTTCTCTTCTCCTTGTGTTTCTTGGTCTACCTCTGCCTCTCTAACCCTGTGGATTCCAGAACAAGGACTACCTTGTAATGCTATCAACAGGTTTCCTCAATGTGTGTCCTATCCATCGCCATCGTCTTCTTCTCATCTCTTGTTCCACTGCAACAACTTATTTCTCTCCACGAAAAACTATCTGAAGATGTCAGGAACCCTGAGCTGACTACTGCTTTTATGACGATCATTAATGTGGAAGTCTGAGGGTGAATGAAGAAGAAGAAGATTATCAGTTGATTTACTGTGCACAGGACTGAGAACATATTTGCTTTCTGACATCTTTGCTATCCTCAGCAAAAGAGGAATTGGAAAGAAGACGGAGATGGCAGTATACCGTTCCACCTATGTCCCAGTCTTGACTTATGGATGCGAGTTATGGGCAATGACTACAACCCACAAAAGCCAGCTCCAAACCTCAGAAATGAGGTATGCGAGGAAGGTGGTTGGAGTAAAAAAGAAGAGACACGGTCCGCAACCAGACAAAATATGATGGCCTCAAAACCCAGACCCGAGAGGAACAGTCCCAATTACAATGGTCTGGCCATGTCTGCAGAATGGGAGAGGATCGGATACCATGGCAAATACGGAAAACCAAGAGCCAGACCTCCAGGCTGACCCATTGTTCACTGGGAGGACAACATTAGACAATCTCTAAAGGATCAAAGACTAGAATGGAACCAGGTCAGGAGGAAGACAGCCGATAGGATAGTATGGCACTCTCTCTGGCAAACCTCTACACCCCAGGGTACAAGAGGAATGACTAAGTAAGTACATCTTTGCTAACCATTGCTTTTCTATTTACTCATTAACCTTCATCCACCTGTGGAGCACAGCCCTTCAACATGTTCATGCCAAATTTCCTATCCTGTGCCGTTCATTCCAGCCCTTTCCGTGTCTTCTTCATTCCTTTTAAGTCTGCTACTGGTTCTTTTCTCTGTTTTTTTCCTCAGCCTTGATTCCTCTTACCCTGGGTATTCTAGAACAAGGACTGCCTTGTAACGCATTTGGTTTCCTCAACACGTGTCTTATCCAACACCAACATCATCTCCTCACCTTTTGTTCCTCACTGACATTTAAAGGTGTAAAAAAAAAATAATAACCAACAAATTAGCTTCAGGTAATCTTTACCTTTGTTCAAGTAAATGGGACCTAAGACGCGTCAACAGTGAGGAATGTAGTCAGCGACCCATAGCTAGACTGCTTGCGTCAGGGTCAGCGAACTAGAGCTGACCAAGACCCTACTCCCACCTCCAAGTGGTGGCCCTGGAAACAGGCTAAACTTACGGTGTTGTGTCTTGCAGTTCGCACTAATGACCCGTCATCGAAGCATCATTTTTTGGTGATACCTAGATGGCCGGGAGGATAGTGTGATTCGCTAGCATAGCTAGGTGGTGTTGTTGCACGGAAGGTCCGGGGTTCGAGTCCTGGGTAAGCCACTCACATCTGTTGTTTTTCTGTTGTCTAGTATTCTACTTCTTTATTTCGTATGAGTGCCTGAAAACACCGTTATGTTTGTCTAATATTTATTTAGGGAAGACTAACCCGGTCCCAAAAATGCCGTGTTGAAGTCGGATGTGTCGGCCGAAAAGCGCAAATATCGCAGCTTCGCTGTAAACGGACACAACGCAACCAACGTCCTTTTCAGGACAAACGAAGAAGTACTAGTAAATTATAGACTGACTTCCCCTTGTAACGTCTGTAAACGATACAGGAGTCTATCACTGGAGTCAGCAACCCAGGAAACTTTTGGGATCTACTTTGGTAAGACTGAGCCCTACTTTGGTAACACTGAGCCCTACTTTGGTAACACTGAGCCCTACTTTGGTAACACTGAGCCCTACTTTGGTCACACTGAGCCCTACTTTGGTAACACTGAGCCCTACTTTGGTAACACTGAGCCCTTTAAAGATCTACCGTGTGTGTGTGTAATTTGGAAGTGGGGGGGGGGGGGGGGTAGAGGAAATGATGAACATTACAAAGAATAGATCGAGTTCCTATCTGACGAGGGTCACGAATATATTTTTAGTAACCAGCTCGAGAGTTTTCATTAGGAATGCGGAAAAAGTACATTTGATCCCGGGGACACTGCGATTTTCAATGCTGACGGGAGAGGTCTAAGTACACAATTTCCAGAGTTTAAAAGTCTTTCTTTTTTTTTTGTCACTGCAGTCGCCTAAAGATCTACCAAATCATCCATTGGGATCTACCGGTAGATCGGGATCGCCTGGTTGCCGACCCTTGGTCTTTCACTTCAAAGGAAGGTCACTATAATTTACTAGTCTAAAGGTAAAGATTACCCTCAACTTTATTATTATTCTGTAGCCTACTCTGAGCTAGTAATTAAGATAAACAATCATAAAACCCATACCTGATAGAGAATTTTCGATTGTTTAGTTGTATCCGTCATTAAACCAAAACGCCCTCTTCCGCCATCATTGGTATCTCTAAATTTTAGAACAGCATCCTTGACCTTCTGTGACGAGGCAGAAATAACCTTGTCGACTTCCAAGAGAGAGCAGAGATTCCGGAAAGAAGAGGTATAGTTGTTAAAGGTGTCAATGATTTTAGCCACGACCTGGCCAATGATGTCACTGCTAACGTCCTCTTTCTGCCAGTCCAAACAGGCACACCAATGAGGATCAACATGAGCACTGTGAGGAGGAGAAAAAAAATGGCCGTTTACATAGTGCCATCTGGTCATATAAACAGAGAGAATCGAAACAGCCTTGTCTGGGTTAAATTTACTTTTAGCGCCACCGGCGGTAGTCCGTGGAGAGGTATCGATGTGTAAATAAAATCGTAGGTATCGCAGAAGTTAGCGACACAGCATATAAGAGAAAAAAATAATATCCACTTGAAACAAATGTGTTCCCCACATGTCACACACACATTTAGCGGTTGAAAATAAATGACGTTAGGTTTAAGTCTGATTATTCCAGCGGAGACATTCCGCAGAACGCAGAAGCATAGCGAATAGAAACTTTAATTTGTTTGTATGTGGCTCCATGCTCCAATAGTAGCGAAATGAAAAGAAGAAAACGTGGAACACAAAACTGACAGTGTTTCCTACATCAGCTTTACATTTTTTATTCTTTTTTTTTTTTACATTTCGCCACCATGGGTACAGACTACCATAAAATTAGCATAGTATTTAATAATAATAAATTCTTTAAGCACCAAACACGGCGCATAAGGCAGAAACCAGTGCTCTCCAGGTTGTTCGTTGTGACGCCACTCCTCTTAGCTCTTGCACATTATTTAGGCCCAACGTTCTTCCTTCTCTTATTATTGTTCTTCTGAGTGTTTCTTTTGGTCTTCCTTTTTTCCTCTTACCCTCAGGAACCCAAGTGAGCGCCTGTAGTGGTATTCTGTTGTTTTGCATTCGTAGGACATGACCGATATATGACCATCGTCTTTTCCTTATATAGTCGGAGACATATTTCTGCCTAGAGTCTTCTCTTATTTGTCGATTAGTCTTGAATTCTTTCCAACTGATGTTCATGAGTTTTCTAAGACATTTGTTCTCGAATGTATTCAGCTTGTTCTCCAATGATTTTGTTATTTTCCAACTCTCACAGCCATATGTTAACACTGAGATAACATTTGAATTAAACAGACGAAGCTTGGTATGTATATTCAATGATCGTAATTTCCAGATGTTAGATAATCTATTGAAGGCGCTAGCTGCCAAAGCAATTCTAGTATGGATTTCTCTTGTTGTGTCACCATCCTGAGTCATTTTACTGCCTAAATAATTGAAACTTTCAATAGTATTTGCATGTACATTTTACGTTTCCCACTTCTGTAATATATACTGTTTTATGCACATCAATTCCCCGGTAAGCCACTCACGTCTGCTGTTTTTCTGTTGTCTAGTTTTCTACTTTTTTATTATTCACGAGTGCCTGAAAACATACCTTCATGAGTGTGTAATATTTATATACTTTTTATAAATAAATATTAAACAAACATAAAGGAATTTTTTGCAGGCACTCGTAAGAAATATAGAAGTAGAACACTAGACAACATAAAAACAACAGACGTGAGTGGCTTACCCAGGACTCGAACCCAGGACCCTCCGTGCGACAACCACGCATAGCTATGCAAGCGAATCACACTATCCTCCCTGCCATCTAGGCATCACCAAAAAATGATGCTTCAATGATGGGTCATTAGTGCGAACCACAAGACATAACACCGGAAATTTACCATGGGCAGTCCAGCCTATTAATGACGCAATCACTTCTGTTGTTCCCCTATTATACAGTATAAGATATACTTTTTATACCTGATTTTAGACTTTGTGGTAGCCCTTGAGGTTTTCCCTGTGCTGTTCAAAACCTGTCATTACACTCGGGGTATTATCTGGTTGTTGTTGATCCATTACCATTTGCGCTTCCGCCCTTTAACCCAATGCCATGTAGTGGGAGAGGTATACTTTAAAATGGCCCTGTTCACTTCCCCGGTGGCAGTCTCTGCTATAAGACTGCCATTTTGTTTTTAAAGTAGATGAAAAATGCTGAAAGCTCATTCTTAATAAATATTGAAATATTTCTTAATGTTTTGTCAATACACGTAATTATCTTACTGTTAAGTCCTTTTTCGCGTGGGAGTTAAGTGTGTGAGATTCTCACATGCCAGTCTAGTCTTGATAGACGCACATGTGAGCGCATCTGAAATAAATGTATATTTTAAATATGTGTGCGTACTTTTCTGCATTATCATTGAATGCAAAGGACGCACTTTGCTATGTCGATTTGTTGCCATACAAATCAGACTCTTAAGGCATTGTAATGTTTTAGTCGTCTGTGATAGATGCATTTTTGGTGTTCTTGCTCTGATGTGAAGAGAAGACACATATGTGTTAACATAATTATGTACCGAAAGACGATGAAGTTTGTTCCTACTGAATCTTATCAGGAATTCGTCTAAATTTATAATTGTTGCCAGATAACGGCTCTTTTCGATGTCTCATGCCTCAGAGACTTATAGCTCTACTTGTCACGGCAGAACTTCCATTGACTTCGTTATGATCAATGGCTAGTGCGTCCCTCTGACATGAGGAGCGAGATTGGAAATTAAAGTAATATAAATAATCTTCGAATCGACGAAGTCTTCGAATTGGTCAAGACGTTGACCTTGTTGTCAGAATGACCGGCATTATCAATCAAAGGGTCATCTCAATTTATCTTAACGATGTTTGATACCCGCTACATGATCTTTGTACGAAATGTTCTTGCCATGTTACTACGTTGATGCCACTGTGTCTATTTATGATGTCGTCCTATTTAACCATGAATAAAGATGTCTTGTCAATGAAAACTACAACCGACATAGTCTCCACTATTTACTCGTTGGTCAGCTTTATGACCCAACAGTCACAGTTGAAGTTCACATTACCACCCTTGGCCTATCCATTACGGCCCACATTTATTCGCGTTATTAGCAAACTAATCGGCTAGGGACTATAAGCCTGATACCACCTCAACCATATAACAAAATTTGTAATAAGATAATAGAGGTCCTTGTGGTAACACAGCAGTTGGTAACTACAGTTGGACCCAGGCCAGAAAGGTGCTTAACACTTATGCACCAATTAATTATATATTTTCAATCATATATTTAAAATCCCAGTTTTTTGTGTCAGTACATAACGCTAAGGGAAGCAACTTTGGTAGAAAGATAGATATTAATTGTATTGTTTCCCTTATATGTACTCTCTCGAAAATAGTAACACTAACCAAAGAATGCGCAAATGACGGTGTGCACAAAAATATTTATAGAATGTGTGATCACATATACACACATTAGGATCTTCGCTGCTGCTATGAAGTTCGTGTACTGTGGTGATGCACAGTGTTTTTTTTAATACTTTTGTTGCCGTTAGGTACTGGTGCTTTTTAATTTAATTCCCGCCTTATGACGGGCTTTTACACTAGTAATTATACAAAACTGTGATACTCAGAGAACATAATGCCTATGCCTGGAGACACGGCATCGTACTAAATATGTTAGCAGCGTGATCCTCACCAAGCCAGTTGTTTTATGTTTGTTATAATTATTCACAATCGTCACCACAAGTGTTTGCAATGCTGTTTTTTTTCCTAACCAGCGGCACTTGGGCTTTCAGCCCTTAGGCCCAATGACATGAATCATGGCATTGCGAGGCTGGGGATCCTATGGACTTTCCTTCCAACCCTGTCAGGAGCTTCGCTCCTTCCCATCCACAGAGGGTTTGTGCTCAGGAGCCGCTCGGGTTCTTCCAGTCCCCTGGTCGAAGGCACTCCCTCAAATGTCTTCGCCAGGACTCGAGTTAATCCAGTTCAAGTCCCGGTCGAAGACACTCTCTCAAATGTTCTCGCCAGGGCGCGAACCTGGATCACCCGATCGCCAGCACAGTGTAGTAACCATTACGCCAGCGCGGCTCCCGTGTTTGCAATGCTTAAAGTCGATGCTTTCTTGTAAACTCCGATATCAAGGACAATTTCAAGTGAAGTCGTGACATGAAATGTGTCGCTTTAGGTGAATTTTACCCTTGTCTGTGTCAAAAAGATGAGGGCAGATGACCCAAGGCTGAGTAGATAAAATCATAATCAGAGTTTTCCTTTTTTAGCTCCTTCCACAGCATGGAGCCACCATTGAAGCTGGTCCTCTCCCAGGAAGCCTACACCAAACATTCACATGCTCATGCAGTTGTGGTTTCAGTAGAAACATGTTTTACATGATGAGGTTGCCAGCCTCAAGCACAACCTCATATCAGTTGTCTTATATGATGTGCCCGAGGGAGCAGCAATGATATTCTTTGTCTCATCAGAGTCCCCCCCCCCCCCCACGGGAAGCTACACAGGATGAGTAGATAAAAACGAGGTAACAAAAGTTTCAGATAAATGTCCTTCCTTCCCATTTTAACTCATTATGGGGCATGGGACATCTAACGCAGTAGCCAGCGCCGGATTAATCGTTACGCCTACTAGACATGGACCCAGGGGCCCCAGGCTAACAGGGGCCCCCAAGAAAAGAAAGAAATGGAGTCGTAATGCACAGAGCTCTACAGCAATGACACGCGCACGATAGTACTCTCGTGCGTGCAGGGTAATAGTATCTGTACAACAGTTAGTTTATTAGTTACTTCCACCCCACTTTTTTCAATTATATTTTCTGTGTAGGGGCCCCACTACTTTTAACAAAATCTAAGGGCTGTAATGTACAATTTTTTTTTACATACTATTATATATTAATAAAAACATTTATCTGAAATCCTTTTGTTTTTTCTTTTTTCTAGTTTTACTTTTTAGAAGATGAGAGAGGGGCCACAAAATATCTAAATAGCCTAGGGCCTCCGGAGTTCTGAATCCGGCCCTGGCAGTAGCTCCCTTCCAGGAAGCATGTACCAAGGCACTAATGCACTCTTGTAGAGGCAATTTTGGCAGCAACTTGTTTTACATGGCGGGGCTGCCAGCGTTATGAACAGCCTCATCTTTGTCACCTCATTCAACAAGCCTGGTTGAAGCAGTGAACACATTCTTTCCAGCTCCCTAAGAACCACACCATGGACAGCCAAAAAGAGTAATGAGGATGTCCTGAAAGAGGCCAATGCACAAAGGAAACTTATTTCACAAGTTAGAAAAAAGCAAGTCACATTTTTGTTTGTTTTGGGCATGTTATGAGAAGAGGACACAACAGGTAACAACAATATCGTAACAACAGGTAAGATTGAAGATTGAAAGAAAAAGAGATAGGGGAAGACATAGAGAGCAAATACTGGACAGTTTAACATCGTGGCATGGAAAGAGGTCAACAACATAATTGATAAATTGTACTGGACAGCAGTGGCGTCACTAGGGGGGTGGGGAAGGGGGGGGGGGTGCAGACAGCACCGGGTGACACAATCAGAGGGGGTGATACCAAAATGACTGTCTATAAAATGTGTGTGCAGTGTTTCAGCAGAAATGTATTATTTTTTATAAAAATATCCCTGTAGTTAGTTATAACCACAAAATCATTTTTCGTAAGCCCAGCTTACATGTACTGTATCAATATACCTACAAGGCTAAAACTCTATGCTAATTAACGAGTAACATTAGTACAAAAAACATTACTAAGGATTCTGTATGGTCTGGTACGGGAGGAGGTCCATGGGGGTGACACCATGAGTTACCGCACTGGGTGACACCAACCATAGTGACGCCACTGCTGGACAGGAAGTTGTAGAGAGATATGATCTTCTACGCCACTAGTCACGGTACTTGAAGAAGGAACCACACAAGATACACATGACTGTAAGTAACATAAAATACGTTTTGTAACACTGGTCCATTAGTCAGCAACAAATGAGTGTAAATATAGATAACACAGGACTTCTTTCTGTTTGCCTTTTTAGCTGCCGTTGGACCATCAGGTTTAATTGGTTTTGAGCACTATCTTCACTGCACATGGACAACTCCATCAGTGCTCCAATCTTCTGCCTTAGATCACACAAGGATGATCTCAGCACAGTGTACGAACTCTGTAACACAGGCGAGAATCCCAATGTGTGTATATAGAGATCACACATTCTATAAATATTTTTGAGGTGGGTAGTTTCTATTTTTTAAAATTTTTTGCCAGGGCGGCGTCCTTATGGCCTACTTTTTTCGATTTTAACTGCCGCGGATTTTTCAACGTGCGCAACTTGCACACGGGACCTCCTATTTTTTCGCCCTTATCCGAGTAGGTTAGGCATCCGATCTCACTACCCAGGAGACCAGGTGGGAGTATGACATCATTATAATCACTGGTTCTGAAAAAAAATTTCCATAAAATATATTCCCTCTACTGGGAGTCAAACCCGGTACCTCTAGAATTTGAGGCGTTGCCATATCTCTTAGCCACTCCGAACCCACAGCTAATTCATGCTAAGCTCTCATGCCACGTGACATCTGTTCATGTTCTTTAATCATCTTAGGTCAGTTTCCAGTTCGCTTCTCATGTCTTTTTCAATCAATAAATACCCTTTAGCTCCCCAAGGAGCATAGACCTTCAGCAAACACATGCCAAGTCTTCCTGTCCTGTGCCATCTGCTCCAGCGCTTTCTATGACTTCCTCATCATTTTCATCTCTGTCTTTTCAGTTCTCTTTTCCATGTGTTCTTCCATCTACCTCTTACCCTGGGCATGCCAGAGCAATAACTGCCTTGTAATGCTATCAACAGGTTTTCTCAATGTGTGATCAACCCATCGCCTCTCAATGTGTGATCAACCCATCACCTCTCAATGTGTGATCAAGCCATCGCCTCTCAATGTGTGATCAACCCATCGCCTCTCAATGTGTGATCAACCCATCGCCAGCGTCTTCTTCTCATCTCTTGTTCCACTGGCACTTGTCTGGTTCTTGTAATCAGTTCCACATTAGTGATCTAATGCCCTACTTGAGCCCTACATTTCTATGCAAGCACCCATTTATGAAAGTCAGTAACTTCTTGGTTGTAAACTGCAACTAGCTCACCTGGCTTTGAAATGTTCTAAGGATGCCAGGAGACTCATTATAACAAAGACCAATTGGATAGATACCACATGTCAAATGAAATATAGGACAATCCAGACAGGCACATACTAGAACAAAATTTTAAGAAATGGGGGTTTGTTCTGAGAAACAGATGGATGTAAAAACCAATAACCAGCATCAACAAAGACTTAAGCAGTGGACATGACAGATCGAGGAAACCAACAGCGTCACAAGACTGTCAAAAGAAAAAAGGAGAGGAAGATGACAAAAAATGTATGAAGAAGACAAGTGGAGAATGAAGGATAAATAATGACGTGGAAAAATATTAATAACCAGAGAGCTAATTGTTCCAGTAGTTCACTGGTTGTTTACACACCGGATGCATCCTCTCATACGTCCATCCCTACTGGTCTTACATCTGATGGCGAATTCCAGCAATCTTAGCATTGTTGATTCATCTATTGCAGTCATTCTCTAACAGGCGATCATTAATTGTCTTCAGCATCTCTCCCTTATCCATATCCAGTGTCCCCACTATGAGTGCCCTCAAAGCTAGTCTGTCAGTTCTTTCACTGCCACGAACCCCTGCATAACCAGGACTACAGATCCACACCAGATCCTGAAGATTCCACACTGCTGTGGATGTTTTTCATTCATGCCGTAGCCAACCATTTTGGACCTTCCAAAACATGGACTGAGCGTCCGACACAATAACTGCCCTGGTTAATGGAGTCTCGGACAGCCACCTCGGGGATGCAGTAGCTGCCTCTTTCTCCATGTTCATGCTGGAGGTTGCTGTCACATAAGCTCTGTTCTATTTAGCGGCAACCCTGCCCTTTACTCTAGCTGAGGAGCTCCATCATGATTTCTCACCACGAAGTAGACAGAGATGAAAGTGATTAAGAGGACATAGAAGGAACTTGAAGAATAGCACAGAACAGGAGGATGTGGTGTACATTTCTTGAAGGTCAATGCTCCGCAGGGAGCTGTGGAGTACTGAATGAAACCTTTTTAAGGTCATTTATTTATTATATTCTTCTTCCTTCTTCCTCGTTCGTCCTGAAAAGGACGTTGGTTGCGTTGCGTCTGTTTACACCGGAGCTGCGATATCTGCGCCTTTCGGCCGACACATCCGACTTCAGCACGGCATTTTTTGGGACCGGGTTTGCCTTCCCTCTTCGATCCCTACTCTCTCAGCCAGACTGCAGTGATGCAGCCTGTTTCCAGGACCACCACGTGGAGGTGGAGTAGGGTCTTGGTCAGCTCTGGTTCGCTGACCCTGTCGCAAGTAGTCAAGCTATGGGTCGCTGACTGCATTCTCTATTGCTGCATCTTTGGGTCCCATTTATTATATGACTGTTACTGCTAGAAGATTTGGCTACCTGAAGAGCAGCAGTTGGGAGACTTATTCAGGCCATACATCGAGGATTCCTCAGCAAGAGAAATTAACAAGAAAACGAAGATGGCTGTATACTGATCCACCTATGCTCCAGTCTTGACATATGGATGCGAGTCATGGGCAATGACTACAACCCATAAAAACCAAACTTCTGAAAGGTATCTAAGAAAGGTGTTTGAAGTAACAAGAAGAGAAAAGGTCTGCAACCCAGACGATAGATCATGGCCTCAAACCCCAGCCCCTGCAGACCCGAGTGGAACAGTCCAAATTATGATGGTTTGGCCATGTCTGCAGAATGGAGAAGATCGGCTACCATGGTAAATATGGGGAACCAAGAGCCAGGGATCCAAACCTCCAGGACAACCCAGAGTCCGCTGGGAGGATAACATTAGACAATCTCTGAAGGACTGAGGACTAGAATGGAACCAGGCCAGGAGGAAGACATCTGATAGGATAGTATGGCGCTCTCTTTTGCAAACCTCAACACCCCACGGTAGACTAAGTAAGTAAGTAAGTACTGCGCTAGACATTTAAACCATTTTTTTTTTTTTTTTGGTAAAGGGGAAGAATATTGGAACAAGGTCAGCCATTTTGCCGGAACGTTATTCACACGGACACGTGAGCGTTATCACTTTGACACATTTTAAAACACCCACTATTAAACTAAACAAATTTCAACTAAAATGGACAAAAAATATCCATTTCAACATCATACAGGTTACAATTATCATAAATAATGCCTCAAATTTCAAATTCCATAATAAATCATGCTCACGAAATTTATGCTATGTGATAGCACCACATGCAAAATACACCATATGGAGTCACAATATGGTGGGGTCCCAGTTCACCGGCCTGTTTGTTTAAGATCTATTTCAGTTAAAACTAGTCGCTATCACCATCAAACATGTTATTTTAACAAGCATCTTGTACTTACGCTTCACAGTCTCTTTCCAAAGGAATCTCTTTAAACATGCTGACACCCCTCTTGCTGATGTCAGCCATCCCGCTCCCTGAATAATGCAAGATTTCTAGTAGTGTCTCATGCACATCAAATGGGGTGGTCAGCCTTTGCGAGTTGGTTTTAATATTTTTTATTATCTCAGGGTATTTTGCGTGGAACCACTCAGGTAATCTGGAAGATTAAAATAAATAAAAAGAAATATTGAATTTAAATAAACGTGCATTTAAATTTTTTTTTTTTAAAGTAACGAGAGTATAAACCGTTGTGTGAAGTTACATACCCAAACTACAAAGGGAGAGAAATCACATACAAAAATCTAATTCATTGAGGACAGAATTGTGCAACTTTAGCGTGGAGAACATAGGCAACAGAGATGTGGTTTTACAGAAGAATGTTAAAAATACCATGGACAACCAAAAAGTGTAATGAGGATGTCATGAAAGAGGTCAATACACAAAGGAAACTTATTTCACAAGTTAGAAAGAAGCAATCCACTTTTTTGGGGCATGTTATGAGAAGAGGAAAGCTGGAATATATCGTAACAATAGGTAAGATTGAAGGAAAAAGAGATAGGGGAAGACAAAGAGAGCAAATACTGGACAGTTTGACATCGTGGCATGGAAAGAAGTCAACAGCAAAATTGATAAATTGTACTGGAGACAGGAAGTTGTGGAGAGACAGGATCTCCTATGCCAGTAGGCACGGTACTTGAAGTGAAGAAGTGAAGTAACGTAGAGGGGAAAAAATAAAAAAACAAAACTATTTCGCTGCTACAGAAACAGAACAAATAATATTGTTGCAAAATATGCTACAGAGAATATCACCGCTCGGCTAGATGTATCCCTACTGCTTTACTGTTGTGCATGATGATTCATTTGTCTGCTTCAGCGAACATGGTGTATAACGTAAGTGGTCTGAGAGATGACCCAGAGTCCACTGCGAGGACAATATTAGACAATCTGTGAAGGACCAAGGACTAGAATGGAACCAGGCCTGCAGGAAGACAGCCGATATGATAGTAAGGCGCTCTCTCTTCCACACCTCTACACCTCACGGTAGAAGAGGAACGACTAAGTAAGTAAGTAAATCTGAGAGACGGTCAATTAATCTAGACCAGAAGGTCTTTTAATCTGGGCATAAGCTCTAATATAACCCACAGACCGCGTGACTAGGGTGAAAGGTGTGTGCTTTCTCAAAAAGAAGCAAAACTTTTAAAGCAAAGGAAGGGCCACTGGCATATATCTCTCACTTTTTAAAAAATCTATTAATACATCCAATTCATTACCATTTCTATTTATCCAATCATTTATCCAAATCTTTGTCTTCTTTCTCTTTTCTAAAGACATAATTTTCCCTGTGATTTTCTTCTTCACACTTATCGACTTATGCTGCCGACCGAGCAAAGTGGAGACATTGTGTTGCTGCCATACAAGACACCACCAGGCGTGACGGTCACTGACTGCTTTGTCAGTCAGCGAACAAGGACCAAAGAAGAAGAAGAAACGAATATATGTAAAACTGCAGGCACTCGTAAGACAGAAAGAAGGGAACACTAGACACAGAAAAGTAACAAAAGTGATAGGCTTAACAGGAGAATCAAGAAAAAGGTCTGGCTGTGTCAGTGGTACAGTGCTACATAGGAAGCAAAGAACTGACACAAAGATGTGCAGTTTTTTTTTTTTTTGTCTTCTTCTTTTCAACCTATGTGGTTATATCAAAGCGCATTTTCCAACCAGAAATAAGTGAACTCTGTTGACTGCTAGCCCGATCAGCTTTGATAGATACTAAGTCCTGAAAAGGACAAACATTATCTATTTGCTAGCCTAAAGCCAGCTACATCAATGCCCGAGCTAGGCAGCTCACTATGGTCCACTGATATGTGCAGTTCTCCCATTGTCTACTCGTATAGTACGCCACCGCATTCAAGCTTCTACTAAGCCTCTCTTTAAGGTTAATAATATAGCTCATCTCTCACCTGATACCGAGATACGGCAACCGTTCCTCTTGCTTGCCTTGTTCTGTGGCCCTAACACTACTGAAGCGACACCCATGGTCAGCCATCATAATGAAGATTGCATTGTCCAGATATTTTTGTCTGTGTATGTTCTGAAGGTACTCAAGTAGGTCATCGTCCATCTGCCCATTCAAACATTGAAAAGAAAAAAAAACCTAAGTATTAGGAAGTAGCGTTGATAAATTAACCTTGACCCCATAACACCATGTATGAAAGACATCAGTTATTAGTAAAATTACATTATAACAGAGGCAGACTGACACTGATCATGGCCACAGAACAAAAAGGCTCACTGACCCCTGGTCAGAATATGAGGTAAGGGGAGCATGAACCCCTCTACTGCTGTGGGCCATCAAGCAGTGCCTGTAATGCCCAAAGCTCAATCCACCCCTGCATCAGACTATGCACCGTTTGGACTTATCAACTCCACAGGTGTTAGAATATTCTACAAAACATTCGAAAAGTTTAAATTTTACAGAAATGATTGACAAAAAAACCAGACATTTCTTCAGCTAAGAATTTACTAAATCCTCAAAAGACAAGCTTTAGCAGTAGAAAAACTAAAATATAAAAAAAACTGTAAGAATGGTTACTTACAAATAGGTTAAACAAACAATTTTCACGAGGAAAGAACCAAACCCAAAAAAATATGCTCAAAAGGTTCCGAATCAAATACTTTTGTTTGCATATTATTCGGATGCCATAGTTCATTCTGAGAAGCAAAGAGCAGAGCTGCATGTTATCGAGCAAATCTTTGCCTTAATGTTAAGTGGTCACAATGAAGAGCATAATGGACTGTGATTGATCCGATTGTGTCAGATAAGATTGTAAAGTGGTCACACTGAAGAGCATAATAGACTGTGATCCGTTAAAAGTGGTCAGACGAGGACTGAGTGACATGAAGCGTGCCTTCTACGGAGTTATTATTTGGTAAATGACATCACTAGGACCACTGGTTCTGAAAAAAAAAATCTCCATAAATTATATTCCCTCTCCTGGGAATCGATCTGGTACCTCTAGAATTTGAGGCAGATGCCATACTTCTTAGTCACTCCGACCCCCAAACTATTTTATGTCGATTTATGACCTCAGGTCAATTTTGGCCGAAAGGGGAGATTAATCTAAAAGAGTACATCAATGCAGTACACCACTGGTATAAGACAAGGTGATATCCTCTCACCTTACCTTTTCATACTTCTCATGGACGATGTCATCAAGGCATGTAAGGAGAGAACAAGAAAGTATTCAGTGGGGTACTGGAAGATGAGACAGGTATGTATTTCAGAGCTGGCATTTGCTGATGATGTTGCCCTGATTGCTAAATCAGAGGCACATCTCCAATCCAACCTGCAAGTCTGGAAGGAAGAGCTGGAGAAGAGAGGGATGGTCATAAGCAGCTCTAAAACAAAATCCATGGTGATATCACGAGAAGAAAGAAGACATCAGATTAAGCTGGGAGAACAGGTCCTGGAGCAGGTCGACCACTTTAAATATCTCGGAGCTATTATAGACCGAAAGGGAAGCATCAAAGAAGAGTTGGCCACTCAAAAAGCAGCAGTTGGGAGACTTTTTCTGGCCATAAATCGAGGATTCCTCAGCAAGAGAGAGGTTGCGAAGAAAACGAAGATGGCTGTATACCGCTCCACCTATGTCCCAGTCTTTACATATGGATGCGAGTCATGAGCAATGACTACAACCCACAAAAGCCAGTTCCAAACCTCAGAAATGAGGTATCTGAGGAAGGTGGTTGAAGTAACAAGAAGAGACATGGTCCGCAACCAAACGATACGTCAAGGCCTAAAATCCCACCCCCTGCAGACCCAAGTAGAACAGTGCCAACTAAGATGGTTTGGTCATGTCTGCAGAATGGGAGAAGACCGGCTACCACGACAAGCATGGGAAACAAAGAGCCAGGGATCCAGACCCCCAGGACGACCCAGAGTCCGCTGGGAGGACAACATTAGACAATCTTTGAAGGATCGAGGACTAGAATGGAACCAGGCCAGGAGGAAGACAGCTGATAGGATAATCTGGCGCTCTCTCTTCCAAACCTTTACACCTCACGGTAGAAGGGGAACGACTAAGTAAGTAAGAGTACATCAATGTACTGTGACGTCCAGACAGATGAAACTGTCAGAAGATAATACTAGAAGCATTAACAAACTACTACAATGGTCACGTGTGGCACAGACCACAATCTACAGACCCCAACGGCCACACCAGCCCTGATCATCTGCACCATTACATCATCATAATCACCACCTAGAACAAGGTACCATTTTCACCACTTCCCTGTCTGCTACTTACGAAGCATAGCGCCAACACAGCACCTGGTCCACTTGCAAGAAGCCTGTATCAAAGCATTCATGTGCTTTAGTAGCCAATTTTTGTTTAATGTGACGTCACCATTCCCATTCACAAACCTCATATCAGTTGCCTCTGAGATAATATAACTGAAGGAACAGTAGCCATATTCTTTAATGTCTCCCCAGAAAACCCCGGGACTTACACAGGGCAGAAAGTAGTAGCAGCCGCCCCCTTTAGTCAGAACTGACCACAGGAATGCACCCTTGAGGTGATAGCCTTTAGCTGCTGTTTTTGTTGTGTTACCTGGTGTACCTTTCAGTACGTTCTTTTTCTCTTCTGCTTGTCGTAAGAGCATCTTTTCACCCAACCTGAGGTGATGGCCGGTCAGAATGTGACTAAACAGCTCGATGATCTAGATTTTGTAGATGACTTGGCTATTCTGTCTCACAACCATCATCAGATGCAGGACAAAATGAAAACACTCGATGAGAGGTCACAGCAAGTGGGTCTGAAAATACACCGGGAAAAGACAAAGATAATGAGAATAAATGCAAGAAATTATGACAAGGTCGAACTTGAAGAAACATCACTAAAAGATGAAGAAACATCACTAAAAGATGAAGAAACACCACTAAAAGATGAAGAAACACCACTAAAAGATGAAGAAACACCACTAAAAGATGTTGTTGTTGAACTAGTGCTGCCGAGCTTCTCGCTCTTTAGCTGCCAATACCAAGTTGGTATTATCTACACTGTAGATTTAGGCTTTTCCTGTGGCTTTGCTGCCATTCCGAAACGTGTTGAGCTGAAGACATGAGCTCCAGTTTCTCCATCTTGGCTTGCATTTAAAGGATCGTCACATTTGGTCCCAAGCTAGGAGTAAGAAGCGTTGTAGCATACTGTGCATTCCCCGCCATCCAAGGGGGCTCTCCAACTAAGCAGAGCTAAAATACTGTGCTCTGGTTCTTTGCTCTCCCAAGGAATTGTCACGTCCTGCACAGAGCCACTTCTCAGCTTCCCCTGCCTATCACTGGGTCCATAGTTAGATCCTTCTGCATGCAGTCAACCAAGTCAAAGAATTACGCCTGGAATTCAAGTGACTTCTCCAAGCTTAATGTGCAATGCTGGGTTCTTCACAGTGGGAATCCCTGGAAGTGTGTGGATGATTTCAAGAGTCAATGAGGATGTAGTTAGCCTTACAGACATTGGTTCACTTCCACATATGTATATTGTAGCATTGTGAATAGCTGGTGGTCATATAAGGATGACTCCAGATATGCCTCCATGCATACTACAAGATGTAGAATTGTACACATTTCTTGGCAGTAATACAGACAAAGTTGAAGGGACAATGATATCAAAATAAGAATACAAAAAGCAAGAGGAGCTTTCATTGCATTGGGAAACATATGGATATGAAGAGAAATCGGATCCAACACAAAAATAAGAATCTTCACCTCAAATGTGAAGTCAGTCCTATTGTATGGCTCTGAGACATGGAGAACAACAAAAACAACAACCAAAAAGCTACAGACTTTTATAAACGGGTGCTTGCATAGAATAGAAGGACTGAAATGGTATGACAAAATGTGGAATTGATGACAAGAACCAGACAAGTGCCAATGGAACAAGAGTTGAGAAGAAGACGCTGGCGATGGATAGGACACACATTGAGGAAACCTGTTGATAGCATTACAAGGCAGTCCTTGTTCTGGAATCTACAGGGAAAGAGAGGCAGAGATAGACCAAAAAACACATGGAGAAGAGAACTGGATACAGATGTGAAAATATGAAAATGTGGAAAGAACTTGAGCACATGGCGCAAGACAGGAGAACTTGGCATGTGTTTGTTGAAGGCCTATGCTCATTGGGAAGCTAAAGGGTGCCAGTACCTTCATATCTCTCGTGCACACATCTTTGAACCTCAGCTGCGGTCGCCCGGCAGGTACTATTTTTTTGTTATTGACAAATTCAAAATTACTCCACACTACTCACTTTGGACAGGAGGTTGTTGTCCTTGTGTGAAAGCTGAGACTGGAATGAGAACATCCACTTTCTCTGGTCTGGATACACGGCAAACATCTGGTGCATGTAGTCAAGTACCACAGAATGGCGAGGTCTCGACCCCTGGCAATGTGGGAGGAAATTACCATATCTAGGTTCTGCTGCCACACAAAAGTAGCGGAAATAATGATCGGTAGGCTGGTTTTCAAAACCTGTTATTATGAAAAGCGTATAAATAATAAATACGTACAGTACAAGTATAATGAGAACACTGGAAGACATATCAGGAATATCCGTTGGTAGACATAATATTTACAACTTGAGATACGTCACCATACAGTCTTAATAGCAAAAAGTGAAAAGGAGCTGCAGGAAATGGTTGATTCAATAGAGATAGAACGTGAAAATACAGGCCTTAGCCTTAATAGCAAAAACACAGTAGTAATGGTCATCTCAAGGAAAAGGGCTTACCCAGAATGCACTATCAAAGTAAATGAACAGTTTTAAAAGAGGTCAATAAATTTAAATACCTGGGCACATTAATAACAACAGATGGAAGATGCATCTCAGAAGTGAAGTACAGAATAGCCCAGGCAAAAACAGCATTCTATAAAATGAAGAGTATTTTATGCAACAATTCTTTGTCATTGGAAGTAAGAAAGAGAATTCTTCAGTGTTATATAGAACCAATCCTGACATATGGGAGTGAGTCATGGACAATTAGTAAACAAACAGGGAAGACACTAGCGGCCACAGAGATATGGTTTTACAGAAGAATGTTAAAAATACCATGGACAGCCAAAAAGAGAAATGAGGATGTCATGAGGGAGGCCAATGCACAAAGGAAACTTATTTCACAAGTTAGAAAGAAGCAATCCACTTTTTTTGGGCATATTATGAGAAGAGGAAAGCTGGAATACCTCGTAACAACAGGTAAGATTGAAAGAGAAAGACATATGGGAAGACAAAGAGAGCAAATACTGGACAGTTTAACATCGTGGCATGGAAAGAAGTCAACAACAGAATTGAAAAATAGTACTGTAGACAGGAAGTTGTGGAGAGACATGATCTCCTACACCACTAGGCATAGTACTTGAAGAAGAAAAATAATAATAAACATAATTATAACAATAATAGACAAGGTTCATCATCATCATCATCATCACTCCCTATAAAACATGGAGCTACCACTGAAGCTGGCCCTCTCCCTCACAGAAAGCCTACACCAAGCATTCAAATGCTGACGTACTCGTAGTTTCTGTAGCAATCTGTTTGACATGATGAAGTTGCCAGTGCTAAGCACAACCTCATATTAGTCCCCTTGTATAACATTTCTGACGTAGTCCTATTTCTTCTTTGTATTTTCAGAGACACCTGGGAACGGCTCGGGGCATAAGAAAATGATTGAAGTCGTGATTAAGTGATGTTTTAAGATTAGATCTTCTCTTCTTCTTCCTCGTTCGTCCTGAAAAGGACGTTGGTTGCGTTGTGTCCGTTTACAGCGAGGCTGCGATATTTGCGCCTTTCGGCCGACACATCCGACTTCAGAACGGCATTTTTTGGGACCGGGTTTGCCTTCCCTCTTCGATCCCTACTCTCTCAGCCAGACTGCAGTGATGCAGCCTGTTTCCAGGACCACCACTTGGAGTAGGGTCTTGGTCAGCTCTGGTTCGCTGACCCTGACGCAAGCAGTCAAGCTATGGGTCGCTGACTGCATTCATCACTTTTGCTGCGTCTTCGGTCCTTAAGATTAGATCCAAATGCACCTTAACCCAGTGGTTTTCAACCTAAAGTATGCGTACTCCTAGGTGTACGAGAAGACATCTAAGGGGGTATGTGTGTGATAAACGAGCGCAAAGGCCTTGTTGCTCCATCTTTTCCTACATTTTTCATATTGTATTTTCTCCGACATTTGCTCTTTCATCCCATATTTGCGACCCACATTTGCTATTTCATCGTTGTGATTACTCGCGACCGGTATCTAGAGAACCACATTTGTTCTTTCATCGGGGGAAATAAAAGTCCTTTGATTGAGTCCCCATGCCCGACATTATCGTTTGAAGCCCACATTGCATCGTGATAAATCTGGTAAAAACACATCTGGTCATCCGAATCAAACATCTGGGCATGCTGTAATTTCTGTGACACCACATTGGACGCCCAGATTGGCCAGGGGAAAACGTCTCATGCTGTAATGGTGTTATCTTTGGTCGGCCGCGGTTCAGACAAGCGTTGGTTTACCACATTGGACGCCCACCTGGGCCAGGTGAACAATAAACAATCAGAGGTCAAACTACACCCACGTTTGAACTGACAGGGGACAAGAGCGATCCTGTGAATGAGTAATTCAGTTCTGTGATGAATTGTGTTCTTAAAGGATTTTGCGAAGGGAAAAGAAGGTTAGTAGAACTTATACTTATTAATACATTTTCTTATTTTTGTTTATTTTAACCTCACAGCTAAAATGTGCGGAAGATAAAGTTTGAAATAATTCTTGGCATAACTGATTAATAAAATCAGAAGATTTTCCTAGAAGATGATAGGATGATAGGAGGTAATTAATAGTTCATACGTCACCTTCATCATCATCACAGTCTCCCATGCGCACACACTCTCATGCACAAGATATTTAACATCATTAGAATTGAACTCAGAGAGAGAGAGAGAGAGATGAATAATGAGCAGTCGTTTAAATGCAAGTCAACCAGTGATGTTAAATGTGAAAAACTTACGAAGACTTTTGTGTGTCTTCAGTTCATCAGAAGTCTGAGTCTACACGCAACGTGTCTGACGTCTAACCAGAAATAAGTTATCAAAAACGGACATTTGGCTAGCAGAATTCGCCATAGGACATCTTTCATTCCTCAATTAAATAGGAATATTGTCTCACCCACAAGTCAGAAGGTGGACGCAGCATTTTTCGTCACCATATACTGCTTGCTCACAAGTTCAATACATCGTTATCACAAGTTCAATACAGAGTCATCATAAATTCAAATCACTCGAAAGATCATTATTATCTGAAGTCAAGCAAAAGAGCTCAAAAGAGGAATCGCATATTTATACCAAGTGCAACACCCTCTTAAGCGCATTCTATGAAGCAGACTATATATATATATATTTTATGAATCACGACTACATATGCAAGGTTATGAGTCTACATATCACTACCGATTCGTGAAGATATCCAGTCTGGCCAGTACCCTCGGGAGATTAGACAACAGACCTTTTGTTCATATGACAGCTATTAACTGTTGATCAACACTACAGAGATATACTCAAACAGTGAAGGAATATACATAGATATCTCGTCAGCGTTCTCCGTACGACAACAGTATTCATCAGAACGTCCTCAGCTTAGAGATACCCCACTCGACATAACGTATAACAACTTGGGACATTTTATGCATACATGTGAATCCTCATATCTAGGAGAAGCATTTAGAGACACATGGACTGTGTAGAGTACTCACCATTTTGGTAACACGTATCATATCACATCATCATTTCCCTTTACACCAGTTCATTCTTAATTAACTATTACTTAATTAACTGCCATTTTATTATCTCATCTGTGTGTTTTGTGTGAATCGTCTTTCACCATCATCACGTTCTAACCATTACTAACCCTATATGTGTGGATATTTCATTAATAAACCCAACGATCGGTTGATCATTATCAAGAGTTTGTTAATGTATCACTCGTGCTGTCGGTGTTACATATTCACCTATAGGAACCTTTCTCTACTCAGATGAGGTTGGGGGCTTTTTCTTTACGGGATCTAAGGGCAGAAGCTAAGGTCGTGGGGAAACAGAACTCTTTCCATAATTAATTAGAAAACACTGTCTAGTGGAAAGCATTCGCATTCCTGTCTTCTTGTCCCTATCTCGAATAGGTCTTTATTATTTCTTAACGAGCCAATTTCTAGAGACCTTATATCTAATATCTCATAGACTATTCCTGGCAAAAACTACTGTTGTAGTTGCCCCAGTACTCCCCACATGACAATTGTGGGCTCGTCTTGGGATTAGTGAACCCGGACTTAGAAGGGTGATAAATCACATTTTCATCTCTGCTATACAGTTGCGATAATTGCAAAATTTGTTGGCATTTTGAGGGATTACCTTCTAGACTGACTCTTACTATAATTTGTCTATTTCATAGGGGGGATAATTTATATCTCTAAAGCACGAGTGATACTTTTTAAATTGAGTATCAAACGGACAGAGTAAGCACTTTTTGAGAACAGAAGATACTGTAGGGAACTGATTTTTAAAAATCTTTTTCTGTAACTGCTGGGAAAATTTTTATCATAAATATTTAGCAAATTTTTCATAGAAAACTTCGAGATAATCTGTTATATAATTTTCAGAATATGCTGAGTGAGTGATTTTTTTTAAAGAACTATTTGAACTTGATTACTAATTTAAACCTTGAAGGTTTTAAGAGACAATTACTTGTGCGAGTCAAACAATTTGCTTGGAGGTCACTGCCAATTTTTCCCTTCGTGAACCCATACTGCATATCACGGCAGATGCCGCAAAAATTAGAACTAGTTTAATGGAGGCAGGGCGTGAATACGGGTTAAGTGGAAAAGATCTGATGAAATTTGTGAGTGAGGAGACTGATAAACTCCATGCAAGAGAGATGGAAGTGCAGAAACTTGCAATGGAGAAGGAGAAGGCCGCAGCAGAAGCAGCGGAGCGGAAAGCCGCAGCAGAAGCAGCGGAGTGGAAAGCCGCAGCAGAAGCAGCGGAGCGGAAAGCCGCAGCAGAAGCAGCGGAGCAGAAAGAAGCAGCAGAGCAGAAAGCCGCAGCAGAAGCAGCGGAGCGGAAAGAAGCAGCAGAGCATGCACTTAACATGAAGCAACTGGAAATCCAGGGACAGACCAATCAGATAGAGCTGGCAAAAAGTGCAGCGGCTTCCAACTTTGATGGAGGGTACTCATCCCACTCAGATGGTGTGCCTACTTCGCAATCTGCACCACCCAATGCCATGAACTTTCCGCTGGAACCTTTTTCAGAAAGGAACGATACCATGGACGCCTTTTTAATAAACTTCCGGCCGGAGAGCAAGATGACTATCAGGCATTGAAAAAAGCTCTCTTGGTGAGGTACGAGCTTCATTCAGAGGCTTACCGGAAAAAAATTTCGAGGTTCTAGGAAGGAGGCCGGAGAGACTTTCTCACAGTTCGCAGCCCGTATTGAAGACTACTTAGTGAAGTGGTGTACACTGGGAAACTTTACCGAGAACTATGATGGGTTGAAAGAGCTGATTGTGATAGAGCAACTAAAAGAGTCTATGTCGGTGGAAATGCGTAGATTTCTCACTGAAAACGGCGCTGACCGGTTAGAAAATATTCTTACACTGGCAGAGCGATTCCAAAATGCTCTCATGGAGTCTCAAGGAGCCAGAAAGAAGTTTTCGGATCAGGCGCCAAAGCAACCTGCTCGCTCCCAACCAGACCAACAAAGAAAAGGACCACACATCTCGCATAAACAGCACGCAAAACAAGATAACTACAAAGAGCAAAACAAGAAAAATGCTGCGCCACACCAGAGACAGGGAGATAAATGGTGCAAGTACTGTCGCTTGAACAATCACAACACTAATGAGTGCAAGCGCCGACCTCCTCCCCAACATGCTGCCTGTCTGCAGACAAAATCGTCACCCCGGAAGGAGCAGAGGACCGGAAACGTTTCTCATCCTCCCGTCATCGAATCAGTCCTCGTAAACGGACAATCTGTGGAGTGCCTTTATGACACAGGACTTGCTTTCGATGCGGTGGTCAGGGCATCTCTTGTCACCCCTGACCAGATAACAGAAGAGAGTGTCGACATCCAAGGTCCGACGAAGGATGTTGCACCCATGACACTGCCAATTGCACTTATCAGAGTGGAATCTCGTTATGTGACAGGAGAGATTCGTGCAGCTATAATGGAAGAACCAATCTACTCTTTAATCTTGGGATGTAGATATGTGTTCCTTGGAGAACCTACTCAACCACTAGTCATAGCGGCCGTACAGACTAGAGGACAGTCAAAAAAAAGACGCAGAGCAGGAACCTCCTACCAATATCCTCCCCGAGGAATTGAAGAGGGCCCAAAGGGAAGATTCCTCACTGGCGCCCTGTTTTAAAAAATTACCTAGGACACACAAACCCACCTACCAAGGGAGACTTCTTTATGAAAAATGGATTGATGTATCGCCGAGCTGGAAACAAAGGACAGGAACACAACCAATTAGTAGTTCCTGCAACCTATAGGAACCAGGTGCTTGAGATGGGCCACTCTATCCCATTTAGTGGACACATGGGAATGAGCGCCACGACTCAAAGGATCGCCTGCCACTATTATTGGCCAGGGATCACCGGCGACATTGAACGTTTCGTCAAGTCTTGTCCTCAGTGCCAGAAAGTTGCACCAAAACACTGGACGGCACCCGCGACCCTTGGGGAGATGCCAATCTTGGGCACCCCATTTGAAAGAGTGGCCGTGGATATAATTGGACCTCTGCTGAGAACTAAGAAGAGGAACTCCCATATCCTTACCTTAGTGGACACCTGTTCCATGTGGGGCGAAGCCATAGCCATGCCAGCATGCGACTCAGTGCATGTAGCTGACGCTTTACTGAATATCTTTACTAGATTGGGCTTCCCGCATGAAATTCTCACAGACAACGGGTCACAATTTAGAGGCAAGTTGACAGAGGAGGTGCTTAGAATATTCAAGACTAGGCATATCCATACTTCGCCCTATCACCCCCAAAGTAACGGGCAAGTAGAGCGGTTTAACGGGACGCTCACCTCTATTCTTCGGAAGTTGGCACAGGAGAAGCCAGAAACTTGGGATCAGTATCTTCCTGCCGCATTATTTGCTTATAGGGAAGTACCGCATGCGTCAACTGGAGTCCCTCCGGCCACATTACTCTTCGGAAGACCTATTAAAGGTCCATTAGAAGCATTACTAAGAACAT
The DNA here is from genome assembly GCA_024509875.1 of Oreohelix idahoensis. Taxonomy (NCBI): domain Eukaryota; kingdom Metazoa; phylum Mollusca; class Gastropoda; order Stylommatophora; family Oreohelicidae; genus Oreohelix; species Oreohelix idahoensis. The sequence goes on along the minus strand of JAMPIV010005084.1, from coordinate 654,527 downwards.
GGACAGATGCCAAGGCAGACGACACTGTCACATCAGCCTTCCAGTACGTCACAGACTTGAAACAACGCCTGAAGACTGGCTGGGAATTAGCCACAGCAAAAGTACGGGAGGCTAGGCGGAAACATGCCAAATATTACAATCGCAATGCGAAGGACCGAGAACTAGCAGTAGGAGAGAAGGTGCTACTTCTTCTGCCAAGTAGCAGTAATAAATTGCAGATTTGCTGGAGGGGACCCTACAAAGTGGCGGAAAAGATTTCTCGCACCAACTATAAAATCGCCGTGAACGGAAAGCAGAAAATTTATCACTTAAATCTGCTTAAGAAGTTTTACGAGCGAGCCCCTGCCGAACCAGCGCACCTCATGACTATGGCCATTGCTATGCAAATGGAAGAAGAGCCATTATCATCCGTAGAGTACCCGGTGATACAGGAGGAATCACATTTAGATGTGAAAATAAGCTCCACCTTAACGGAAGCCCAGCAAGAAAAAGTAAGGAGATTGATGGAAAACCACGCCGACTCTCTGACAGACAAACTGGGCCGGACAAACCTGATGGAGTTTGACATGGAAGTCACGGATCCTACACCCGTCCGAATGAGAACCTATCCGATTCCGTATGCCAAGGCGACGGCATTAAAGCAAGAAATTGATTACTTACTTAAGGAAGGCATAATTTCGAAGTCGGAGTCCCCTTACAGTGCGGGAGTGGTGCTGTTACGCAAACCCAGTGGAGAACACCGCCTGTGCATCGACTACCGACAGCTGAATGCGTTAACACAGTTCCAGCCAGAACCGTTACCGGACCAGAACCAGCTATTTACTAAGCTGAGCAGGGCTCGCTATTTTTCAAAGATCGACCTCAGTAAAGGGTACTATCAAATACCGGTAAAAGCTGAGGTGAGGAACCTGTTAGCCTTCAGTACTCCAGATGGACACTTCGAGTTTAATGTGATGCCATTTGGACTGAACAATGCTCCTAGTGTCTTCACAAGGATGATGCGAAAGTTATTGGATCCTTTGAACCATCCCGCCATCAGCAATTTTATGGATGATATCCTAGTAGCTACTGAATCGTTTGAAGAACATATATCAGCGCTATCCTTGCTGTTTAACAGACTCAGAGAAGCGGGACTAACCGCCCGCCCAACCAAATGTCAAATTGAGTGTGAACAGCTAGAGTTCCTAGGACATACTATATCCCATGGGACCATGTTCCCCGAGACTCAAAACGTTGAGAAGCTGAGAAATGCACCGAGACCGTCCACAAAAAGGGATGTCCGGTCATTTGTATCTCTCTGTGGATTCTACCAGAGATATATAAAGGATTTTAATAGCCTCTGTGCGCCGCTTACATCGCTAACCAAGAAAGGAAACCCAGATAAAGTGACATGGTCAGCAGAATGTGAACATGCATATGCACTCTTAAAAGAGAAACTCACCACAAAACCTATTTTACGGCTTCCGGATTTAACTAGAAAATTCATCTTGCGCACAGATGCCAGTAACATTGGAATCGGGGCTACATTACTACAGCCAGATGACAGAAGCCCACCAAATCTATTTCCGGTCGCATATGCGAGTCGGAAGTTAAACCGAGCAGAACAAAACTATTCCACAATCGAAAAGGAATGTTTGTCCCTCGTCTGGGGAATACAAAAATTTCAAGCATACCTATACGGAAGGAAATTTACAATCCAGAGTGATCACCAACCTCTGACCTTCCTCGCCAATTCAAAGAATTTGAATGCTAGACTGATGAGGTGGTCGCTTGTTCTACAACCTTACACGTTCCAAGTGGACTATATCCAAGGAAAACATAACGTAGGAGCGGATTTTTTAAGCCGTCATCCTATGAGGCAGGACGGAGAGCACAGACAAGTAGAGGAAAGGGTGGAAACCGGAGAGAAAAACGAAGATGAGGAAAAGGATTAAGGAATCCCGAGCAAGAAGGCTAAGCTCTCCTGAGTACGATTGACATCACACTTGAGGAGGGGCTATTGTGATAAACGAGCGCAAAGGCCTTGTTGCTCCATCTTTTCCTACATTTTTCATATTGTATTTTCTCCGACATTTGCTCTTTCATCCCATATTTGCGACCCACATTTGCTATTTCATCGTTGTGATTACTCGCGACCGGTATCTAGAGAACCACATTTGTTCTTTCATCGGGGGAAATAAAAGTCCTTTGATTGAGTCCCCATGCCCGACATTATCGTTTGAAGCCCACATTGCATCGTGATAAATCTGGTAAAAACACATCTGGTCATCCGAATCAAACATCTGCGCATGCTGTAATTTCTGTGACATTACATTGGACGCCCAGATTGGCCAGGGGAAAACGTCTCATGCTGTAATGGTGTTATCTTTGGTCGGCCGCAGTTCAGACAAGCGTTGGTTTACCACATTGGACGCCTACCTGGGCCAGGTGAACAATAAACAATCAGAGGTCAAACTACACCCACGTTTGAACTGACAGGGGACAAGAGCGATCCTGTGAATGAGTAACCAGAGGGGCCATTAAGGATTGGTTGGTATGGGCGGAGCTAGATGTCGGATCCAGAAACCCATATTGGACTAGCAGAAATATAATCTACGGCGTAGCTTGTTCTAGGAAGGAGTCCAGTTTTTTACATTGTGAGGAAGAGATTAATCCCAAAAACGCCTAGCCTAATACACGTGTTTATTCAGAGTGGATATAATTCAGTTCTGTGATGAATTGTGTTCTTAAAGGATTTTGCGAAGGGAAAAGAAGGTTAGTAGAACTTATACTTATTAATACATTTTCTTATTTTTGTTTATTTTAACCTCACAGCTAAAATGTGCGGAAGATAAAGTTTGAAATAATTCTTGGCATAACTGATTAATAAAATCAGAAGATTTTCCTAGAAGATGATAGGATGATAGGAGGTAATTAATAGTTCATACGTCACCTTCATCATCATCACAGTCTCCCATGCGCACACACTCTCATGCACAAGATATTTAACATCATTAGAATTGAACTCAGAGAGAGAGAGAGAGAGAGATGAATAATGAGCAGTAGTTTAAATGCAAGTCAACCAGTGATGTTAAATGTGAAAAAACTTACGAAGACTTTTGTGTGTCTTCAGTTCATCAGAAGTCTGAGTCTACACGCAACGTGTCTGACGTCTAACCAGAAATAAGTTATCAAAAACGGACATTTGGCTAGCAGAATTCGCCATAGGACATCTTTCATTCCTCAATTAAAAAGGAATATTGTCTCACCCACAAGTCAGAAGGTGGACGTAGCATTTTTCGTCACCATATACTGCTTGCTCACAAGTTCAATACATCGTTATCACAAGTTCAATACAGAGTCATCATAAATTCAAATCACTCGAAAGATCATTATTATCTGAAGTCAAGCAAAAGAGCTCAAAAGAGGAATCGCATATTTATACCAAGTGCAACACCCTCTTAAGCGCATTCTATGAAGCAGACTATATATATATATATTTTATGAATCACGACTACATATGCAAGGTTATGAGTCTACATATCACTACCGATATGGCTACAGAAAAAGACAACACCCCAGAGGAAGATGGACAGGCAACGATAAAGAAATACAGTCATGCGCCGCTTAACGTCCACGATACGTTCTGTGAAATAGGACGTTATGCGGCGCATGACTGTACTGAAAACCCATGTGATAAAGCTGGTCAAATACTAAATACGTCCCGGAACAAGAATGAAAGTTGCTTCTTAGCGGCACAAACGGACAGAAAACTTGTAAGGCTTACCCAACAATGTGTAAAATTTATTCAACAACCTGAAAAACTCACTCAACAAACTAACACTCATCCAGCAATATCCTCCAACACTCTGTACTCGCAATTGGTAACATTCACCCAAAAACCTGTAACATTCACTCAACAACCTGGAAAATTCACTTGACATAACCTTCAACATTCCTGCAACAACCTGTAACACTCAGCCAACAACCTGTAACACTCAGCCAATAACCTGTAACACTCAACCAACAACCTATAACAATCACTCGATCTGTAACATTAACCCAACAACCCTGTAACATTCACCCAACAACCAGTAACATTCACCCAACAACCAGTAACATTCACACAACAACCAGTAACATTCATCTAACAACCTGTAACATTCACCCAACACTGTGTAACATTCACTCAACAACCTGTAACATTCACCCAACAACCTTTAACACTCACTCAATAGCCTTTCACACTCACCCATCAACCTGCAACATTCACCCAATAACCCCAATACTCATCCAACAATCTGTAACATTCACCCAACAACCTGTAACATTCCCCCAACAACCTGTATCATTCATCCAAAAACCTGTAACATTCACCCAACAACCTGTAACATTAACCCAACAATCTTTTAACACTCACCCAACAGCCTGTACTGAAATGTTCCTAAGAAAGCATCATCTTCAGCCCAGGCAGTAACGTATCCCGCAGCCTTGAAGTCATTCCATATCCAGGGAAAGTCATCTACAGTATGTGCTCCTTCATAACCCTTCCTGGCCTCGTGCAGTTCTTCCTCTCTATGGCCAAGCAGTATGGGCATGAGTGCTGCCGGGGTGCCATCTCCTAGAATGTTGTAACCCTTAAAAATGAGACCGTAATGACAGTAAAACTGATGTAACAGATCCTGTGTGATTTCTGTGGGTGTCTGAGATGATGAAGACAGAAGAGAACCACTGATGATTCAGGCATGTTGTATAACGTGTGTGATAGCAGCCAGTGCTCATGCGCTATCGTGTTCCCATTTCTTTGTTCACCTTTCTACCCACACTGGGCGCCTCGCTTGCTTCTTCTTTCTGGGCTGCTCTTGCGAATCTAAATCTCTTTCGCTTTTTTTTTTTTCGCTGGCCCACCGCTCCCTTTATATATATGCGGCCTGACCACATCACGCACGGCGTAGTGCGTGCGTAGGGATTGGGTCACGAAAGAAGTAACTCAAACAAGGCGATAGGTGCTCTTGAAGAAGCGAAAACACATAAATATTTTGGGGCGTTATTATGGCCCCGTCACTGGTGACTAACCTGAGGTTGGACATGGATCTGGCAACCTCATCATGTAAAAGAAACTGCTACAGAAACCATCATGTAAAAAAAACAGCAAACAGTTCCACAGTGTTTGCTTCCTGCAAGGGAGCCAACAACAGGGGTGCTCCCCATGCTCCTTCAAGAGCATGACAGAATGATAATAATGATGATGATATTACTAGGTCACGAAACGTGGGACTGACAGACAGAAACTGACGGAACAGAAAATACCAAAAGTTTTACAGCTACATAATAACACTGACTTTAAATACTAAACACTGAATTAATAACAATAAACAAGCAAATACAGAAAATTTTCAACTTATGCTTGGGATATGTTCCTAGAAATCAAAGTTCTGAATGATACAGCTTTCTATGGGGTTATTTAACATAGCATAAATGGAAATGCAATCCTGACATATGGGAGTGAGTCATGGACAATTAGTAAACAAGTAGAGAAGGCACTGGAGGGACACAGAGATGTGGTTTTACAGAAGAATGTTTAACATACAATGGACAGCCAAAAAGAGTAATGAGGATGTCCTGAAAGAGGAAACTTATTTCACAAGTTAGAAAGAAACAATCCACTTTTTTGGCATGTTATGAGAAGAGGAAAGCTGGAATATATCGCAACAACAGGTAAGATTGAAGGAAAAAAGAGATATGGGAAGACAAAGAGAGCAAATACTGGACAGTTTGACATCGTGGCATGGAATGAAGTCAACAACAGAATACTTGAGAGAGGAAGTTGTGGTAAGACATGATTTCCTATGCCACTAGGCATGATACGTGAAGATGAAGAAGAAACGGAGATGCAATTCTGATAGGTTTCTCTACTTTTAACCTAATATATACAATGCAGTTACACAGTAATTCATTAATGAAATACACACTATTAGAATAATTAACCTTTACTGAATGATGTATCATCAATAAATCATTACGTCAGTAAAACAGCGACACATCACAGCAGCAGCGGGAAGCTACATCTTAGATAAGGAACTGAGCTGTAGGTTTTCCTTGAACTCCAAATTCTTCTTGAGGTAGGCATCAAGAGTTGACTGTAAATTAAGTGTGGTTTACGTTTCTTAACGGTCCCTTGAATGGGTCACCTTAATTTCTGACTTCGGTGTCTGTCATTGCAGAAACGTTTATCTAGCCTGCATTTTTTATACTTCCTGGACGTAGTCAAGTTCAAAGAAGCACCTGACACTCTCCAACTTCCAACTGCCTCAACAACTGCAGTTCAACATTTAAACAACTACATTTCTTCTGCACCTTAGATGCACTACCAGCACTTGAAGTTACAGGCTGTTTTTCAGACATTTCGAATTAAAAACATAGGGGAAAAGTCTGTCGAAGGACAAGAATGTACGCACATGTGATCAAGACACAGCCTCAACAAAGAGAGAATTAGACTACACATTCTGAGAAAAGACCCTTGATTGGTTGTAAGTGATCAAGACAGCTTGATCAAAGAGAGAATTATACTACACATTCTGAGAAGAGAGCCTTGATTGGTTGTAGCAGCTCAGCATGCATGTTTTAAATGCTCTGATTAGCTAAATGAGTGTTAGTGGTGATGGACACTCTTAGAAAATTCTGAGTGTTGTGACTTGCATTTGTAATAATAATAGCCTTTTCAGTCATAACTGACTATGGGAATGCGCCTCTGAGGTGATAGTTCTCAGTTGCTTTTTTTTTTCCTGGTGTTCCTTTCAACGTTTTCTTTTCTCTTCTACTTGTTGTGAGAGCTTCATTTTGCCCAATCTGAGGTGGTGCCATGGAGAGCATTGCCACTGGTACGCGGCAGCTTCATACTCCCAGATCGCTGGATTTATGTTCAGTCCCTTCATGTCTCTCTTGCACATATCTCTGAACCTCAGCTGCGGTCGCCCAACTATTCTTTTGCCATTTGCCAATTGTCTGTAGAAGATATCTTTTGGGATGTGACCGTCTCCCATGTGGTGGACATGGCCAAGTTAGCATAGTCTCTGCTGTCTAAGCAGTGTATACATGGTATGAAGGCCAGCACGTGACAACACCTCGATATTTGTCACTTTATCTTTCCACGAAATGCTGAGGATGTGGCGTAGACACAAGGTACTGAGCCTTCTTTCTTGCTATGTATAGGCTGTCCATGTCTCTCTGCCATATAGAAGTGTGCTGGCAACAGAGGCATTGTATAGCACAGCATTGGTCTTCATTGTGACTTTGGAGATGCCCCAAACATGTGTTGTGAGGAGGACAAAGGTGGCTGCAGCTTTGCCGATGCGGCTGTCAATATCTGCGTCCAAAGAGAGTTTGTCGTTGATGGTAGACCCCAGGTATGTCAAAAGGTGCGCCACTGCATTTGTACTTGTTATTCTAATAACTTCAAGTAAAAACTGAATACCAATTTGCAAAAGTACTATAACAAGTTAGTGCTAAAAGGATAGTGGAGTATGACGTTACATCATATCAATAGACTAGCTATGCCAAATAAAACCTGTCATATATGGGGAAAACTTTTAATTAAATAAGCAGTTGAATAATTGACAAATCAAGATACCAAAGTAAGTGGGGGAGGGGAATGAAGTGAAAAATCACGTTTTCTTTGGGATGATAAAGCCTAAAGTAACCAACCAACCTCCATCTCTGTACCATTGAGAACATTGATGAAATAATCTCTGGATTTGGGTAAGTGACGAAGCCAAGCCAGACGCGAGGTCGAGTCAAGGCCAAGTATAACTACATCTAGGTCAAAGCTTTTCTTATTGACCACTCTGACACGCTCATGGACTTCTTTGTCATAACGTATTCCAGCAAGGTAGTTTCTGGAGACATTCAGACATGCGTGATGTGTCACTAAGTTGGAAACATTTAGAAAACATGACTAAAAATTCTTTTTTTTAACATCGTTAAGTTGGAATATTTATAATTCTTCAAGTTGTCAATGGTTTATCTATTTGTACGGTTGAAATGATTTAGATTGTATATGCATATTAAATTGATACACATATAAACAAGCTGAAAATGTTTTAGATATCTCCTTATTTGAAGTGCTTCACACATCCTGAAGCTGGAGATGTGTTATATATCAGTACAATAGACATTTTTCACATTTTCCTGAAACAGATGGTCTTAATTTGAAGTTCATTCATCCAGAAGCTTGAGATAGACATCAGTACAATAGACATTTTTCACATTTTCCTATAACAGATGGTCTTAATTTGAAGTGCTTCATTCATCCTGAAGCTTGAGATGTACTATACATCAGTACAACAGACATTTTTCACGTTTCTGTAACAGATAGAGCTATTGTGTCATGTTATTTTCAAATTATTGCAAGATTTCAATTGGTTTGGTTTTAAGGTTTCATTGCACACAGAAACTCCACCAGTGCTCCGATCTTCTTCCTGAGATCACATGAGGATCTCAGCACAGTGCACAAACTCCGTAGCACCTGCAAGAATCCCAATATGTGTATATAGGAATCACTTATTCTATAAATATTTTTGTGGTGGTGAGGTTTCTCTTTTTTTTTAAATTTTGCCAGGGCAGTGGCCCAATAGGCCTACTCTTTATGATTTCCAACTGCCGAGGGATTTTTACGTGTGCAACTTGCACACGGGACTTCCTTTTTTTTTTCACCCTTATCCGAGAAGGCTAGGCATCTGATCTCACTATCCAGGAAACCAAGGAGGGAGTATGACATCATCAAGACCACTGGTTCTTAAATAAATTATATCCCCTCAACTGGGAATCGAACCCGGTACTTCTATAATTCAAGGCGGACACCATACCTCTTAGCCACTCCGACCCCCAAGATTTCAATTAAAAAGCATAGGCTTAATTTTCTACAATAAAAGTTGTGTGTAAAACACAGTTTTACGGTATTGTGTTGTTGGATGTCATGGAAACAGTGGCCATATTTGATGTTAATTTTATATTTCAATCTGCTACAGTATTTTAACTCTTTGGTCACTCTAGTTGTTGTTGTTTAACTAGGGCTGCTGAACTTCTCGCTCTTTAGCAGCCAATACCACGTTGAATACTCTTTAGTATTATCTACACGGTAGATCTAGGATTTTCCTGTGGCTTTTCCGACATTCCGAAACATGTTGACATGTTTAAAGGATCGTCACATCTGGTCCCAAGAGTGTAAGAAGTCATGATTTAAGCTCCAACTATCTTCTTCTTCTTCTTCGTCCTTCTCCAGCTTGGCTTTGTAGGGCATTTAAAGGATCCTTCGTCACATGCCCCAACTCTGGTTCCTTTGCAAGCCTAGGCCAAGTGTTTTTGAAGTGCCTCTCTTTCGCTTTCCTTCAGTGGCCAAAGCATACTGTTCTTGTGATGGCATTCGCTGCCATTTAAGATGGGCATGTCCTCTTGCTTGCTACGAGTAAGCAGATCTTGGCTCTCCAACTATGCAGAGCTAAAATACTGCACTCTGGTTCTGGGCTCTTCCAAGGAATTGTCACGTCCTGCACAGAGCCACTTCTCAGCTCCCCAGCCTATCACTGGGTCCATAGTGAGATCCTTCTGCATGCAGTCAACCAAATCAAAGCGAAAGAATTACGCCTGGGGCTCAAGTGACTTCTCCAAGCTTAGTGTGCAGTGCTATGTTCTCAACAAGTTTCACCACAGGGGGAATCTCTGGAAGTGTGTGGATGATTTCAAGAGTCAATGAGGATGTAATTAGCCTCATAGACATAGGTTCCTTTCCACATACATATACTGTAGCATTTTGCATAGCTGGTGGTCATAAAAGGATTACTCCAGATATGCCTCCATGCACTGGTAACTCTAGTAGATCCAGAAATATCCAATTAATTTTTAAAAAAAAATAAAGTTTTGCCTCGTTTTGGCGAGGCGCGTCCCGTTCAACCTAGTTGGTTATATTAGGGTGCATCTCCAAACATAAAAGACCTTTAGGACTGAAGTGACTGAGAGAAGTGTATATCCAAATTGTCCACACAACCTGTCTAAAGACAATTCTGAAAATGTTTGAGATTTCACAATGTTGAAAATATGTACTCATCTTTAATGTTGTGTGCATCACGGGCCCCCAGACTGAAGGTAAAAGAAAATACCCACTGCACTCTACCAAATGTGTCACAAAATACAACATCAGGCAACATCAACTGCTATGGACACCACTAATGCAAGTGCACCAAAAATGCTCTGCCACACAGAAATGCTCTGCCACACAGAAATGAAAATAGGTGGTGACAAAGCCAGAGCAAACAAGACAGACTGGGTTGCAGGAAAATGAAAGCGTGCAGAAATATGCAGATATTAAATTAATTCAAGTGACTAAAATGTCAATCCGACTATAAGTCGACCCAAAGACTTTAGGACTTAACACACTTCCAAAACGAATGACCTGATTATAATTTGAATGAGTTTTTCGTCCATTCAGAATTCCCGCATCGCATTGGAATTTCCTTGGCTTTCTACAAGTTCTATTACTTTTTAGCCCGGAAAGTCTGAATACAGTTGTCGGTCACGGGTAAGTAGCAACGAGATCTCAATATTTAGCTAGACCTGAGTTACAAATAGATTTCCGGTACATTTAAAGCTTCCGTTTCCTGAATTTTTTTGTTTAAAGAATCGATTGATATGATTTTTCATGATTTTTTAAAGACATGGCTTTCCAGGCAGTCAAACATATGTTTTGGGATCTGAGAAGTGACTTGTTATTTGATTAAGACGCTAATGGTTCGGCCGAATCAGATGTGGATATTGAATAAGGGCCAGATTTAGACTCTGACAGCAATAATGACAAGAGTGAATCTAGTGAAAGAAGTAATGGTCATCAGATCAAATGAAGGAGGCTTGTCAACAAAGTGTACTTTAGGTGAAATTTTGTCAATATGGCAACTTAATTTTTTTTTACTGTATTGACCAGTTAAACAGAAAGACCACACTGCTGCCTTGCAGGTGGGCTGAGGACAGTCAATTGCTAAGAAAGGCAAACCGACATAAATGCCTTTTGAAATCGGATGACCTGGGCCACAGGCCTAATGAAACTTGATGATGACATCATTAAAAAGTAAGCAAAATGACGCTAACCTCGTAGACTTCCGCCAGGCTGCACAGAGCAAAAGTTACTGAAAAGCTCTATGAAGATGCAAATATCCTCAAGCTCACTACTGCTTTCTTTGAAAACATTCAAGCAGACGTCTGAGAGTGTACGAAGAAGAAGAAGAAATGTGTGACTTTCTAGGAATTCAAACACATATTACTTCAGATATTTTGATAAAAAAACATTTAATGAAGCAGCAAGTTTACATCTGAAGGATACTAGTATTAAGCGGGAAGGACAGGGCAACACTGACCAGTTTCATTAATCTTTTTGTTTTTTGTTGACTCGACTGTAAGTCAGGGGTACGTTTTTTAAGGTCCAGAAAGGGAATAAATTTATTTACTCATACTCGAGTATATATGGTAATCATTATAATCTTTAATCTTTCATCTCATCATTTTAATCATGAATGTGTAGAACATTCATTAGTAAAACATATCAACTGAATCTCAATATTCTTCTTTAATCCTTAGCCACCGACCGTCAAAGCAGTCAGTGGCCATCACGCCTGGTGGCGTCTTGTAGGGCAACAACAAATTGATTCCACTTTGCTCGGTCAGCGGCCATCCTTCGTACAGTGCCCCAACTCTGGTTCATTCTTTGCATCTCAGCCTCCACAGTCCTCTGCCAGGTTGTTTTTGGTCGGCCTCTCTTTCGTTTTCCTTCAGGTGTCCAAAGCATAGCTGTTCTTGTGATGGCATCAGGGTCTCTTCTGAGGACATGGCCAACCCAGCTCCAGCGTCTGCCAGCTATGATGGTGTGCATTTCCTCTTGCTTGCTCCGAGTAAGGACAAGTTCCGACAATTACTGACCAACCATCATGCCAGCTTGGCTTGCATTTAAAAGATCATTTAATCATCATCATTTCTTTACGCCCCACAGAGTCGCCACAACAGCTGGTTCCCATTGTAGGAAGCCTGCACCCAACCATTCAAGTGCTCTCACACCAGTGGTGACTGTAGCACTTATTTTTTCATAATGAGGCTGTCAGTCTCATATTTTTTGCCTCTTAAAACATATGTATGGATGCGAGTCATGGGCAATGACTACAACCCACAAAAGCCAGATCCAAACCTCAGAAATTAGGTATCTGAGGAAGGTGGTTGAAGTAACAAGAAGAGACATGGTCCGCAACCAGACGATACGTCAAGGCCTAAAAACCCAACCTCTGCAGACCCAAGTAGAACAGTCCCAACTAAGATGGTTTGGCCATGTCTGCAGAATGGGAGAAGATCGGCTACCATGACAAGCATGGGAAACTAAGAACCAGGGATCCAGACTTCCAGGACCATACAGTGGTTATATTCTTTGTTTCCTCTGAGACACCCCCCGCACTTAATAAATCAACAAACCTGCCAAATTTTGATATTTCTTAATGACCTAATTAAACAATTATCTACCAATGTTAACTTACATGTACTTTGAACCATCCGATGATGTGCAGTGAACGCGGAAGAAGTCATTAGTAATGACTGTCTGATTTTTAACTCCCACGATTGGCTCAAGTTCTTTGGTTCTGAAATCGCTTACTTTCACAATAGGATAAGCATCACATTTCATATTGGGGTGTTTCTTTTGAGCGCTGTCTGTTATTACAAACTTCCCATTACTGATGATCAGCCAGTCCGGATCTGTAGCGCATTCCAGTCTGGGGTACTTAACGTAGAATTTCATAATTTCAGAATCATTCAAGTCCAGTGTCGGAAACACACAGGCCGGTTGTGACGAGCTACTACCAACATCCCTGTTTCCATAGTATGAGAGAAACTGTATGAAATTCAATCCTGAAGTAAAGTTTGCAAAGCTTTGATTGCCCTTAAGAAACTTTAAGGGCACCGTTCCGAATTGGTAGACAGCGGTGCCAAAAATGATAATTACAATGAAAGCACGTAATATTCGTGATAAGGGTGAGCGAGGACAGAGAAAGTGATTGATCTTCCGCATGCTGTAATCACAATTACAGATTAGTCTAGATAATGTCTGGATTACCAAAATGTCCACAAACTTCTGGAAGTCCAAACCATGTGGTGTAACGAAAGAATATCGGAAGATTCCCTAACTTCTGGATGTCACACTTGATATTATCTAAGATTACAGGAAAGTTTGCTAACTTTTAGAAACCACACTTGATAAAGGTTGCAGGAAGATTCAATAATTCACTGGCATTGTACTTGTTGTAACCAAAATTTAGAGGAAAATTCGCAAACTCCTACATAAAAGTCATACTACAAAACCGTAATCTGTGTATATGAACACTAGTATACGACCATGCATGTTCAAGCAGGATGTGTGATATCTCTGGTCAGAGTTCGTGTTCAAGTTCAAGATAAGAGTTTTATAATATCCCACAGTACATCTGGTCTTTGCACTGAAAAAAATCTCCTGCGTTGGCTGTACAACCTAAAAGAGAAGCAAAATGTTACACACAATCATTACTGAGTCTAAACAACTGTGTCAATGTTTTTTTGTTTGGCAAATGCAACGTAATGAAGAAAAAAAACAGACAGTCTATTACCAATTAATTAACTTTTTTAATGGATGCACCCCGTATAGTTCCCCAGGGTCTTTGAAGATACATTGAAAGAATTGGGGAAAAGCATTGGAGCCTTTGGACTTTCCTTCCCACCCGGTCAGGAGCCAGATGTCCGTGCCATCTCCGCTCCTTCTCATCCACAGAGGGTTTGTGCTCAGGGGCCGCTCAGGCTACTCCAGTCCTCGGCCGAAGGGACTCCCTCAAATGTCTTCGCCAGGACTCGAATTAATCCAGTCCAAGTCCCAGTCGAAGACACTCTTCCAAATGTCCTTGTCAGGGCGCGAACCTGGATCACCCGATCGCCAGCGCAGCGTAGTAACCACTACGCTAGCGCGGCTCCCAAACTTCAGACATGTAACACAAGGCGACTAATATGTGGTTTCGCATGTGGCTGGCTATCCCATCGTGTAAAACAAATTGCCACAGAAACCGCAGCTGCAAGAACATGTGAATGCTTGGTGCTGCCTCCCTGTAAGAGGACCAGCTACAGTGATGGCTCCCTGCTCCATAAGGAACACAAAGCCAAATGATGGGGATGGTGATTAATGGATGTAGTTAAGAATTTCTTTGACAGGAACTTAACTTGTGTCATTATAATGCGCTGACAAAAAAACAAACTGGCGATGGATACGACACACATTGAGGAAACATGTTGATAGCATGACAAGGCAGGTCTTGTTCTGAAACCCACAGGGTAAGAAAGACAGAGATAGGCCAAAAGACACACGGAGAAGATAACTCGATGAGGAAAACACGGAAAGAACTTGAGCTGATGGCACGTGATAAGAGGACTTGGCATGTGTTTGTTGAAGGCCGTTGCACCTTGGGGAGCTAAAGGCTATTGATTGATTGATTGAATGGATAGGATACACACTGAGGAAACCTGTTGATAGCATTACAAGGCAGTCCTTGCTCTGGAAGAGGTGAAGAGGTAAACCAAAAAGCTTATGGAGAAGAGAACTGGTGACAGACAGAAGTGAAAATAAGGAAAGAGCTGATGGTACGGGACAGGACTTTGCACATATTTCTTGACACTGGCGGATCTAGCAATTGTCCAAGGGAGGGGCGATACATCAGAATGATCAGGCCCCGCCTGCCCTCCACTCCTTATCTACACATACTTTTAGACAATTAAAAAACAAAATTACGAATTTTGAAAAAAAAAAAATGTGACGTGACAATTTGATAGTGTTATTATACAGTAACTCATAAAATACTCATTTAAAAAAAAAATATAACTATTTATAACATAATTACATAAAAGTAAGGTACAACTACAAAGAGACAAAATTTGATAAAAATTCATACATATTTTATATTACAACATAACATTTTTTTTTTATTTGGGATTTTTTTATAAAGAAATTATCCATCTCTTGTCACAAAGTCCTCTGATTTTGTGGCTCGAGTGAAGTTCCCTTGTGTCACCTGGCTGGCGCTGTATATTGTCTCATTGTTGTATGGCGGTTCCCTTTATTGTCTTTCATTGTCCCACCACGTAGAATTACTTGCAAACTACGTTCATAACCTTTAGAGTACTTACCATTGTCCAGCACCAGACATGTTTTAATTTGTCCGACCTAACGATTACTTACATTTAAGTCACAAGTGGGGGAAAAATACTGGAGCGGTTAATATGAAATAAAGTTTTTCAAAGTCTCATGGGAGGGGTAATCTCCCCATCGCCACCCCCTTGGATCAGCCAATGTTTCTTGAAGGCCTATGACCCTTGGAGAGATGAAGGATTAATAAACGAGTGGTTATGCATATTCTTCACTGGTGTCAGCCTGTGTGTGGTTGAAATGAAAAAAAACAGTGGGCTGTTTGTTTGATATGGCCTTAAAAAAAAGAATTAAGAGTAAACAAGGGTAAAGGTTAGGGCTATTAAATATCCTAACTCTTACCTTAATCGTAACGATAACGATGTTGGTGACTTATCTGGATGGCTTCGAAGAACATGACTCAGTTCTTCATTTCAAACAGTTTTGTGTGTGATATAGGCATTTTTAGTGTTATTATGAATAACAAGTCATTACAATTTTGTAGACAGTCGTTTTTTATCCATCAATCATTATTCTTCTGCAGTTTAAATGAAGAACAGTGGGCCGTCTGTTTGATGCGGCCTTAAAAAAAGAATCCATAGACGCAGTAAAAAGGGATAAGGGTTAAGTTTAGGAGTCCTATTCCTAAACCCTTACCTTAACTCTTAGTATACGAGCTGCCTTTCATGACTACCATTACAGATTTTGCAATAAATAATTTATTTATAAAGATAACATAAGTGTTATATATCAAAATGTGAAGAAATGAAACCCCTACATCATGCATGTAACTAAATTGATCAGTGGTTTGAAACATGCAATCCTAACGACGATGACGACGATGACGACTTATTACGAGGTGTGTTCAAATGAAACTCGTCCCAGTGGCTTTATAACAAATATATGTAAGGTACATCAGCAGGAGTAGTAGAATTAAATACAGCAATTGTTATGAAGCAAGTACTCACTGGGATCCTTTAGAAATAGTCACCATAGGCATTCAGACACGCATTCCACTGCTTGGGTAGACGGCGGATGCCGTCCGAGAAAAATGACTTTGGTTGCTTATTGAACCATTTGGTCACCGAGGCCCTGACGTCTGCATCGGAGTCGAATCGTTGTCCCTTCAGAGATTTTTTTAAGAGTCCGAACAAATGAAAGTCACATGGTGACAGATCGGGGCTGTAGGCTGGGTGTGGCAGAACTTCCCACCTTTTCCTTGCTAACGCTTCCTGCACAATGTTCGCAACATGTGGACGAGCATTGTCGTGCAACAGAATCACACCACGCAAAGCATGCCGGGTCGTTTATTCTTGATGGCTGTATGCAGGTTGTCTAGTGTGTCTTTGTAGCGGATGGCTTTGATGTTCACGCCAGGCTCTTTAAAGTCTACCAATAGAAGCCCTTCATGGTCAAAAAATGCGGTCATCGTAACCTTACCGGCGGAAATCTGTGACTCGAATTTTTTGGACGGATTCCTTATCACACCGGCCATTATTTTAACGGTCTGCAGCACAACCAATGAATACTAGGAGAATGAACACTTACACACTTGTACATTCGTATGTGCTTATTACGTCAGATGTGACGTCATCATGCTCCTCCTACGAATGTCAACTTGGTGCAGCACGGTCGGGTTTCATTTGAACACGCCTCGTAGGATGACATAGAAGAACATGGCCTACTGTTATTCATTTCAACCCTCTTCTGCTCTTTGTGGTGTACGCGCCTTCAATAAGCCTTGTCTTATGCCACTGTTTACTTCCTTTCTTTATTTTTTTAAACTCTTCTGCACCTGAAATGAAGAAAAGTGGACGTCTTCTTCGACAACATCCAAATAGGTCACCCATGTCGTTAGGGGTAGGATTTGGTATATGATTCCTAAACCTAATCCTAACCCCTCTTTACTGCGTCTCTGCATTTGTTTTTTTTTTTAAGGCTGCATCGAACAGACGGCCCACTGTTCTTCATGTCAACCGTCCTCTGCATTTCCATTCTTGTGCATTTTTGGATCTCATCTATTTCTTTTATCTTGCAGATGAATGAATGAATGAATAAATTTTTTTTTTTTTAAATTAAGGAAGAAAAATATCCTGTTCAACCTCTGATGGGTTATAATTAGGATATATATTGTTTTCAATTCCAAATAATATGAAAAAACTGCTGATATGAGAAAGTGGCATCACACCTGTCAAACCATTGTAAATAGGGACAATCACAATTGTGCTTATACGTTAAACAAAAAAAATTTAAAAAAAAAACAAACAAAATCAAGAAGAAACTCTGAACCAGAACAATATTAAAGTGAAGGGGTGTAAAGTCCTGGCGGTTGCAGTTATATAACTGATTTTAACAGATATTTACTTGACTTTCATCTGTTAAAAGTCATATGCATTGTAAGAACTGCATCAGACCTTCACATTCCCAGCCACTATATATTAACATTTGTTCGTGTTAAATATTAATAATAATAATAATAAATTCTTTAAGCACCAAACACGGCGCATAAGGCAGAAACCAGTGCTCTCCAGGTTGTTCGTTGTGACGCCACTCCTCTTAGCTCTTGCACATTATTTAGGCCCAACGTTCTTCCTTCTCTTATTATTGTTCTTCTGAGTGTTTCTTTTGGTCTTCCTTTTTTCCTCTTACCCTCAGGAACCCAAGTGAGCGCCTGTAGTGTTAAATATTGTTTGACTATATTATGCAGTTCCCTAGATCTGTCTACTCTTAACACCTCTTCTATATTTATAGGTAAGTTGGATGCTTGTAAATAATCTAATATTGGTATTCTCATTTGTTCATACCTCTTACATTTTAACAAGAAATGTTCTATATTATTGTCTTGAAGACATACTGCACAGTAAGGTTCTTCTATTCTGAAATAGCCTTTTCCCAGCTGTAGTCTGAGAAGTTTCTTATTACTGGGAATTTTCAATTCCCTAGATATCTGACATTTTCTTGTTGGAGCCTTGAACAACTTATATGCATGTCTTCCTTTCAGATTTTTATCCCACTCTGCTTTCCATTCATCAGAATATTTCTAGTGCTTTTAGTATTGCCTTCATCTCTGCAGTGAAATGAATGAATGTTCTCTACCGGTCATTTACTGTATAAGGTGTAAATGAAAATATCCAAAATTGGGAGTTATTTTTAAAAAAAAACTTAAAATAGATAATTCTTCATACGTGTTACACTGAATATGTTTTGTGTTTAAAAATACATAAATAAATAAACTAGGCTACATGTTAGTTTCGTAGATTAAGTCACTGCATATCAAAAGAAATTTAAAATTTGTTCTGCAAATGGAAAATAAATAATAAAGGCAGCAATTCACGATCAGTCTGGTGTCTGCTGCTAATAGTCTTCTTCTTCTTCTTCCGTCCTTAGCCACCGACCGTCAAAGCAGTCAGTGGCCATTACGCCTAGTGGCGTCTTAGGGCAACAGCAGATAGGTTTTCTTTGCCATTGTTTCCCATCACGCCTATTGGCGTCTTTAGGGCAACGGCAAATCAAGCTGCTAATAGTGTTAAGGAGTAATTTCTTCATCAAGTCGTCTTAGCAAAGAACCACGAACGATCGCGTAAACCATGCACAGAAAGCCCTACCTGGGACAAATATGAAGATTCTTAAATTATGGTTCAAATAACAATCAACAACTATGACGGACAGGATGTTTCTAAAATTCCATACTAGCGGTTTTATTTTGATTCTCGATATCAGCGGGTACAGTCATTTCCTAAGATTAAGCTTGCAGTTTACACTCACACATTGGGTTCACGATACACACAGTAACACTTGATCATCTTACCGCCATCAAACTTTATTTTCTCATAATCGTACATGTTTATTTTCGCATTTTAAAGGTAGGCTATAGAACAAAGCTGATGGAGCGGAGTCTTCCATTTATAGTTTCGGGTTCAACCCTTACATAACCAAAATTATCACTATCATTCATTCCTCTGAAATATAAAGGTCTGCTATAATTAATGCTAGCTATGACGATGATATGGATAGTCATTCTCGGCAACATGGTGGATCTTGTCTACTGTCCACGTTATCTATCCACATTCACCCATTCATTCTTGCATTACTTACAATCAAATGAAGACATCTCCTTATCGCTTTCGGCGTCTGCTTGATGATTATCTTGCGTTCAACCTATGTGTCATATTGCGCGCATGAACATCATCACCAGCGTTGCCACTCAAGTTCTAGAGATAAACCCAGATGTTCTTCTTAAAAAAAAACCCAGAAATACCCAGATTATTTTATGCCCCAAATACACGGGATAGACGATGCTTACATAATCTTTTATATGCATCTTTAGCACTAATAATCTGTGTGCTACCAATTTTTATGTATTTCTTCATTTTTTTATTTTTTTTTTAATTACCAAAAATTCACAATTAAATAAAAATGATTTTAATAACACCCCAATATATGAACTCTTGAAAATGAGATATTTTAACAGTAAAATACTTACATTAGTTACATTAACAAAATGTTACTCAAATTAAATATAAAATGTTAGTTGTAACTTGCTACTGTTGAAAAATGTCACTTGTCAGAGACTCGGCATCCATGTCGACAACTTCTCCTTCGTCAAGATCATATGCATGAATTGACAACGTGGAATCTTGATTGTGAAGTTCCAAAATCTTTGCATATCTCTGCCGACAACGTCCTTCACGCACATCTTCAACCACGCTTTTACTAGGATTAAACTTATGACAAACTCCATCTTTGGCAACTGCTTGCTTGGCTAGTATTCGATTGTAAACTGTTTCACACAAAAGCTTGTTGGTTTGTTTAGTTTAAACTAAGTTAACTTTCAAAAACACTCTTTCGACGCATGCTTACGAGTGAGGTAGTGCCATAAGCGTGCACATGAGGTCAGCCAAAACATCAAATTTCTTCTGGTTATTAGCATCTGTTACTTGTTGCAGTCCCAGCCAGAATGCGGGCGGATCCTCATCCACTAGATGTCCAAGATCTTTTCGGTACGATGCCAGTTCTCGCCATTGATCAGACAGACGATCAAGTCTCTCTTCTGAAACAACTGTTGGGAACTGCGCTGCTAAGATGGTAGGTGGTTGCTGGCAGAATTTGCACAAAGTGCAAATGAATGACAAACACAGCCGAGAACAAAGTCATGTGGAATCTCTTTCTTCAGATGTGCCTTTAAACCACTTGCAGTCCCCATCAGTGGCACAGTTGTCTGCAGCAAAACCAATGACGTTACTAAGCGGGATTTCATGCGTGCTCAACTTCTTAACATCTGTAAACATGCCAAGACCAGTCCATCCTCTAACTCAATGAGGTCTAACAGTGAATCAACTACTTTTATTGTTTTTGTGTCACAGAATCACACAACGACTGCCAACATCTGGTTCGTAGAAATATCAGTACTCTCATCAACGAGTATAGAAAATTTTTGATTTCTGCAAATGTTTATAACTTCAAGCCGCTCAAAATGAGCAATACCGTACTGCATCACATAGGCAGCCTTGGTGCGCTTCAGTTACATTTTTTGAGCAATTGTGCTGTCTGGAAACATCTGCTTGCAACATTGAATCAAATGATCAGCTTGCGAAAACGGGAGTATTATGTTCTGCCATGAAAGCCGACAACAGTATCTCCGCTTTAGCAATTTTGTCTTGGAGACAAGGCTCTTTTGGTTTGATGAAAAACTTGTAATAGCTACTTTTCCCCCAACACAAAGTATATGCCAGTATGAGCTGATGTAAACGAGTAAAAAAACAACGTCATTGACGTGGTTGAAAACAAGAATTAAATTTAAGTGGAATAAAAAATATATAGCACATAATGTTTTACATTTAATTATAATATACGTATAATGTATAATGCTCAGTGCACAGAATATACATACATTGTAAATGCCAATTGTCAAATATACCCAGATTAATGCAGATTTTGAAAAAAATTACCCAGATACCCAGACGGAAGCCCAAAAACCCAGATCTAGTAAGAAATACCCAGCTGTGGCATCACTGATCATCACACTACTTGTCGTGCTGTGCAAAGATTTTACTTCTCGTTGTTAAACGATCTTTTTCTTCATCGTTTCGCTTTCAGACTTCTACATTATTGACTCTAATGAAGGCAATAGTCAGCTCAAGGTTCCTGACATTTCCAAACAGTTTTTCGTGGAGAGAAGTAGGTTGTTGTCATGGTCTGCTGCGTTCTTTATGGCGGGCAGGATGCAGCAGATGTTCGGCTGTCATGGGGCTGTGCAGAGATCTATTGTACAATTGGGATACCATCTATTCAACAAACTAAAGATAGGAACTACTGATGAGTGTGACTGTGGCACCGATAAAATGACTGCCGAACATCTGCTTCAAAGGTGCCCAACATATGAGGAACAGAGAAAACGCATATGGCCATCACCAGTACCATTCCTGGAGAAAATCTACGGAGATATCAACAGCCTCAGGCTGACCACTGCTTTCTTTGAACTTATTCAAGTTGACGTCTGAGGGTGAACGAAGAAGAAGAAAAAGAAGTCAACTGGTTTTCTCACAACGTTTTTCCACTTGTATTTGTAAGTTATTTCCCTCAAGTCTACATTGGTGATCTTATCAGACCGTGCCAATCTTTCTATTTCTACGCAAGCATCCGTTTATGAAAGCTTGTAACTTGTAGGTTGTTGTGTTTTTGTTATTGTCCATATTTCAGAGCCACGCGATAGAACTGCATTGACATTGGAGTTGAAGATTATGATTTTTGTGTTGAACTTCGTTACTTTTGTAGCATTGTGACCGCAACGTCAGCTATTTTCTTTGTCTTTTGTCCTCATAAGACGTATCACCTTTTTTACAATTTCTTTTTATACCCATCCATCGTACTCCACGTCTTATTGAGTTCACCTCATCTTCCTAAGTCTTAAATGCAACAATTAAGTTTGGCTTTATTTAGAGACATGGATATCTAACGATAACCAAACTGGCATAGTAAGGGGCTCGTGGGAGAATAATGTACCGGTACCAGAGTTGTCTTCACGTCTTTCCTAACAAGTCTCAAGTCGAGTCGCACGTCCGTGACAGTAGTTGTCAAATCGAGTCTCAAGTCGAGTTTGGTTTTTATTTAAATCTAACACTGCTTCTAGCCACAATCGTGTTTATTCGAATAATCACACTAGTCACTATAAATATCAGTGAACAAATATAATCTTTATTTTTAATATTTTATTTAATGACTGCTCTTACTTGATCAAAGAATAATTTTTTTTAAATTTGTACACAAAATTACAAGTGTTTATTTTTCATTTTTACATTTTAGAAATACTATTTCAGTACGGCGAGTTGGTTCGCCAAAATCGGCAACATCCCAAGTCGAGTCGTCAATACAAAACTTGTGAGTCGAATCATTGTAGTGTCTTACGTTCGACTTAGGCTCGAGTCGATTGACATTATAATGTACCATATCTGGCACATCACGCGGTCTGAGGTATGGGAGGAAAGAGGGAACGTTAATCTTTTTTTTATTTCGTCCAGGAAAATCTTCAAGATTGGCAACTGGAACATTCGTACTCTAAATGAATAAGGGAAAACTGCACAAGTAGCAGCAGAAGTGTGGAATTACATGATTGATATCCTGGGTCTCTGGGAGACAAGTTGGAAGGGCAGATGGAAAATAAACTGATCACAGGAGAAATAGTGTTGTCCTCAGGACATGAGGAAGAAATTTCACTGCATGGGAGGGGGAGACATGAGACCTCGTACCACCTTGAACAATCCCTAAGGCCGGCTTTGAGTATAGTATACTCAATTAAAGCAAGCTTCTATAGCCCCTTTGACTAAGAGAAATCAAGTCCAACACAGAAATAAGAATCTTCAAGGTCAAATCAGTCCTATTGTATGGCTCTAAAAATAGAGAACAACAAAAACAACGACCAAAAAGCTACGATTTGTTAAGGGTGCTTGCGTAGAATAGAAGGATTGAATCTGAATGACAAGGTAGCCAATGTGGAACTGATGACAAGAACCAGACAAGTGCCAGTAGAACAAGAGATGAGAAGAAGACGCTGGCGATGGATATGACACACATTGAGGAAACCCGTTGATAGCATTACAAGGCAGTCCTTGTTCTGGAATCCACAGGGAAAGAGAGGCAGAGGTAGACCAAACAAAAACACACGGAGAAGATAACTGGAGATAAAAATGAAAATTACGAAGAAGACTTTGAAAGAACTTGAGGTAATGGCATATGACAGGAGGATTTGGCATGTGTTTGTTGAAGGCCTATGCTCCTTGGGGAGCTAAAGGGTATTGATTGATTGACTAAAGCCGACAAGTTCCCCTAACACTGAAGTGTATAGAGAAATATATTTTTTTAGAACATGGAAAATGATACTCCATACAACTATAGACCAGGTGTCGGCCATCTGTCGATAACAATCTACTGTACGATCACAGGGAAGATTTAGTAAACCTTTAGGTGACGGAGTGGGAAAACGTGGCAGTATTGCCTCCCCTGCTTTGCAGTAGTGGTCCAACAGTGGCCAAAACTCAAGAGTATCTAATATGGGCTTCAAAGGTGTCTACCTTCGCACAAGATTACTCTTGACAGATATATAGAAAGAAGGTTAATGACGCTTCTACCACAAAAGAGTTTTCTCAAATATATAAATTAAAAAATAAAATGGTATGAAATCAGTTTTACAAGTTAACGGTACACAGGAAACACGGGACGTTTCGGGTTTTACCCTTCGTCAGCCACAGTTACGAACAGGTGACAAAGATAAGAATTACATATAGGCAGTGGCGGATCTACTATGAAACTAATGAAGCTTAAGCTTCAGGGCCCCTAATCCCGGAGGGGCCCCAAAAGCGACTTTAGTCCACATTGCCTAAAATTTTTGGGTCTACTGTATGAGAAGGGGTTTTAAAAAAAATAATATTAATAATATAGCGTAATTCAATACAAAATAATAGTTAAAATAAAAATTAAAAGGTTATTAAAGTATCATGTAGGCTAGCCGTAAACGAAAAAATGCTTTCTCAGAAAGTAGACCTACAATTTTTTCCTTTCTAAGCATGTGACTATAGTCGCATGACTCACATTGATTAATTTGTTGTTGTATATATTCCAACAATCCCAAAGTTTGAGAGTCAGTAGCACAGATGTTGTAAAGGTGGAGTGTCGCGGTAAGTTGGCTGTTCTGTTGTGGCTAATGTAATTGTTTTCCCTTTTAACAGAGGTCAAGACCCTAGAGGAATAACAATGAGTTCACGAAAGTACTTAAGTGGATGCCAAAAACGCAAACACAAGGAAAAGCGATCTGACGAAATCTCTAAATGTCAAAAACTAACTAACTATTTGGCAATGTCAAGTTTGTCAACACCTACAGTTGAAACAAGCCAAGCAAACACCATTGAAGCCAGTGATAGTGCACAAACTGTGGGAGCTCTTTCTATCATTATTCAACCCACTGTTGCCGCTTTTGATACAGATGACGATCACAGTGGTCAACATTAAAGTACCACGGAACAAGCAGAAACATGAAACGGGAAGCAAATTCAGTGATTTCAAAGAATACAGTGACTTCGAAAACTGGCCCATAACAGTTGATAACGATTACAGAATTGTTTAATGCAAGACACAGGTTTTTTTCAAAATAAAAAAAACAGATGATGTACATACTGAATCAAGCAGGGTTTACAAGGCGCAAAACAGAAGTTTCTCAAACAAATATTTTGAAAAAAGATTGAAAAATGGCCAGACTGTGATGAGATCACGGTTAGTTTACTCAAAGAGCAAAGGCTGTATATACTGTTTTGTTTGCAAACTCTTTTCTAAATGCCAAATATCACTTACAACAGGTGGGTTTTCTGACTGGATGAATGTACTCAGAACTCTTGAGAATCATGAAGACAGCATGGAACATAAGAGGGCGATGTTGTGTTGGATAACAAGAAAGTCAAATAAAAATACTGTGGATCAGCAACTTGAAGAACAGATGACAAAAACCATACAGTACTATTTTGAAGTACTGAAAAGAGTTGTAGCTGTTATATAGTTTTTAAGTGAAAGAGGTTTGGCATTTAGAGGTCATGAGGAGAAGTGGGGCTCACCAAATAATGGAAACTTCATGGGGGCCATTGAACTTATTGCAGAATTCGACCCATCTTTTACATGAACATCTCGAGAAATGTAAAAATGAAAAAGTAAATGCTACTTATCTATCCAAAACCGTAAATGAAGAATTGATAGAAATTATGGGAAAACATGTGCAAGATAAAATTGTGAATCAAATCAACAACCTAGACACCAAAAACTACTCTATTATTGTTGACACTACGCCTGACTTGACACATGTTGACCAGCTGGTAATTGTGGTTCGATACTGCTATAATGGAAAACATTGTGAGAGATTTTTAACAATTTTACCGATAGAAAACCATTCATCCATGACCTTGTTCAACAAAATACAACAAGTTCTGGGTTAACATAAGCTTTCACTTGAAAATATCCGTGCTCAGTCCTACCATAATGCATCTAACATGAAGGGCTCGGAGAAAGGGCTGCAAGCACTCTTTAAAAACATTAACAGGTATGCAGACTAAGTACCATGTGCAGCCCATTCACTTAACCTTGTTGGAGAAAAGGCAGTGTCTACTGTACCTGAAGTTGTTGACTATTTTGGTATTTTGCAGGAGCTGTATGTTTTCTTTTCTGGATCTCCACGAAGATGGGAGATTTTAAACACACAGGACAATCTAATCGCAAAGAATGTATACAACAAGTTGGTACAGCTGGAATATGCTATTTTAACAGTCGTTTGGGAAGAAGTGATGGAGCATTTCAACAAAACAAGTAAGAAACTCCAAACCCCTGGTTTTGATGTATTTGAAGGTTATCTTCTGCTTTCATCTTTACTTTCATTTGTTAAAGAACTCAGAGAAAATTCATCCGATAGGATTGCACACTATGAATTAGAAGCAATAGGTTTGTGTGAAGATATCACTTCAAGTTATTCTGATGCTCCCAAACGCATTGTTACAAGGAAATTTTCAGATGGAACAAGTGGTATTGCTTCTTTGAGAGGAGCTGACAAATTTAGGATAGAAGTTCTATATCAACTCTATGACTGCTTGATAATCCAGTTACACAAGAGGATTGACCCATATGAGCAGATTGCGAAAAGGTTCAAGTTCCTCTCAGAATTGGTGAACAATTCTGAAATTGATGAGGACAGTATTAAACTTATAATATCGTATTACAAAGATGATATTGACCACAAATTAGTAAACGAGTGTTATCAGTTCAAAGAATATTTGCACCGTAGGAAATCCCAGAACACAGAAGAAAACACGCCATCTAAAATGCAATGCGCAGATGTTCTTCAGCTTATTTGTGAGCAACACCTAATTGAAGTGTTCCCCAATATTACTACTGCGCTTAAGCTGTACTTGACAATGCTCATCACGAGCTGTGAAGCAG
Organism: Oreohelix idahoensis; assembly: GCA_024509875.1. Lineage (NCBI taxonomy): Eukaryota > Metazoa > Mollusca > Gastropoda > Stylommatophora > Oreohelicidae > Oreohelix > Oreohelix idahoensis. The sequence continues at coordinate 627,859 of JAMPIV010005084.1, read as the reverse complement.
AAAGGAATTTTTCAAAGCTATCCTTTATAAAAAAACAAATTTTGGTCTACCATGACCGAAGAGCGCTTAAATTCTTTATGCATATTGTCTCTAGAAAATGACATTGCAAGGAAGCTCTCATATGACAAAACTGTACGTGAATATGTTGCTAGAAAAAACAGAAATAAGAATATTTTGATAAATGTGCTTCGTGTAGTATGATCTGGTAAGTTTAACTTTTCCTTCTGAGCACAAATCTCATATGGATACACCTTGTCAGCCTTGTTTTTTTAACAAATGTATTAAAATATTTTATATTTTCATAATTCCTAATTTTCTTATCTTATAAAATTTTCTTGGTATGTCTTCAACAAACTAATTCTGAATGATGGAGGCAATCATTAAAATAGTTAAGATTTTAAAAATCACATATACCAAGGTGGATAGTGGTTTAGTGATCAGAACATATGCCTTCCAAGCAAATGTTCTGCATTCAGCTCCCAGCAGTTTTTTTTTCTTTTTTTTTTTTGAAAATTCATTCGTCTTCAGTTTTTATATGTGTGTTGTTGTGGATCTACTATAAAGCTTGAACTTCAGGTCCTCCAAGTCTATTTATCTCTATATAACATTTCTTTCCCTTCCTGACAAATTTTTTTTTTTTTAGTATAAAAGGGGCCCCTCCAAGAGTTCAAGCTTCAGGGCCCCCAAAATGTAGATCCGCCACTGCATATAGGTGTAATATGAATACATTAAAGTACGAACCACACATTGTAATATAATGCGAATCTTGACATGTACGATATTCTGTAAATAAACATGGCTACGAATTGAACATGCTTTTACTGAGTCCCTTCTGAAACGTGTGTGCTTGTGTAGATGACGAGGTAATGATTATATACATACATCATAACATTACATGGTGGCAGCGGTCGATACCGGACTGACGCAAAACAGCTACACGATAACACGTGAGTACAGTATTCGGCTAATTTTCGTCATCGAAGTCAGCCATGGCGGCGAAACAATATCGCAACGCACCGCAAATGAGATTCGCCGGTCAAGACGATAAGAGTGAAGCTTTCTTGTTATGGCGCCAACGCATAGATCTATATTCCAAGACCACTGGTCTGGAAGGACAAACCCTAACTCCATATATCCTAGAAGCATTGGACGATGAAGGTTTGAAAATCTACAACAGTTTTGCTACCGCCATGCCGGTTGAGTCGGCAACCGACCCCGTAGCCATATTGGACGAATTTGAAAAGCGTCTGATCATAAAGCACACAAACTTTAGAGCGGCAAGATTAGAGCTTCACCACCTGCGACAGAAACGTGGTGAAAGCCTAGATGATTTCTTCACTCGCATTAAGGAGAAAACAAGAGTATGTAAATTTAGCAACGAAGAAGAAAAAGAGCGAATTATTGAACAGATTCTTCTTAGCACACCAATGCCAGAATTCCAGAAATGGCTACTGAGCCAGAGTGATACGCTAACTTTACAACAACTTCTGGATGAAGGCAGGAAAAACACAACACAAGCAGAGGTGCTATGTGTAAATGTTGTGGCCTAAACCACATACAAAACCACTGTCCAGCTAAAGACTCTACATGTCATTACTGCAGAAAGAGGGGCCACTGGATAAAATTATGTTTCAAGAGGAAACAAGACAGTGCTCAACACAAACTTCACAGCAGAAAGTCGTCAAAACAAACACACTCTATGATGACTGAGGACCTTGACTCCAGTGAAGAAAGTGATCCTTCCACTTTTGATACTGTGAAGATACTAACTTTCAGTAATGAACCAAAGAGAACGCAGGCTTTCTGCAAGGTACAATTCCGAATACCAGGAATTAAAAGGCACAAAGAAAGATATATTCGGTTCAAGATAGACACAGGTGCCCAAGGTAACACTCTACCCTTAAGAATATTCAGACAGATCATGCCTGACAAGGTGGATAAGCAAGGATTTCCCACAAGGGATGTAAAAAGTAGGAGTGGCAGGACAAAGCTAAGAGCTTACAATGGAACAAGTATAGACTGTTTCGGAGCAGTAACACTTGAATGTTTATACAGAGACTCTGAATGGATATCGTCAACATTTTACTTGGTAGATGTTGAAGGACCTGCAATTTTGGGTTTACCAATGTGCGAAAAGCTGAGTGTGGTAACTATTAACAACATTAAAGCTGACAAAAAAGAACATCTTACTCTACACGTCACTGGAGTAGATGACCTTAAACAGCGATTCCCAGAACAGTTCGACAGAATAGGCAAACTTCCAGGAAAGGCAATATTCTTTTTAAAAGACAACGCTGAGCCAAAGATAGACCCACCTAGAAAGTATCCTATACATGTTAAACAGAAACTTGCCACAGAACTAGAAAAGATGGTGCAGAATGATGTTATTAGAAAGGTTGAAGAGCATTCTGATTGGTGTAGTAGTATCACAACCGTTCTGAAGCAGGATGGTTCTCTTCGGGTTTGCCTTGACCCAAAACACTAAAACAACAGTCTAAAGCGCTGTCCACACAAAATGCATACAGTGGAAGAGATAACTCACAGATTCCACAATGCCAAATATTTTTCTAAACTAGATGCTGTACACGGATACTGGAGTGTTGAGATAGCAGAGGAAAGTCAACTCCTTACAACTTTTCGAACACCATTCGGCAGATATTGTTTCAAGAGACTCCCATTTGGTTTGAATGTATCACAAGACATCTTCCAACAGAAGATTGACAACATTGTTGAGCAATGTTCTGGTACAGTGGCTATTGCGGATGACATTGTAGTCTGCGGCAGGTCAGAACAAGAACACGATCGTAACTTGATTAACTTGATGCATGTAGCACAGGCCAATGGGCTAACATTCAACAGCAAAAAGTGTACAATTAAGGCAACGGAGATACAATTTTTTGGATTGCTGTACACCCAGAATGGTGTAAAACCAGACCCTAAAAAGGTTGAAGATATTCATGACATGCCAACACCAGCTACAAAGAAGGAACTGCAACAATTCTTAGGTGCTGTCAATTTCCTAGCACAATTCATACCAAATTTGTCAGCTGCTGCAGAACCTTTGCGATCTCTACTACAGAATGAAACTCCGTATGAATGGTCAGAAGACTACCAACACATATTCAACCACTTGAAGACCCTCATATCATCTGATGCATGCTTGAAATACTATGACATGCAAGCACCCACTTTTCTCATGGTTGATTCCAGTCTGAAAGGCCTAGGAGCAGCACTTTTGCAACCAGACAAAAATCCCGAAGGACACTATGCCAAAGAACTTCGTCCTGTAGCTTACGCAAGCAAATCATTAAGTTCTGGCGAAAAGAAACTTGCAAACATTGAAAGAGAAATGCTAGCTGTACGTTTTGGAATCAAACGCTTCCACACATTTCTTTTCAACCGCCCATTTACAATTCTCTCAGATCATAAGCCACTTGAGATGATTCATAAAAAACCAATAGCTTCAGCACCACCACGACTACAAGCTCTGTTATTGGAAACACAAGGTTATGATTTTAATATTCAGTATATCCCAGGAGAGGATATAGGTCTTGCAGATGCTCTCAGCAGATTACCAAACCCCAACAAGACAGCAGATCTTACCCCAAACATCAAAGTTGATTTTGTCAAGTTTAGCGATAATCGGCTTGAACACATCAGAGAAGACACAATGAGAGATCCTATCCTTAACTCTCTCAAAGAACTGATATACCATGGATGGCCAAGCTCTATCAGGGAAGTTCCAACACACATCCGTCCATACTACTCGATGAGGGACGAGTTAAGCATCGAAGATGGTCTGATCCTTAAAGGAGATCGCATTGTTGTACCAGAAACACAACGCGATATCATCCTTAAACAGCTCCATAATAGTCACCTTGGTATTGTGAAGACACAACTGAGAGCAAAGAAAGATGTTTACTGGCCACAGATAAACAAGGACATAGAAACACTATGTAAAAACTGTTCAATTTGCCAAGAACATGCAAATAGGCAGTGCAGAGAACCTCTCATACCATCAGACATACCATTGAGCCCTTGGAGCATTATAGGAACTGATATTTTCTCAATCGACAATAATGACTATCTTATTATTGCTGATTACTACAGCAAATTTCCCATCATTGAGAAACTTCCACAACCCTCACCATCAGCTGTTATTGCAGACATTACAAAGAAGTATTGCAGCATGTTTGGCATCCCAGATGAAATTAGATCAGACAACGGTCCACATTTCTCAGGTCAAGCATACAGAAACTTCACTAAGGACTGGAAGATCAAACACACAATATCATCACCTAGATACCCTAAATCTAATGGTTTCATTGAGAGACAGATACAAACTATCAAGTCAATCATGAAGAAAACAAGAACAGAGGATGTACACCTAGCACTTTTGAGATGGAGAACAACACCGGTAGACAGTAAGATCGACAGTCCAGCAGAACTTATGTTTGATAGAAGAATTAAAGACCTCCTACCATCTAAGGTCCACTTCCGTCCACAACATAGAGACAGCACATATGATCAATTTCAGCATCGTCAGCAAGTTCAGAAATCCAACTATGACAAATGTGCTAAAGACTTACCACCATTATATCCTGGTCAGCATGTGACTACCTACAACCACAACAATGACACATGGGCAAAAGCAACAATCATTTCCAGAAACCCTGAACCCAGGAGCTATACTTTAAGACCAGACAGCAGCAGCAACCTCCTGAGGCGAAACAGAGTGGACATAAGAGAAATCCCACAGAATACAACAGAACAGAGAATTCCCATGCTTTCAACAGACAATGCAGTAACTCCAGACTTTGGTGCCCCACAAAACCAACAAGCGCCAAGGCCGAAATCACAACCAACTCAAGCTAAACCAGGGACTTCCGCAGAACCACCAGCACTTTACACCACTCGTTCTGGCCGTACAGTGACACCTCCCAGCCGATACAGACAGTGACATATATATACTCACACTGAGCATTACACATACTTATCCTTTCTCACATGAAACATTTCGTTGGAAATGTTTACACACATTTTTTTTTTTCAAAAAAGGGGGGATGTAATATGAATACATTAAAGTACGAACCACACATTGTAATATAATGCGAATCTTGACATGTACGATATTCTGTAAATAAACATGGCTACGAATTGAACATGCTTTTACTGAGTCCCTTCTGAAACGTGTGTGCTTGTGTAGATGACGAGGTAATGATTATATACATACATCATAACATTACAATAGGTACTATAAAAATAAATGATGATGAAGAACACACCAAATGAGCGATACAAGCAGATGGAACAACGGTGCTGAGACAAACGAGAACAATAATAATGCAAGAGTTTTCACAAGGTATTCAGATAAGCGAAAACAATGCTGCAGTTTGGCCGAGCACGTTAATTCTAGAGTCTTCCGACAACTTTTGTGAAGAATTAAGCAATAGTTTATGTTAGCTCATTTAAGCCTCCCCCCCAAACCTCTGATTAACTCATGGAAATTCTTATTATTCTGGTATAGCTCAGTTTAGAGTGTGTGTACTAAATTGGCTGAGACAAACATGCAGTACATTTAAAAGGATTAAATCGAAGTTAAATTTGTAAAATTACAAATAACAAAATGTAATAATCACTTAAGTTTTAACAGTTTGAAAATAATTGAAGTTTAGAAGAAAAGTTTCACCATTTTTTGGTAATAGAGATGATGAAAAAAAAGTTACTTCGGCAGCGTCTATTTTTCACTTAGCTGCCAATAGTAGATTCTGCTCCCACTGATGGAGTCTGTTTACACTTCTCTCGCTCGACGCTGGTCAAGGTTGTAGGGTGTAGCTCGTTTCCCAGAAATGTCAAGGAGAGTCTGCAAAGTTGGTCCCTCGTCAAGCTTAGGTCATTGTTCCCTTCTTGTTCCAGAGATAGTACTTTCTGCTGGTACCACCAATAACTATGATAAAGAATAGAAACGAAACGCTCTCCTCAGTACTTATGTGCCCCCTCTTCTATTCTACTATCCCATTTATCTCAGAATTTACCCTCGATGAGAATTAAATTTAACCCCTCGGGATAAAACTTTCTTTACATTTAAATTGAATAGCTTTAGCTTTACATTATATTTAAATGAAAAGGTTAATAATACAGAAAGAGTCTGTTTACATTTACATCTCCACTGATTGAAAAATGTTCACAATATAAATTGAATATGTTTTCATTTATGGTTACACTGATATGAAAAGTTTGAAATTTCCATTAATTTTAAAATAAATATTTTCACATAGACATTTACACTGGTATGAAACTGTAAGTATTATACTTAGAATGTACATCATTTCTTTCATCTTTCCCTCCCTGTTCCATGGGAACCTGGGATTACCTTTTGCTTTTAGTACTCTTAAAGACACTAGCAATAAAGCAATCATGAATCATTATTCTAAACGCTGATGCTGCCAGCCTCAAATGATTGGGACATCCACTAGCGATTTTCACATATTAAAATTCACATGGCCATTTACATATATATGTTAGTTCGCATGTTATTAATGAAATACAGAATGTAAAATCACAACTTACGCCAATCTTGGCTCACAGACGTTTTGCTCAGATGATTAAAGAGACTTGAATCGGCCTCTTACACACGTCTGGCGTGTCGTTAATTGAATAAGTTCCCTCTCTGACTGTGTTTTTCCTTCAGTTTCCTCAGACAGCGGCTTTCCTTATTAAAATGATAGAGATTTCCTGGGCTGTTTTTGTAAGTCTTGATAAATACTCAAATAAAATGTGTCCGGTCCGACAAAATGGAATTCTGAATTCTAAGCTTCACTGTAGCAAGGTCTGGTGTCTTGGCAAGCGATCTTCACAGAAATTTAGAATGATTGAAGCGTCAGGTTATATTCACTGCCTTCCCACGCATCTATTTGTTATGGAGTCTAACCGAAAGCTCCAATCATTTTCAAACAGGTGGGTTAGGGTGTGGTACTTTCAAAATATTCCACGTGAAATAAGGTGCGTTAAAAAAAGGTCACGTATTACTATATATGAAAATAAGACATACGATGCCTTGCGTACAGACTCGTGAACATGTCGTTAACTTTATATGACAACGTGTGTCAGATGTAGCACTTATTACTTTCGCTAAAGTAATGTCTTATCTGTTGCTTGAGCACACAAAATCCGCCTCTTTACAACCTTGGCGGAGACGCACACGTGCCTTATCAGTGATTAAGCAGATTGCACTTGGGCGATATACGTGTTAATCTGTGTACTGATATCTGCCGCGCCTGCGATTAACCAACTTGATTGTCGATAATGTTCTCTCAGCCGCTCCTGCAAATGTTTAACATTATCATCCACCAGGAGTCAGATAAACAGACAAGACACAATTTACTGAAAGTAGCGGAAGAGTAGATACAAAATATCTGCTACTTAGCAGAGAATGGAAGAAAGAAAGTGTGACAAATAGAAAGTGCGCAGAAACATCAGTACCGCAAATGTAACTGATTACTGCCGTAGTGAAACAGAGATTAGGAAGAAGAAGAGGTCGTCCTAATCCACTCTGTGACAGAAAAGAAAGGTTTGGTTTGGTTTGAAGGACCATTTTTATTGCACGCGGACAACTCCACAGTGCTCCTATCTCTTCCTTTCATCACAAACAAGGAGGATCTCTGCACAGTGCATGAACTTCATAGCACCGGCGAGGATCACACTGAGTTTATACAGGAATCACACATTCTACAAATATGTTTGTGGGAGGTAGGTTTCCTAATTTTTACATTTTGCCAGGGAAGCAGCCGTATGGCTTACTCTTTACGATTTCCAGCTGCCAAGGGAATTTTATTTAACGTGCGCACAATGCACACTAGACCTCTCATTTTTTCGCCATTATCCAAGAAGGCTAGGCATCCGATCTCACTACCGAAGAAATCTGGAAAGAGAATTAATGGGTGGGGGGGGGGGGGGGGGAGATGACATCATTAGGAGCCACTCGTACGTTATTATACGTTAAATTAATACGTGTAAGTTTGACATTGAGCGCTTTCCATAGGTATAGCGTGAAATTACGTCATTGGCGCATAATATGTAAAAAATACAAGTTGTTTGTATGTAATAAGAGTTTTGCTGACACTTTAAAGGTAAATATCATACGAGTACATATATGTTTTATTTAAACTGCAGCTTGAATTGCTAGACGTACATGTGTTAAAACGTTCAGATTTACAGAAAAATGGTCATCTGACGCAGTGATGCAACGTATTTCAACGTACGGAAGTTTTACCGTACGCGTATAATACGTATTTTATCGTCAAAAATACAAAATGTTTCATACGAACGGTTGAACATTGGTTAAAAATGTAATAATGGATTAAAATGTCTTTTATCAATTCAATCAATCAATCAATTCAATACCATTTAGCTCCCCAAGGAGCATAGGCCTTCAACAAACACATGCCAAGTCTTCCTGTCCTTGCCATCCGCTCAAGTTCTTTCCATTTTTTCCTCATCATTTTCACCTCTATTTCCAGTTCTCTTCTCCATGTGTTTTTGGTCTACCTCTGCCTCTCTTTCCCTGTGGATTCCAGACCAAGGACTGCCTTGTAATGCTATCAACAGGTTTTCTCAATGTGTGTCATTATCCATCGCCAGCGTCTTCTTCTCAACTCTTGTTCCACTGGCACTTGTCTGGTTCTTGTCATCAATTCCACATTTGACTTTGTCATACCATTTCAGTCCTTCTATTCTACGCAAACACCCGTTTATAAAAGTCTGCAGCTTTTTAGTTGTTGTTTTTGTTGTTCTGCATGTCTCAGAGCCATACAATAGGACTGACTTCACATTTGAGTTGAAGATTCTTATTTTCGTGTTGGATCTGATTTTTCTTGATCTCCATATATTTCCCAATGCAATGAAAGCTCCTCTTGCTTTTGTATTCTTATGTTGATATCACTGTCTGTCCCTCCAACTTTGTCTATATTACTTCCAAGATATGTGTACGATTCTACATCTTTCAGTGGTGTTTCTTCAAGCTCAACCTTGTTATCATTTCTTGCATTTATTCTCATAATCTTTGTTTTTTCCCCTGTGTATTTTTATGCCCACTTGTGACCTCTCATCGAGAATTTTCATTTTGTCTTGCATCTGATTATGGTTATGGGACAAAAGAGCCAAGTCATCTGCAAAATCCAGATCATCAAGCTGTTTAGGCAGATTCCACTGGATTCCATTTCTGTTGTATGATGTCGATGTTTTCATAACCCAATCTATTGCTAGTAAGAACAGAAATGGAGACAAGAGGCATTTCTGTCTCACTCCTGTTCTAATCCTAAACGGTTCTGTAAGTTGTCCTTCATGAAGAACTCTACATGTCATGTCTTCATATCTTCATAGGTCTTCTTTATTTAGTTAATGATCTTCATGGGAACTCCATAATGCCTCATCAATTTCCAAAGCGATTCTCTGTCTACACTGTCAAATGCCTTTTTATAGTCCACGAATCCGATGTATAGTGGTGAATTCCATTCCAGACTTTATTCAACTATTATTCTCAGAGTGGATGTCTGGTCTGTACAGGATCTGTTTTGTCGAAAACCTGCTGGTTTATCTCTCAGTTGCTTTTTCTATGGAATCTTTTAATCTCTCAAGGATGATTCTGTTTAATACTTTTCCTGGCAGTGATAGTAACATTATTCCTCTATAATTTGTGCACTGTTGTAAATTTCCCTTCTTAGGCAACTTGATCAGATAACCTTCCTTCCATTCTGCTGGTATTTCCTCTCGCTCCCAGACTTTGCCAAGTAGTTTGTATAATATCTCTGTAGCGGTATCAATATCTGTTCTGATGCCCTCTGCTGGAATGCCATATTGACCAGCTGCTTTTCCATCTTTCAAAAGCTTTATGGCTTTCTTTACTTCTTCTCTAGTTGGTCGTTCACAGCTGATTTGTAGCTCCTCTTCTGCTGGCTGGATGTCTGGGGTATTAGTTGGAGCTGGTCTATTGAGAAGTTCCTCAAAATCAATTTTATCAGCTAATGGATTAAATATTTCTTTAAACCGATTAATCTAATAAATCGATTAATTAATTGTTAAAGATCCCAGCCCTGTTGATAATAAACATGATTTTTTCGTAATTGATCTTTAGATACCTCAGTGTTTCTAAAGTAGATCCATGCAGCCTCTAGGTTTGCTAACAATAGGCGAGGCGCACCCGGTTAAACCTCGACACATACTCTGTCGGTTATATTAAAGCGCATTATCACATAAAAAAAAGACCCTTTGGTCTAGTTTACTGAGCATTTCGTTTATGTAAGAGATTGCAGCCTCGAAGAAACAGCAAAATAAAGGCAACAAATAAAATAAGCTATAACGATAGTGTTGACAATGAGAGTGGCAATGTTTATTACTTCAACGCAAATGTAGTTTCTTCTTCTTCTTCCTCGTTCGCCCTGGGAGCAAACTGCCACAGTAAGATCTGGAAGGAATTATTCACCATACATAGACATAAAAAGCCCAATGGGCTGATCACCCGTTGGCTTGTCACACCGATTACGGAAACAACGGCAGATGGATCTATCTGTTGTTGCCCTAAAGACGCCGCTAGGCGTGATGGGAAACTACAACAGAGAAAATCAATCTGCTGTTGCCCTTAAGACGCCACAAGGCGTGATGGCCTCTGACTGCTTGGTTGGTCTTTGGCTAAGGACGGAAGAAGAAGAAGAAGATAGACATAAAAAGAGGTGTCAGACAAGGTTGTGTGCTGTCCCCCTGCCTATTTAATTTATACACCGAAAATATTTTCAAACAGATACAGGAAATACCAGGACTGAACATCAGTGGAAGGTCAATAAACAACCTTAGATATGCAAATGATACCGTGTTGTTAGCTGAAAGCGAACAGGAGTTACAAGAACTAGTGAAGCAAGTGAACGGTATAAGTCATGAATATGGACTCGACATTAATATTGAGAAAACAAAAACTATGATAATTAGCAAAACAGACGATAAACCCACTGTCGTAAATTTATTTTGAGAGAAAAGAGTCTTAGAAATAGTGGTCCGGTTTAGAGTGGAAAATGATGATGGAAAGCTCAGTGATAGAAAATGTAGATATTAAATAGTTGCTTCACAGCGTGCTGGAGGAGAGTAAAGACAGACTTATTTACGACAAATCGCTTCTCTCAATCTTCTCTTCCGCTCTCCTGGTCAAACAATTATTTGCCAGTTTTCCAGACACGCTTCTGCGCGCACACCGATTTGGTGTTTTTCACACACACAGACGATGTAGATACAAACTATATTAAACGAATAGGGGAAAAGTTGGGCTTTGGGTATATCCAACACACAGAACTAAATGAGTTTATGTGATTTTATTCACTTTAAACATCAATCACTAACAAATATCAGGTATTACATAAATTATCATAAGTACACAAATGCAAATAACAAATTTGGGAGGGGTGAAGAAGATTGGTATCGACTAAGCCCTTCCTGCTTATTAAACAAAAACAAACCCAGTCCAGAGATAGATAATATCAGGAACATAGGTACGTTAACCTAACAGTGAAGTTAATTACTCTGAAAGAGGTGTTACAAAGTTAGGTATAGGTGATAGAAAAAAGGAACTGTTCTTCCCAGCTGTTCTTCCCTTTACTAAGCAAATGGAAAGGAGGGGGTTTTTTAAACAGAGTTAACCAATTAGCAACTCCCCCTTAAAGGAACAATGCAGGGAATACAGAAAAATTATATTACTAGGCAAGAAAGTTAACAACAGGTTTACAAAAGAAAACGATTAAATTTCCTGTCATTCATACACACGCGTGAGGATCCACACTCATATACTCACACACTTACCGAATGCAGCCTCAGACGATCCATAAAAAGTATATAAAAACAGCAAGTACTCTTTCGACATATGAACTGTCTAGTCCTTCGATGTCCCGCCCCAGATGTTTGCGAGGGTTTGTTGGTAACAAATATTCTCACTTATCGCAAGACTTGAAGACTAAGAGTTCTCGTGTTTTTATTATATATATATATAAGGAGTCTATGGGATGGCACTAACCCAGTTCGGCACAGGGGTGAAAATGAAGTGGTCTCTTTTAATCCTCCGCTATGGTAAAATTCCTTCAATGTGTGATGATAGTTTTATTAAATCCAATTGAGGAAAAAACTAGGCTCAGTCACAGTCAGGAAAATATGTACTCTCTCACAGTAAACAGTAAATATAATATCGCTACTGGCGCTGTTCATCTTCCAGTTTATCTTACAGATTTAATTTGATGATAATAATCAAATGATCTTGGGTAGGCTTTCTTTCATGTAATTATGTTAGCTAGGCCGTACCGGACCACCACAAGATTTACTTTAAAAAAATGTCTCATCAAACTGTCTGGAAGTTTAAGAACCGAGTATGGAAACTCTGAAAGATTTCGTTATTTCTTTCTTTATTTAGCTGGGACCGCAGGTACGATCACTCTGTATAAAAGAAAAAAAGACATGTAACATACCGAAAAATCAAGCGCGATAAATTTCCCGTTAAGCCTATAATACACTCGAGTATTTAATTATGTATTTAATAAACACTGCGCGAATTCTAGTGGTTAAAACACATCTATAAAACTAGGACTTAACTGAATTTATTAATTATAAATTCCTTCGCGACTTTAAAAGTTAATTTAAGCATCTATTATCTTTTGAAATAATATAATAGATAGATCATTATATTTACAACTGGAACTATTGAGATGGTTTAATTTAATAGATTTAAATTAACACAAAATCCATTGAAATAGAATGACTGAACTAGACCACTGATCACTTTACGCAATATATATTACCGCTTTGCACAGAATAGAAAACACTGCAAATTTATATATAAAATCGAGGGGAAAATCTATAACAAGATTTCAATAAAGCTAGTGCTTCTGTAAAGGTCTGGCCAGCGAGTGATAACGTGTCTAGTCTTCATGGTCTATTTAGCTAAAATGGAATGTAAGTTGAGTGGGACATGATAAACTTGACAGCTTATTTGATCTCACGAACTTTTGGGGATCTGACCGCCAAGTCAAGAGAAGAAACCGCACCCTGGTCTTCGTATCTCCGTTCGCTGCTGCCCGTTTCGGTTTCCCCGTTCGCTCGGTTCTACGATTGACACCGAGACGCGAAATTAGCGGCAAGCAACTGCGTCTCGTATCAGGGACCACTACTGTCTTTGATAACGCCGATAGTCTCCCCCCAAAAACCCCTCGGTTTGTCTTTTTGATCTTGGTCGCTGTGCCTGTTTGTTTCTGGCGCCCCCCCCCCCCCCCCCCACTGGCCAAGTTAATTAAAATAACTGCCTATGATTGTTCAAGAGATGTTAGTGGGCGTGATTTAATCTCTCCTTAAATCAATGCGATGACCAGAATCAACGATAGGTAAACTTTCCGCATATCAATCAGCAAACGTGTTTTGCCCTCTGTGGAACAGTTTCATAGCTAATGAATCCACGTGAAAGAATAAACGTTTTTACAAGAAGTTACAACAAAGTTCAGGGTCAGCCGAGTTCGTCCATCACAATCGTCCCCTCTTTTGAGACGTGAAAACGTGTTTTCATGTTTGATTTATGACGATGAAGCTGCCCTGATCGGTAACTTTTGGATGATTGGTATCTTCACCTTCCTCCTCTTCCTCTGTAGTCCAGTTTCTACTCAGGAAATCAGCCCCGACATTCTGTCTTCCCGGAATATATTCCACTTTGAAAGAATAAACGCTTAAAAGAAGCGCCCAAACGCATGATCCTTGCGTTAAATTCTTTATTGGCACCAAGAAATGCTAACGGAGCGTGGTCTGTTTGCACCGTGAAAGATGTACCATAAAGAAACTCATGATGGCGTCTGATACCGTCAATCAGAGCAAGACATTCCCTTTCAACTACGCTGTAGTTCCGTTCCGCTTTATTTAATTTCCGACTGCCATAGGCAACTGGAAATAGCATGTTCAGGTCACTGTCATCGGCTTGAAGCAGTGTTGACCCGATGCCCTGACCTGACGCGTCGACTCTCAGTACAAAAGGTTTCTTGAGGTCAGGCAACCTCAAAATGGGGTATGCAGACAACTGTCCTTTCAAAGTGCTATACGCGTGTTCGCACTTTTGATCCCATATGACCTTATCAGGACAACCTTTCTTTGTGAGGTCAGTCAGAGGTGCCGTCAGTCCGTTGAAGTTCTGGATGTACTTCTGATAGTATGCACATAGCGATATGAAGGAACGTACGTCTTTCTTCGTTCGGGGTCTTTTTGCTGCCATTATTTTCTCCACGTTCTTCTTAATGTCGGTGTCTGTGGCCTAATGGATATGAACGCAGTTTCATAATCCAGATATACCAGGTTCGAAACCTGCTGCAGGCGGTTTGGTAGCAGATCGCTTTGTGTGGATTTTTAACAATGGTATAAGCGCCGTACCGTTCAGAAAGCAATGGCAAACTACTGAATGAAAAAATTGCCTAGAAAAATCAAAAACAGCCAATAAAAGCTGGGGTTGATTGCCACGTCCTGTAAAGGATAAGCAACTAACTTTTTCTTCTTAATAGGCCAACTGCATCCGTGAGAAATAGTGTGCCCCAGGAAGTCTAACTGTTCAAACCCGATGAGACATTTGCTAGGTCTGGCTGTGAGACCCGTTTCCTGTAGTCTCCTGAGGAGCATAGCAACCGTAGCCATATGTTCTTCATAGGTTTCCGATGCAATTAAGATGTCATCCATGAAATTATGGATATGGGGACTTTGCAAAGGTTGTAGAAGCTTCCTCATCATCCTGGTGAACACTCCTGGTGCATTATGCAAACCGAACGGCATCACGTTAAATGTGTAATGTCCTTCACTAGTGCTGAAAGCTAACAAAGGTTTAATTTCCTCCTTGACTGGTATTTGATAATAACCTTTGCTGAGGTCAATCTTGGAGAAGATCTTTGCTTTGCTGAGCTTGGTGAACAACTCAGAAACAGTTTGGAGAGGTTCGGGCTGGAATTCCGTTACCGTGTTTAGCAACCTGTAATCAATGCACAGCCGAACTTCCTTATTGGGCTTCTGCAACAGCACTACACTCGAGCTGTAAGGAGATGTAGACTCACTGATAATTCCTGCCTGACGCAGCTTGTCTATTTCTCCGCGAAGTGCATCAGCTTTAGCGTACGGGATGGGGTAAACTCTGGTTTGAACAGGGGTCTCGTTTGTTAATTTCATATCAAATTCAATGAGATTTGTTCGACCAGGTACATCCGTTAAGACTGCACTGTACTGTTTTAGTAGAGCCCTGGTTTCTGTTTGTTGTTCTGGTGAGAGATTGTCGCCGAACTTGACATCTTTAAAGGATTCTGTGGGTTGCAATGGATACTCCATGCAACCATCATCATCTTCCTCGTCTTCCGTTGCTATGGCGACAGCCAGGAGATGCTCGGAGCATGGCACCGGTCTTTCCAAATATTTCTTTAGCAGATTTATGTGGAAGACCTTCTCCTTTCCTTTGATGGAGATCTTGTAGTTGGTACGTGAGATCTTTTTAAGGACGGTAAACGGTCCTTGCCATCCGATGCGAAGTTTATTGCTTCCGGTTGGAAGTAGCAATAGGACTTTCTCCCCTGGTTGTAGTTATCTCTCTTTTGCAGCTTTGTTGTATCTTTTAGTAATTTTAGCGCGGGCTTTCTTAAGGTTGGTAGTAGCTAGATCCCATCCTAGCTTTAGCCTTTCCTTAAGCTCAGATACATACTTGCTTGCAGAGACGACTGTCTCGTCAGCCTTCTGGTCTGTCAGGGACCGAAGTAAGGCTTCTAGTGGCCCCTTAATAGGTCTGCCAAATAAAAGTGTAGCTGGCGCAAAACCCGTAGACGCTTGGGGTACCTCTCGGTAGGCGAATAAGGCAGCCGATATATATTGGTCCCAGTCTTCCGGTTTCTCCTGACCCAGCTTACGTAACATCATGGTGAGGGTACCGTTAAAACGTTCCACGAGCCCATTTCCGGCCGGATGGTAGGGACTTGTGTGGATATGTTTGGCCCTCAAGATCTTAAAGATCTCCTCCATTAACAGGCTACGGAATTGGGATCCATTGTCCGTCAAAACTTGTTGAGGGAATCCCAACCGTGTAAAAATTTGCACAAGGGCTTCTGCGACATGCTTGGAATTAGTGCATGGTAGCGGTACGGCTTCGGCCCACATAGTGCAAGTGTCAACTAAGGTCAGGATGAACCTGTTCCTTCTTTTGGTCTTTTCCAGAGGACCAATAATGTCAACAGCAACCCGTTCAAATGGAGTCCCTACTATTGGCATTTGCCCCATAGGTACTGGGGGTGTCAAGTGCTTGGGTGCTACCCGTTGGCACTGGGCGCAGGATTTCACATACCTGACAATGTCAGAGTTCATTCCTGGCCACCAATAGTGGTTTTTTTATTCGCTGAATAGTGGCGTTTTGTCCCATATGTCCGCTAAAGGGAAGAGAGTGCCCCATTTCTAAGATCTGGTTTCTGTACTGCGTCGGTACTAGGAGCTGGTTATTCCCCGTGTCCGGGTTGCCCGTTCTACGATACAATACACCATCCTTAGAAAAGATGTCTCCCTTGTGTCTGGGGTCCTTAGCCATGGGCAGTATTTTAAAGCAGGGCGCCAGAGTAGGGTCCTTTTGTTGCGCCTCCTTCAGTTCATTCGGCAACAAGTTTGGCGCAGGCTCCCTCTCCTTCTTGGCTTGCCCTCTTGTGGTTACCGCTGCCACAATCGGCTCCTTAGGTCTCCCAATGAACACATATCTACATCCCAGGATAACTGGGTAGATCGGATCATCCATTATGGCCGCTTTAATAACTCCTCTGACAAAGTCAGAGTGTATTTCTACCAGTGCGATAGGAAGCGTCCTGGGTGCGTCACTCCTGAAAACTCCACTAAGTTTGACGGTTTCCTCTGTCTCCTGACCTGGTTTGACTAGATGTCTAGCAACAATACAACTAAAACTTAATCCAGTGTCAAAGAGACAAGTAGTTGAGGTACCATTCAAAATTACAGTTCCTCGAGTTGAGGGTCGGTCCCCCTCAGGTTGAGAATCACTGACGTTGACTCTACCTTTCGAGGCTGTATGCAAACATCCAACGCGGTTTGAACCGGTTTGTTTGCCCTGATCAGACGTTCCTGGTGTAGGGGTCTTCCCTTTTCCTTGACCTTGGTGGCCGCGCTGCCACGTAGGCTTGGTGGGTTGATCAGAATTGTTGTTAGGGGGTATCGGGTTTTGTAGAATTTCGATTTTTCCTGGGGATGTTTCTGGGTATTGTTATCTCGTTGGTTATAATGTTGAGAGGAAGTGGAAGAGTAGGATGCCTGCTCTAGATTCTGTTTTCGAGATGGCTCATCGGTGGGTTTACGTTTAGTGCTGGGAAGTTCGGCCATTGCATTGCTATAGCGTTCGGCTTTATTGAGTATGTCTTCAAGCCTGACTGCCCCCTGTTCAGCCAAAAATCTACGAGTTTCATTCGGCAAAGTGGATTTTATCTGCTCCACAAGAACAAGTTCGAGGAGTCTGTTACGCACAAATAATTACTTTTTCCAAAGTCTTTGTATGATCATTTTTCGTATGTATGATCATTTTTTGACTGAAAGGTGTATTATGTTTTTTACAGTCAAAGGGACATAACCCGAGATATCGAGACTACAATTTTTTTATGAGTTTGCCTTCTCTTGTATAGAGACACGTTCGGTCTATAATTTCTTGAACGAAGCGTGACCATATCTCCTTATTTGGTAGTATCAGTCAACTGTTGTAGATGTCTGAAACCTGTCTTAACGCTTCTGTTCATGACCATAAAAGGCGCGACTGTGTAAGACTTTTATCTCGAATGTTCTTAGAATCGTCTTATGTGAGCGGCGACTCAGATATTGGAGTTCTGCGCATGTCAAAACTGGTAGTTCGTTTGGTGTGTTCCGCCCAGCTCGGGAGTTTAGAAATGGTCTGAG
The DNA here is from genome assembly GCA_024509875.1 of Oreohelix idahoensis. Classification (NCBI taxonomy): domain Eukaryota; kingdom Metazoa; phylum Mollusca; class Gastropoda; order Stylommatophora; family Oreohelicidae; genus Oreohelix; species Oreohelix idahoensis. The sequence continues at coordinate 609,895 of JAMPIV010005084.1, read as the reverse complement.
CAGCGAGCGGACGCAATGTGCGTCTTGTGATTTTCTGAGGGAAATACATTGTCTTTGTGAGTTAGTTAGCTAACTAGACTATTTCCCAGTATTATTCAAGCCTGCCTGGAGGCATATGTTCGTGGTTGATTTCCGAAGAAAGGTAATTCCTCTTGTATTGAACTTTATGCTATCATCTAGAAGTTCGTCATTTTGTGGCTCCTTGCTCGCCTGTGTGATTCAAAATGGAGAGGTACTTTGACTAGGATTTTCGCCACCGGTATCTTTATACCTGAACTAGTTATATATATATGGGTCGCTCTAGACCAACAAGACTATTGTCTGTGTTCCAGGATTCGTTATATCAGAGATCACGTCCAAGTCAGATGGTTAGACTTAGGAAGGTTATAAGGGTCGGTTTGACCTGTATTCCATGTATGCTATTCACGTGCAGACAGTAAACGGACTTATTGTACACATCTGATCTGCTAGCATCAGGAAGGGAGCATTTATTATTGTCTATGAACATGGATGATCTGCAGCTGACACTGTTGCAGAAGTTATATGTATGAACCTTGGCACCCAGATCTGTGCTATATATTATATATATAGATATATATTTATATATATATATATATATATATATATATATATATATATATATATATAAAAGGGTAAAGGAACCCGTTACACGCCCATTCAGGCATATTGGGAATATGGTGTTAGGCCCATATTATCTTGACCGTCGGCACACTAGGGGTGATGTGGTCGGCATCACGCCGGCCGCCTTAACCTTCCCAGAGTTGCTCTGGTACCCATTTGGGGCTGGGTCGACCCAGGAGTCGTTTGTGGCCTAAAAATTTCCCGCCTCATCTGGGGATATATATATATATATATATATATATATATATATATATATATATATATATATATATATATATATATATATATATATATATATATATATATATATATATATTATTTATACAGCTTCATGAACCAGAACTTTATCATATCGAATATACAGAAGCTATCTGTTTACAATAGAACTATTGAGTATTGAATCCTACATGACTATCAGCTAATTCTGATTATGAATGCAGACATGCATTGAACTGTAGTGTGTTATAACGGAGCTAACGTACCTGGCATTTTGGCGCACCATTATCATTTTTGGTGGCCATATGTTGGTTTACTCTGATACCAGCTATCAAGGGGGTCAACAAACCCAGACATCATCATCAAGTTTTCAACATTACAGTTTCAACTCATCACCTCAATGTTTGATGAAAGATTTTGAAAGTACCCGGCGTTGCTGAAAGTTGGAAATTGTTTCAAAATACCCGGCGTTGCTCGTCAAGTTGGCAGTTTTCCTACGATAGAAGGACAAGTGCCGAGCAAATCGATTTCCTGATCTGTTAGGAAGAAGGACAAGTGCCGTAACAACTGTTCCGGATTGAGAAGGTCAAGTGCTCAAGTCAATTCAGAAGGTCAAGTTCAGAAGCTGTTTTCTGTCAGAAGCTCATTTCCGTCGTCGTGGCAGTTTATGAGAGCAGATATGGATCAACGTTGGATCATTGTCCTAAGAATGCTGATCACATCCTGTTCTGAACTGTGCTGACGTTGTGGATTCATAGAAGTTAAGTGGCCTGTTTTGTTTGTGAACTGTGCCCTTATGTTCTAACTGAGCCTTCTGTCTCTCACATTTTTCACACTGTTTACATGTTACATGTTAAATGTTATTTGTATTTGAATATTTATATGTTTATATTTCAGCGGGTTTTTCGGTTGGGCGGTGTCTTTCAGTAGAAGATACCACGTCACAGAGGTTCTACTGTTAGCGTTTTCGTTAGGGACTGTGCGAATTTCCTACTGTGAAATTTGCTAGCGACAATCGTTGCTATATCTGTTTAGTTGTGACGAGTTGTGCTTTATTTTCGTTTTTTGTATATTTTTTTTTTCTCTCTCTTTCTTTTTTTTAGTTTCGATTTCATTTGTTTGTATTTGTAGGTCTCCTCTTTTCTATTATTCAATTCTTTACAAAATTGCTGTCTATACACTGTAGCGTCATTTGTTTGTCATATCTTCGCATATTTCTTTTTAGTTTTCGCTGTTTATTTATTTGACTTATGCGAATGTTTTCGTATTGCTTTGATCTTTGTTATTGTTTACATTGACTTTGATCTTTGTTGTTGTTTACATTGACTCTGATCTTTGTTATTGTTTACATTGACTTTGATCTTTGTTGTTGTTTACATTGACTTTGATCTTTGTTATTGTTTACATTGTTGGTGACCTTTGTTATTGTTTACATTGTCTTGTTATTGTTTACATAGTTCTTGCATAGTTAGCTTTCACTATTGTTACATATATGCTCATGCACTATTGGTCTATAGTGCACATATCATAACTAACTGGTGGTTTTTTTGCTTATGCACTATTGTAGTGCAGTTATGATAAATAACTGATGGTTATGCACTGATTTGTGTAGTGCACTGATGATAAAGAGGTGACTTGTGATATTATTATACATTTGATAATACAAGTTGGTGTCAAATCTTGTTTCCCACAGAGATTGGAGTAAACATAGTGATTATACAAGCACTTTATTAAGTCTTGTTGCTATTAAGATTGAAATAAGATAATTAATTATTTCAGGTTCTGTACTCACATTTTAGACATCATGTCTACATTTGAGTACTTTATTGAGCAGGGTAAAACCCTTGGGAAGACTGGTGATAAATTAGAAGAATTTGCGACTGTTCAATATGCCAAGGCATTGAAGTCGGAGGAAAAGAAAATGAAAGAACAAACTGAACAAAAGAGAATAGATGCTGAAAATTTAAAACTGCAGATGCAGGTAGATGAAAAAAGATTACAAATGGAAATGGAAAAACAAAAAAAAAGAAGCAGAATCTCAGGAGAAGAGGCTTGAAAAAGAAGCTGAAAATAAGAGACTTGAAATAGAGGTTGAAGAAAAAAAGTTACAGGCTCAGGCTGAAGAAAAAAAGTTACAGGCTCAGGCTGAAGAAAGAAAGTTACAGGCTGAGGCTGAAGAAAGAAGGTTACAAAGAGAAGCTGATGAGAGAAAGCAAAAATGGAGCATGAAGAAAAACTCTTAGCTTTAGAGTTAGAGAAGTTAAAGTTATTGAACACTGGTAATGCTAATGATGCAAATAAGGTGTCAGATAAGACTAATGCTAAGGATTTCAAGCTTAATCTACCAGCATTTAATCCCTCAATTGATGATATAACATTTTATCTAGATAGATTTGAAAGTGCATGTAAGGTGCATAATATAGATAAAACATTATATGTTTATCATCTGTCCAAGATACTTAGAGGTGATGCTTTGACTTTGTTGAGTATGGTAGATGTGCCGGACAAAAACAACTATGAGGTTGTCAGGGCGGCATTGTTAAAGAAGTACCAACTTAACGAGGACGGATATCGTCTTAAATTTAAAAACATGTTACCAGAAACTGGAGTTGAATTCTCTGAATTCATCTCAAGCATACGTCTTACTTTTTTACGATGGGTTGAGTTGTCTAAGACAGAAAGTACATTTGAAGCCCTTATGGATTTACTACTTAGAGACAAGGTCATGTCTTCTGTTAATGAAGCTTTTCTTTCTTTTCTTCATGAGCGTAAGCCTAAAAACATAAAAGAAATGGAAGAAGAATACTGTAGCCAGTATGTTACTGCGCATCCTCACATAACCATTAGCAACTCTAAAGTAAAAGAAGGTCTGCCAGTTGCTTCGGCAGCACCTTATGGCCCAAATTTTATGCGTAAATTTCAGGGTAGCCAGCAAAATTTCAATAAAAAGAGTAACCGTAATTATGCCCAGAACCATAGTAATCAATTCCAGGGTGATTCTTCTTCCCAGAACTGGAGACAACCTAATACTACACGGTATTCTACTCCGGTTAACTTTAGAAATTTTCACAAAGGTAATCGGCATAGAGGGAAATATTTTTTGCAGAGACCTCAATACCAAGATAATAGAGGTTCTCAACAGCATAGAGATGGTAATGACAGTTATGGAAACTGGAACTCAAACCAGGATAAAAATTACAGTAGGGACTTTAATGATAATTGCAGAGGCAATAATGGTCGCGGTAGATCGCAACATAAGAGAAAAAGATATCAACAGACGAATTCTGTTCAACAAGAATCTCAGGGAGCAGATAAACAGATTAATAGTGATAAAGACCATAATGCTATCGGATGCTCATCTTTTGGTAGAGCAAATAAATGTATCCAATGCAGTACTTTATTTGATCCGAAGACCGTTAGTACTCTAAGCTGTGGTCATCCTTTGCCCGCTCTTCCTGCTAATGTTGCTCATGATGGGAGAGGTTCTCTTATATTACATAAGGGGCTTGTAAATAGTAATCCAGTCTCAGTGTTGTTTGATTCTGGATGTACTACTGTTGGTGTTAGGCAATCTCTTGTAGATCCATCCTGTGCTACAGGAAAGGTCATCAAATGTGTCACATTTGGTGGCACGTTGGAAAAGTATCCTACTGCCATAATACATATTGCTACTCCTTTCTTCACGGGAGAGGTCCACGCGTGTCTACTTCCAAATCCTATTGCGGACCTTATTATTGGTCGTATTCACGGAGTTAGGGAATGTACCCCACAGCAGATTGCTGTTTGGGAAGAGCAAAACATTGAAGCTACCAATGCGGTGGTCACAAGAGCACATGCTCTGGATCCACCTCAAACTTCATTAACTAATAATGATGAAGTAAATGACCAAGATAGTCACTTGACTATTACACGTGACTCATTTATCAAATTGCAAGAAGAAGATCCGTCTTTACAAAAATTCTTCATTCTAGCAAAAAAAGGTGATCCTAATCAGAATACTAATAGAAAATCTTGGATTTCTATGAAGAACGGCGTACTTGTACGTATGGTACAAGACTCGACTACGTCCACTCATTCACAAATTCTTGTGCCCAAGAGCATGAGATTGCAAATATTGCAACATGCTCATGACTCGCAATGTGCTGGACATATGGGTTTTTCCCGTACAAAGTCGAGGGTTCTTGCGGCTTTCTTTTGGCCATTTGTGAGCAAGGACATACGAATTTACTGTCGCTCTTGCAAAGTATGTCAGGAGGTCAAATCTAAAGGACCACGACATGCTGCGCCTATCCAGGCTGCTGACATTCCTATTCGCCCTTTTCAAAAAATGGCAATAGATATTATCGGTCCTTTTAGAATTAAGTCAGCTAGAGGACATCAATTTATTCTTACATGTGTCGATATGTGCACACGTTGGCCAGAGGCAATACCTCTCAAGAGCATCTCAACTGCTGATATCGCAGACGCTCTTTGGCTGATATTTTCTCGCTTGGGTTTTCCCGGAAAAATATTGTCAGACCATGGCACTCAACTTATATCAGACACTATGTCACAGGTAATGTCTATGCTACATATTAAAAGGTCTCTCAGCAGTATCTATCACCCAATGTCTAATGGGTTAGTCGAACGTTTAAATAGGACTCTGAAAACTTTACTTGGTAAGATAACTGAGGATCATCCTCAGGATTGGGACAGGGTCTTACCCGCGGCTCTCTTTGCGTATAGAGAGGTCCCCAATGAACATACAGGGTTTTCCCCTTTTGAACTTGTCTTTGGCGCGCAACCGCGCGGCCCTATGTCTTTACTTCACGATCTAATCACTGCCGATAATATTAGCGATGAAACTCAATCTTCTTATGAGTACGTCATTGCTCTTAGGCAAAAGATCATCGAGGCATGCAAACTAGCAACTTCTTCATCCGAATTTGCTAAAGAAAAGGCAAGGCAGTTTACAAATAAAAATAGATGTCTACGACAACTTTGTCCAGGTGACAAAGCTCTCGTTCTACTTCCTTCAAGGGAGAACAGACTTCTAATTGCATGGAAAGGTCCATATGCAATAGTCTCCAAAATTTCTGATGTCGACTATGTTGTCGATATTGATGGAAAGCATAAAACTTTCCACATAAATATGCTCACGGAATTTTATGAAAGACCTGACTATTTGCAGCCTATTTTCCAGGCAACGGACAATTCTCAAGCACCTCATGGTCAGTACTCATCTCTGTCAGTTATACAGGATGAGGAAACTACTTTTTCTGATGTCAATCTTCCTCTTCCTATGGTCCCACTTTATTCTACGGAATCTTGGAAAAACGTGACCGTTTCTCCAAATCTTTCCGCTGAGGAACATCGACAAGTTTCTTCGATGTTGCAAACATTTCAGGATGTTCTTACAGACATCCCGGGACACACACACATGTCATTGAACATGACATTGTGCTAACTGATCATAATCCTATCAGAGTCAGACCTTATCCAATACCTATCCATTTCCAGTCTCAAGTCGAAAAAAGAATTGGATGAAATGATACGTTTGGAAATCATTGAACCATCCACTTCAGCATACTCTTCGTCTATGGTTATTGTTCGAAAGAAGGATAATAACATTCGCATTTGCGTAGATTATCGCAAATTGAACCAAGTTACGAAGTTCGACGCTGAACCTATGCCTTCATTAGAAGAGCTACTCAATAAACTTGCTAATTCTAGATTCTTTACCAAACTAGATTTGTCTAAAGGTTATTGGCAAGTTCCGCTAACTGAACGTGCCAAACCTTTTACAGCTTTTTTCTACACCTAGGGGTTTATTCCAATGGAATTTCATGCCTTTCGGTCTTATGAACGCCCCTGCTACATTCGTACGCATGATGCGGCGAATTCTCGCATATCGTACAGATGTCATAGCATACTTAGATGATATCTGTCTATTCAGTGATTCCTGGGAAGATCACTATTTGGGTTTATACGAATTACTGTCTACTCTTCGCGAGTATAACTTGACTGCAAAACCCTCTAAAGCCTTTATAGGATTTAGCGAGATTTCTTTCCTAGGTCATCGTGTTGGTCATGGTCTTTTAAAGACAGAGGACCACAATGTTTCAAAAATACTTAACATTTCGGTCCCTAAGACGAAGAAACAAGTACGGAGTCTATTAGGTTTGATCCAATTCTACGGACGATTCATTCCGAATCTGTCCTCCATTATGGCACCGCTTTCTACTTTATTGAAGAAAGGGTCGCCTAATCTGATCCGCTGGTCTAAAGAATGTCAATCCTCATTGGACCAGGTTAAAGCCCTATTTTCATCTCCACCTATTCTTAGGTTACCTACTATTGAGAAGACTTTTGTTCTTCGAAGTGACGCCTCGTCAACTGGGATTGGGGCAGCACTAATGCAGGAGTATTCTGATACTCTGCATCCGGTGATGTATATCTCTAGGAAATTAAATGCTGCAGAAAAGAATTACTCGGTTTTAGACCGTGAGTTATTGGCTATGATATGGTCTATTTTGAAGTTACAAAGATTTCTTCTAGGCGCACACTTCATTGTGGAAACCGACCAGAAAGCGCTTACTGCTATTCAGAGCAAAAACTTGAAGAGCTCGAGGTCCACTCGTTATGCCATAGCTCTTCAACCATTTCATTTCTCGGTGCGAGCTATCCGTGGTTCGGATAATGTGATGGCAGACATTCTGTCCAGATGCCCACACGATTCCACATGATTCTTCTGTCATATATATATTTCCTGATATACAGTCCAATATTATAATGACATGTTAGTAGATTTTTTCTCACTTTTTTGGGGGGAATTTATAACATTGTACCATGTAATTATCTAAGAAGGCTTAGTTAGTGATATACGGGCCAAAAGATCACTCGGCCACATTTAGATAATATATTTGCATAATTGTATTAAGAGATTTAAAGTTGTCTTTAAGATTTGTGTTATTGATATTTTCGCAGCACATCAGTGAAGTCTGCGAGATTATGTCCATTGTGGAACATTGAGGATATCAAGTCCTGTCCTAGATTGGGAGCGGATGATGTCCACATCTTCTTCTATTGATTGTTTTATGTCAACGAAGAATAACATTGTATTAGTTATTAATTACTGATGCATTATATAATGTAATAATATAGTGCGGTATATTAGTATATTACACCGCCATTTGCACAACACATTGTATGATATCATAATGATATATTTAATTTCATATATTGGTATGAGAGTAATTTGACTTTTATTATGATGTTGCCATCATTGTGGCGTGTGTTGGTGGCACCTTCCTGGAATATATACGCGAATACTTAGATAAATTTTTTCTCTAAGGACCTGAGATATGATCCATGCGTTGAGCTAGTTTGTTAGGTATATATCCGCGCATCATACGTGCGTTAGGAGCCTAGATTTTTCCGGCTCCAGGATTTAAAAAAAAAAAATGTTTCATTTTTTTTTCCCGGGAGGGTGCGGTAATGTTACGCACAAATAATTACTTTTTCCAAAGTCTTTGTATGATCATTTTTCGTATGTATGATCATTTTTTGACTGAAAGGTGTATTATGTTTTTTTACAGTCAAAGGGACATAACCCGAGATATCGAGACTACAATTTTTTATGAGTTTGCCTTCTCTTGTATAGAGACACGTTCGGTCTATAATTTCTTGAACGAAGCGTGACCATATCTCCTTATTTGGTAGTATCAGTCAACTGTTGTAGATGTCTGAAACCTGTCTTAACGCTTCTGTTCATGACCATAAAAGGCGCGACTGTGTAAGACTTTTATCTCGAATGTTCTTAGAATCGTCTTATGTGAGCGGCGACTCAGATATTGGAGTTCTGCGCATGTCAAAACTGGTAGTTCGTTTGGTGTGTTCCGCCCAGCTCGGGAGTTTAGAAATGGTCTGAGCAGCGAGCGGACGCAATGTGCGTCTTGTGATTTTCTGAGGGAAATACATTGTCTTTGTGAGTTAGTTAGCTAACTAGACTATTTCCCAGTATTATTCAAGCCTGCCTGGAGGCATATGTTCGTGGTTGATTTCCGAAGAAAGGTAATTCCTCTTGTATTGAACTTTATGCTATCATCTAGAAGTTCGTCATTTTGTGGCTCCTTGCTCGCCTGTGTGATTCAAAATGGAGAGGTACTTTGACTAGGATTTTCGCCACCGGTATCTTTATACCTGAACTAGTTATATATATATATGGGTCGCTCTAGACCAACAAGACTATTGTCTGTGTTCCAGGATTCGTTATATCAGAGATCACGTCCAAGTCAGATGGGAAGGTTATAAGGGTCGGTTTGACCTGTATTCCATGTATGCTACTCACGTGCAGACAGTAAACGGACTTATTGTACAAATCTGATCTGCTAGCATCAGGAAGGGAGCATTTATTATTGTCTATGAACATGGATGATCTGCAGCTGACACTGTTGCAGAAGTTATATGTATGAACCTTAGGCACCCAGATCTGTGCTCTATATATATATATATATATATATATATATATATATATATATATATATATATATATATATATATATATATATATATATATATATATATATATAATTTATACAGCTTCATGAACCAGAACTTTATGATATCGAATATACAGAAGCTATCTGTTTACAATAGAACTATTGAGTATTGAATCCTACATGACTATCAGCTTATATGATTTTGAATGCTGCATTCGTTAAACTATGTTGGTGATGACAAAATATCATGACTGTTTTGTGGCGTGCAATAAATGGTATAAAACATAAAGCGAAGTTACCATTTTCATGACTCTACACATCATGTTGCCTGTGTTGTACCCTGTGAACTATTCTACTGCAACATACACAGCAACACTATAAACCAGAGAAGACACCTACATCTTGCACTTTTATACCAGGTGTCGATAGGGGTGGTGATTTGTCGTCAGCCTAAATCCACTTTTGGTGGTCAGACCCTTTGGCTTATCATTCCAGTTAAATCCACCCTTATCAGAGTCCCTCATATGAAAGAGGTAGGTCAGATAATTCAATGCACTTTGTCAGATAACCCGTGAGACGTGAAGAGAACTGGGGAAATGTTTCCGTGCTCTCTTTTCGGCTGTTTCTGAACAACTGCAGAAACTTTCGGGCAGTCATCTCAAACTGCTGTAGTAAGGCCTTCTTCAACAGGTCATAATCATGTTGATTCGGTCCCAGCTTTGTGTACACGTCATAAGCATTGCCTTTCAGTGACGTTGAAAGTTTGAGCGCCCAGCGGGTACTCTCTAACCCATAAAGATTCGCGAGTCTCTCGAATTTTTCTAGGTAGCTGTCAATTTTTTCGTTAGGGCTAGGAAAAGATTCTAAAGAAAACGACATAGCAGTTAATTGGGCAGACTGAGTGCTGGAGAGATCCATTGTTTGAGACTGGGGCGAAGACGGCTCTCCATTATTTGAAGTAGAGGCACTCCGACTCTCTAAAGCCTTGAGCGCAAATTCATGCTGTCTTTCCTTGTCTCTCTCTCTTTCCCTGCGGGCGTCCATCTCTGCCTCAATTTTCTTCTGCTCCAATTGACGATTGTCCGCTTCTTTCTTCCTAGCTTCTGCCCTCTCTTCCTCCGCGTCATACCTTTGAAGTTCCTGGTTGATAAACAGATTCGCAGCTTCTGTGTCTAGTCCTGAGTCCTTGGCCTCTTGCCTCAAAAGGGATCTTATCCTAATTCTCTCTGCCATTGTCAAAGAACTGGATGCTTCTAAGACTAGAGAATAGTAAGATGGAACAAGAAGGGGAAAAACTCAAAGCCGCTACGAGAAAAACAAAAGTAAAAATTTTTTTACTAGAGTTACCTCCTACCTGTACTGTGCAAACTTATCGCTGCTATTATCTGGCAATTAAGGATCTAAACGCAAGCGACTATGCCACTAAATGGTAAGTTACACTGGAAAAGAATCTACTTTTACTAACAGTAGAGAAAAATTTAAATTAAAACAATTTAAAAGGAAAAAAAAAAATTTTTTTTTTTTCCCTAAATTTTAAATCTCTGACAACAAACTCCGTCCCTAAAGTCAATTATTGAGATGAGACGTTGTTAACTTAATTTTAAAAAATCAGAACAATCCGTCTTTAGCTAAGCTCAACTCTTTTTAACTTCAAAAACCTTAGTGACTGTAAAACAATCACGCAATCCCAGCAACTCTGATAAAGAAAGAAATTGAATTATCTCTGCCAGAGGATAATTAAAATAGCAAATATGTTTGTTTATCTGTACTTTCTACTGCTGTGGAGAGAAAACAACCTGTAAATATGCTGTGTGGACAACCCAAATACTTAAAGAACGTTTGTCTAGGGGTGTAATTATTTATTTATTTCCCTAATTCACAAGACAAATCATTCACACTCTACCTAGTTAGACCCAGACTAAATCAGACTCAAAATATCTTTAACCCGGCTATACGATTGCCTCAAATGTAGCTCAAGATCCCAGAACCAGCCCACAAATATGTGTGCATCAAATGTATCTCAAAATAATCCTGGACGACCCAGCCAAATATTGTCGTAAATTTATTTTGAGAGAAAAGAGTCTTAGAAATAGTGGTCCGGTTTAGAGTGGAAAATGATGATGGAAAGCTCAGTGATAGAAAATGTAGATATTAAATAGTTGCTTCACAGCGTGCTGGAGGAGAGTAAAGACAGACTTATTTACGACAAATCGCTTCTCTCAATCTTCTCTTCCGCTCTCCTGGTCAAACAATTATTTGCCAGTTTTCCAGACACGCTTCTGCGCGCACACCGATTTGGTGTTTTTCACACACACAGACGATGTAGATACAAACTATATTAAACGAATAGGGGAAAAGTTGGGCTTTGGGTATATCCAACACAGAACTAAATGAGTTTATGTGATTTTATTCACTTTAAACATCAATCACTAACAAATATCAGGTATTACATAAATTATCATAAGTACACAAATGCAAATAACAAATTTGGGAGGGGTGAAGAAGATTGGTATCGACTAAGCCCTTCCCGCTTATTAAACAAAGACAAACCCAGTCCAGAGATAGATAATATCAGGAACATAGGTACGTTAATCTAACAGTGAAGTTAATTACTCTGAAAGAGGTGTTACAAAGTTAGGTATAGGTGATAGAAAAAAGGAACTGTTCTTCCCAGCTGTTCTTCCCTTTACTAAGCAAATGGAAAGGATGGGGTTTTTTAAACAGAGTTAACCAATTAGCAACTCCCCCTTAAAGGAACAATGCAGGGAATACAGAAAAATTATATTACTAGGCAAGAAAGTTAACAACAGGTTTACAAAAGAAAACGATTAAATTTCCTGTCATTCATACACACGCGTGAGGATCCACACTCATATACTCACACACTTACCGAATGCAGCCTCAGACGATCCATAAAAAGTATATAAAAACAGCAAGTACTCTTTCGACATATGAACTGTCTAGTCCTTCGATGTCCCGCCCCAGATGTTTGCGAGGGTTTGTTGGTAACAAATATTCTCACTTATCGCAAGACTTGAAGACTAAGAGTTCTCGTGTTTTTATTATATATATATAAGGAGTCTATGGGATGGTACCAACACAGTTCGGCACAGGGGTGAAAATGAAGTGGTCTCTTTTAATCCTCCGCTATGGTAAAATTCCTTCAATGTGTGATGATAGTTTTATTAAATCCAGTTGAGGAAAAAACTAGGCTCAGTCACAGTCAGGAAAATATGTACTCTCTCACAGTAAACAGTAAATATAATATCGCTACTGGCGCTGTTCATCTTCCAGTTTATCTTACAGATTTAATTTGATGATAATAATCAAATGATCTTGGGTAGGCTTTCTTTCATGTAATTATGTTAGCTAGGCCGTACCGGACCACCACAAGATTTACTTTAAAAAAATGTCTCATCAAACTGTCTGGAAGTTTAAGAACCGAGTATGGAAACTCTGAAAGATTTCGTTATTTCTTTCTTTATTTAGCTGGGACCGCAGGTACGATCACTCTGTATAAAAGAAAAAAAGACATGTAACATACCGAAAAATCAAGCGCGATAAATTTCCCGTTAAGCCTATAATACACTCGAGTATTTAATTATGTATTTAATAAACACTGCGCGAATTCTAGTGGTTAAAACACATCTATAAAACTAGGACTTAACTGAATTTATTAATTATAAATTCCTTCGCGACTTTAAAAGTTAATTTAAGCATCTATTATCTTTTGAAATAATATAATAGATAGATCATTATATTTACAACTGGAACTATTGAGATGGTTTAATTTAATAGATTTAAATTAACACAAAATCCATTGAAATAGAATGACTGAACTAGACCACTGATCACTTTACGCAATATATATTACCGCTTTGCACAGAATAGAAAACACTGCAAATTTATATATAAATTTGCAGGGGAAAATCTATAACAAGATTTCAATAAAGCTAGTGCTTCTGTAAAGGTCTGGCCAGCGAGTGATAACGTGTCTAGTCTTCATGGTCTATTTAGCTAAAATGGAATGTAAGTTGAGTGGGACATGATAAACTTGACAGCTTATTTGATCTCACGAACTTTTGGGGATCTGACCGCCAAGTCAAGAGAAGAAACCGCACCCTGGTCTTCGTATCTCCGTTCGCTGCTGCCCGTTTCGGTTTCCCCGTTCGCTCGGTTCTACGATTGACACCGAGACGCGAAATTAGCGGCAAGCAACTGCGTCTCGTATCAGGGACCACTACTGTCTTTGATAACGCCGATAGTCTCCCCTAAAATCCCTCAGTTCGTCTCTTTGATCTTGGTCGCTGTGCCTGTTTGATTCTGGCGACGCCCCCCCCCCCACTGGCCAAGTTAATTAAAATAACTGCCTATGATTGTTCAAGAGATGTTAGTGGGCGTGATTTAATTAATCTCTCCTTAAATCAATGCGATGACCAGAATCAACGATAGGTAAACTTTCCGCATATCAATCAGCAAACGTGTTTGCCCTCTGTGGAACAGTTTCATAGCTAATGAATCCTCGTGAAAGAATAAACGTTTTTACAAGAAGTTACAACAAAGTTCAGGGTCAGCCGAGTTCGTCCATCACACCCACATTAAAGATAAGCGTAAATGGGAAAATCCTGGAACAAGTCAAGAGCTACGTATATCTTGGTCATATAATAACAGAAGATGGCAGATGTGAAACAGAAATCAAGAAGAGAATAGGAATGGACATGAAACATATACTGACATCCAAACAGTTATCTCACAAATTAAAACTGAGATTCATAAAGTGTTATATATATTCTGCATTTCTGTATGGTGCAGAAGCATGGACGATGAATAAGCATTTGGAAGAAAGAATTGAGGCTCTTGAAATGTGGATGTATAGAAGAATGGGGCGTATCTCATGGAAAGAGATGAAAACAAATAAGGAGGTCCTAGAAAATCTAGGTATGAAAAGAGAACTAACGAGGGAGGTCAAAGTTCGGCAGCTAAAATACTTTGGCCACCAGTGGCGGCTTTCTTTAATGTGCTGTTGAGCTGCAGCACTCCCTATTTAAAAAAGCACTGCATACTGTCTCTACTATAATACGTAATCCGGACAGACCAAAAAATTGAGGTTACACCGGAAGGGTTGAATACAAGACAACAAAAAATTATCTAAGCCCGTATCGTGGAGTGCTGCGAACGATTTCAGTCCAAGTGACCTTGACCTCTTATAAGCGAATGCTTGTTATACACAGCTGCGTTTGGGTTGAATTTATTTAACTCTTTGACTCCGGAACAACGCTCTGAGCGTGGTTTTTAGACTACCACGAATGAAAATTACGGCACAGGGCGAAAAATAATTGCGGAGTCAAAGAGTTAACAAGTGCTGCAACGAAAGACAGCTCCCAAATGCAATGAACTGTAATTAAAGGGAAGTTGCAATGAAAATTTTAAACACGAGAAATATCAGCATAAATGTCTGTGTAACCTGGTTTGAAACTCGGGAAACTGCTTCGACTGACAAGGATTACTCCTAGTTGCAGTAAACTTTTAAAATAACTTTTCAGATGTTCTTGACAGATTTTAGATGAGATAAAACACTAATCATTTGTGTCTGGGTTGATATTTTACATGGTGGTCACAATATGTGAGTGTTATGTACCGTACAGTATTTTAAATGAATGATCAGTGCAGCACCCCCAATGACAACCCCCTGGAACCGCCACTGTTGGCCACATAAAAAGGCATAATACCTTGCAGAAGACCATAACAGAAGGGAGAGTTGAAGGCAAACGTGCAAGAGGAAGACAGCGCTATAAGTGGGAAGATAACATCAAGAGATGGACAGGAAAGAGTCTATCAGAGTGCACCAACAAGACAAGAGACAGAAGACGTTGGAGATCCATTACAGCCAACCTTCGTTGTGGAGATGGCAACTGATGATGATGATGATCATAACAGGTTATTATTATTATTCTTTTTTTTTCTTCAAATTTAGCGTATAGTTCTTGTCGCATCAACCATTCTTTGACTAAGCGTATCCATCAGTGGACAATTTCAGTTGACCTATTTTCACAATTAAAATATCAAAACTACTTATCACAAACGCGTAGATGACAAAGGAGACTGAATGTATAACACGTCTGTTGTTTGTTTTAAATTTCCTCCCAGCCTTGAGCCGATGACAGTAAGACTCCTAATGCGTAGTTCGCTGTGTTTATCAATAGAGCGCTTGTGCGTTTTTATTTTCCTACATCCAGCAGTAATGCTTCTAAGCCAGCGGTTCTCAAAGTGTCATCCGCGGACTCCTGGGTGTCACCGAGACTCTTTCAGAGGGTCCGCGAGGTCAAAACTATTTTCACAATAATCTAAGACGTTATTTTCGGTTTTTGCTATCATTCTCTCACTGGTGAATAGTGGAGTTTTCCAGAAGTTTCATGACATGTAATGACTTCATCGCAGAAGTTTCTAAGGTAGTAGGTTTAAGGTTTACATACGTGCGTTTTTTCTAATACGGTAAATATCGACAGACATAACCCACATAAACAAAAGCTCTTTGGGGTCCTCAATAATTTTTAAGAGGAGTCCTTAGACCACCAAGTTTGAGAAACGCTGTTCTAAGCCAATTCATAGTTCTTATCTGTAATGAAATGCACTGTTGGTGAAAAGGGCCTTGGTTTATTTCTGTATTATTTTATATTGTTATATTCAGCGCAGTAATTACTTCAATTGTAATAATAATAATAGTAGCCACTTCAGTCATAACTGACCATGGAGATGCGCCCCTGGGGTGACAGCTGTTACGACAGGTTTTATGATGTTAGCCACTATTATAGTGAGCACTTGTAAAGCTACTCGTTAAGGGTTGAAATGCTATAAATATATATTATGTTTCGTGCTTCACGGTATTGAACGCGAATTTGTATAGTTGTCTAGGATTATAATGACGTGTTACGTTGGTATGCTAACACATGACAACGTTATATTTTTACCCTTCAGATTCCGAACTTGATCCAAGTCGGACGTGTTTTTGATGACTCCCAGTTTAGATTGAATTGCGCTGAAGTCCTTTTGAAGAAATGCTACAGGGTCAGCTATCTTGTATTATGAATAGAATAATGGAGTATTCTTATCGATGATTAAGGGTTTCCTGAACTAGGAACAAAAGGGAGTATAAATTTATGATTGATATAATCTTTATCTTCGCCAAAACGACTGCTGTTCGCTACCGGATGATTGACATACGACATCGCGTGTAAATAGTCGGACCTTTTGACGACAGAGCAAATAATATATATAATATTGTAATGGACTGCGCAGAGGACTCTGATATAACTATTTGAAGCAAATGAATTCAACTATATATATTGTATGTGAAATAAATATGTATTGTTTGTATGGAATCAAAGAAATCGCATCTTTGTTGATTCAATACAATGGATTTGATCATGGTACTCATCATTCGCGAACACCATCAAAATCAGCACAATGGCTCTAATAATGACAGATTGAAGATCAAGTAAAAGTACACAGAATAATAATATATGAAAAACCATTCTTCAATAAAATGGTTAAAGGATCAAAAACAGAACTCAACAAAACGGTGGCAACAATCTGGTGTCCCTAGTGTGGGGAACGAATATTTTTTCTTCCACAAGATTTTGATCCAGAATAACAATTCTCATTCGTATTGCCAAGAACTGTTTACGATTGTTGTGCGCTCACGTGACTTGCAAAAAGTATGACTCATTGCGCATGACGACTAGAGGTCAAACTGACGTCACCATCTTGACAAGCTGAAAGTTGAAAGTCATGACCGTTATCCAGCCCTTGTCGAATGTCAAATCAACAAAAAGACATCAAGATCTTCTGCAAGCAATGGATCAAGAGAAAAACCCAGTTCGAGCAAATATTGAATTACAATTATGAACGTCCATTCATTCCGTTGATGCATGCCAGCACTGACCGGGGAACATAGTCGATCACAAATGCTAAGTATCCATTGTTGGTTCAGTAAAGCAAACAGTAGTCCATTTGGCCATTCGTAGGCATGTTTACTGATATTATTTTTAAGTGTTACATAATTTGTAAAATGCCTATATGTTGTTTTTGTTTGCCTAAGTGGGAGGTTGGAAAGGGAGTTTCAAATCAACTAATACTGCTTCGGCTGGTCAGTGGATTTGAAACCGTTCTATAGGGAACCGTTTGATTATCTTCGACTGACGAAAAATCCACTAAAATCTGTGGCATACTTTGTTCGTTCTCGAATTCAGTCAAACATTATCTGATACTGTGAAGTTCTGTATATGCATGTTGTATTATCATTGTCTTTAGTTTTATTCTAATTAATTTGTGTCTGCTGTTTGTCAAATGTCCGTTAAGCCTAACCTTGCTATATTTCAGTTATACACGTAAAACTGTGACGTCATGTGTAGTGAGTCCATTGTTTTTGTGCACATTTTTTAGATTGGTTTTTGTGCTTCGACCTACTTTGATTTCTGTATAGTTTGTCACTTGCTGTACTTTTATTCATTTCTTAGCATCATTTTAATGTCAGTAATTCGTGATTGTATGGTGAAATTGTACTTGTAACTCTTTGGTTTAATTTGTCTATTGTATTTCTTCATTCATAATTAATATTATATTGATATTGATAAAATTGAATAATGTTGAATATTTTATTCCCGTTAATGATATCCACCAAAAGATAGATATAAGTGGATGGAAGCAGACATCATCATCATCATCAGTTGATAAGATCTCTATGGTGTTGTTTGCTCCACTGTAGTGTATGGAATGTCAACTTGACCTACGCAGTGGTGTGTAGACATGGATTGAGTGTACAATGTGCGAATGATGATAAGGGTTCGTGTTGTTGACAAATGTTCTTTTCTCACACTCATGTATGACTGGAAGTCATCGACACCAACGACTGTGTACCTTTTCTAAAGTTTAATTGGACGTACACACTCGACAGCACAGATAGTGACAAATCACAGGTTGGCATAATACATCATGGTACAGTGGATAACTGGTCTTGCAATGTTATGTTACATGGGCACTCATGTAGAATAATATTATAATGGACTGTCAGTAGCCAAGCCCTCAGCATCGCCCATACATATAAATCATCTGACTTCACTGACTGAGCACGTCAGCTTATAAATAATATTTCAGATGGCTTCTAGACCTAATCTCGTCTAGCGACGATTCTCCAACTTAATGTTCAGCACATATTTTTTCCATATAATAATATTGAACCGCTGATAAAGGGTTCTCATGTGTAGCAGTGATCTCTGGACTAAACAAGCGATAATACGGGCATCCCCTTTTCTCTTCTTGAAAGTCACTACATGTTTGGATCCAAGATGGCTTCACTCGTGAGCTGTCACTCACGTTTGGATACAGATAATGAATCTGTCCTAAAGTTAGTCATTCATAAAACATTGCATTGCTCTGTAGATTTGATCATGAACAATTGACTGCATTCTACAGAATATAGTGCTGCTAGGAATCGAAGTCGTTTTCATCGAGTCAAATATATTCTCTTATCGAAAATGGTGGCTTCGTACGAGAGTTCATAAAAGTATCTTGGATTACCTTGGTATAAGAAATATGAAACTGCCATTCCTTGGCAATACGCATAAACACTGGGGTAAAGCATACACGATAGGTCTAGACGACTATCACTTTCCCCACAAATACTGAGATCACTTTTTCCCCGGCGACAGGCCGACATAGGAAACACAGTCCCTATCAGGACGAAGCCAAATCACACCACACTCTAGCGACACATCCGCCGAATAGCCTTCGACCTCTCTAGAGACAACAGAACATATAGTTCGACTTAGATATGTAAAGATATACAGATATAAGACAGACTCGTCCTACTCAGACAAACAATACACATAAATTCAGGCCATAGATATTCTGAAGCAAGAACAATCTATTATTACCCAAACAACGAATAAATCGCAGTAAAATGGATTTATCCGCGGAGTTTGATCGAAAGAGCCGACACAACTTTCAAGGGAAGTAACTCAATAATGACTTTCCCTTAAGCACTAAAAAATTACCTATGTATAATATTGTAAGATATCAAAGACTGCACGTAACAGTCTTACCACACCTCCCGGGAAAAAAAATGGAACATTTTTTTTTTTTTGAAATACATCTAGGAGCAACGTACAATAGGCTCACAACGCATGAATAATGCGCAGATGAAAATATCAGGAATACCTATAACGCCTAATATGAGGCTAAGTCGACTTATGGAGCGACTGGTGAGAATGTGTCTCATAAACTGAGAGAAATTATTTCTCTACAAGTATATTTTTCCAGGAAGGTGTCATCAAAGTATAATACAATTCTGGCAATTACACAATGCCTAAAAAATTCATATCATCATTTCGTATTAGATATCTTAAATTTATGATTTATGAAGAAAAAATCATCAAAGCACAGCGGTGAATAAACATCCATGAACCGCTATGTAGTGATACAATCATTATATTATTAAATTACAAATGTGTATCTATCATGATATAGAAAAGGAACTACTATAGAACTAGACATATCAAGAAGTCTAAGCCATAATAGTTATGTGGAATCATGTGGGCATCTTGACAGAATGTCTGCCATCACATTATCTGATCCACGAATAGCTCGCACAGAGAAATGAAAAGGTTGAAGAGCAATTGCATATCGAGTAGACCTCGAGCTCTTCAAATTCTTACTCTGTATAGCAGTAAGAGCTTTTTGGTCGGTTTCTACTATGAAATGTGCGCCTAGAAGGAATCTCTGTAGTTTGAGGATCGACCAAACCATAGCTAATAGCTCACGGTCTAAAACCGAATAATTCCTTTCTGCCGCATTAAGTTTTCTGGAAATATACATTACAGGATGCAGAGTTCCAGAGTACTCTTGCATTAGTGCCGCTCCAATCCCAGTGGATGAAGCGTCACTACGAAGAACGAATGTCTTATCTTTAGTGGGTAGCACTAAAATAGGTGGTGTTGAAAACAGTGTTTTAATCTTATCCAGAGAGCATTGGCATTCCTGAGACCAGTGGACACATTAGGCGAACCTTTCTTTAGAAGTGTTGAGAGAGGTGCCATGATAGAGGATAGATTCTGAATGAATCTGCCATAAAATTGAATAAGACCTAACAGACTTCTCACCTGTTTTTTAGTCTTAGGGATTGAGATGTTAAGTATCTTACTAGTATTATGGTCCTCTGTCTTTAGGAAACCATGACCAACTCGGTGGCCTAGGAAAGAAATTTCGCTAAAACCAATATAGGCTTTAGAGGGTTTCGCTGTCAGGTTGTGCTCACGCAAAGTAGACAGCAATTCATCTAACCCTGAATAGTGATCTTCCCAAGTATCGCTGAAAAGACAGATGTCGTCTAGATATGCAATGACATCTGACCGATAAGATAGGATTCGGCGCATCATGCGTACGAACGTAGCTGGTGCGTTCATAAGACCGAAAGGCATAAAATTCCATTGGAACAAACCTCTAGGTGTTGAAAAAGCCGTGAGAGGTTTGGCGCGTTCAGATAAAGGAACTTGCCAATATCCTTTAGACAAATCAAGTTTAGTGAAAAAATGAGATTTGGAGAGTCGAGTAAGTAGCTCTTCCAGTAAAGGCATAGGTTCGGCATCGAACTTCGTTACTTGATTCAATTTTCGATAGTCAACGCAAAGACGTATGTTATTGTCTTTTTTACGCACAATAACCATCGGCGAAGAATATGCAGAGGTGGATGGTTCGATTATTTTCAAATCTATCATCTCATCCAATTCTTTCTCGACCTGTGCTTGAAAATGTATAGGTATAGGATAAGGTCTAACCCTAATAGGAGTATGGTCAGTTAGAACAATGTCATGTTGAATGACATTCGTTTGTCCAGGGATGTCAGTGAGTACATCCTGAAATGTTTGCAACATAGTTGAAACTTGTCGCTGTTCTCCTAGAGACAAATCAGGAGAGACAGTAACGTTCTTCCATGATTCACTGGAATGAAGTGGGATCATTGGAAGAGGAAGATTTACATCTGAAAAACTTGTTTCCTCATCCTGTATCACGGACAGTGATGAGTAATGACCATGTTGTACTGGAGAATTGTCCGTTGCTTGGAAAATGGGTTGCAAATAATCCGGACGTTCATGGAATTCAGTAAGCATATTGATGTGGAAGGTTTTATGCTTCCCATCAATATCGACAATATAGTCGACATCGGAAATTTTCGATATTATATCGTACGGACCTTTCCAAGAAATAAGTAATCTGTTTTCCCTACAAGGTAGTAATACAAATGCTTTGTCACCAGGACAAAGTTGTCGTAAGCATCTCTTCTTATTGGCAAATTGCCTTGCCTTCTGTTTCGCAAATTCAGAAGAAGAAGTTGCTAATTTGCATGCTTCGATAATTTTTTGTCTCAACGCGATGACATATTCGTAGGATGACTTTGTGTCATCGTCAATATTGTCAGATGTTATGAGATCGTGAAGCAACGACATAGGGCCACGCGGACGCGCGCCAAAGACGAGTTCAAAGGGAGAAAATCCCGTATGTTCATTGGGTACCTCTCTGTAAGCGAAGAGGGCCGCAGGTAAAACTCTGTCCCAGTCTTGAGGATGATCCTCAGTTATCTTCCCCAGTAAGTTTTTAAGTGTTCTATTAAGGCGTTCGACCATACCATTAGACATTGGATGGTAGATACTACTTAAAGATCTATCTATCTGCAGAGTAGACATTACTTGAGACATGGTATCTGATATTAGTTGGGTGCCATGGTCTGACAATATCTCTCCGGGGAACCCCAGACGAGAAAATATAAGCCAAAGAGCATCTGCAATATCAGCAGTAGTAATGCTCTTCAGAGGAATAGCCTCTGGCCAACGTGTGCACATATCAACACACGTCAAGATAAACTGATGTCCTCTGGCAGACTTGATCTTAAATGGACCAATAATGTCTATAGCCATTTTTTGGAACGGCCGAATAGGAATGTCCGCCGCCTGAATGGGTGCAGCATGCCGTGGACCTTTGGATTTAACTTCCTGACATACTTTACAAGATCGACAATAAATACGTATGTCCTTGTTTACCAATGGCCAAAAGAAAGCCGCAAGGACTCTTGACTTAGTACGGGAAAAACCCATGTGTCCAGCACACTGAGAGTCGTGAGCGTGCTGCAAAATTTTAACTCTCAAATTCTTGGGAACCAGGATTTGAGAATGACTTGACGTAATGGAGTCTTGAACCATACGTACAAGTACGCCATTCTTCTTTGTAATCCACGATTTACGACTTGTGTCCTTATTCGGATCACTTTTAGTTGCAAGAATGAAGAATTTCTTCAGAGTGGGATCATCTTCTTGCTGTTTTATAAACGAGTCACGAGAAATTACCAAGGGATTATCTTGGTTATGCACTTCATTATCTTCAATAGATGAAGTTTGAGGCACATTAAGAGCCTGAGCTCTAGTGACTACAGCGTTAGCAATCTGCATGTTTTGCCTTTCCCACGTGGAAATTTGTTGCGGAGTGCATTCCTTGACTCCATGAATGCGACCGATGATGAGGTCGCGATCGGATTCGGAAGAAGACATGCGTGTACATCTCCTGTAAAGAAAGGAGTAGCAATCCTAATGATAGCAGTAGAGTATTTCTCTAATGTGCCGCCAAATGTTACACATTTGACTACTTGTCCAGTGGCACGGGAAGGATCTACGAGTGACTGCCTAACACCAATTGTGGTGCATCCAGAATCAAATAGCACAGAGACTGGATTGTTATTCACTAAACCCTTATGTAAGACAAGAGAACCTCTTCCATCATGCGCGACTGATGCCGGAAGAGCAGGAAGAGGATGGCCACAGCTTAAAGTAGACACTGTGGTTGGCTCAAATAACGTTTTGCATTGGGGCACTGAGATGCTCTCCCAAAATCAAAAGCGGCACATGCCATATTACTAGCATCATTATTATCTTTACTCTGTTTATAGGCTTCATTGGACTCTTGTTGTACAGAGTTTGCCTGAAAATGTGGTTTATGTCTTTTGTTTTGAGATCTACCTCGGTTATTATCACCTCTGTAGTTATTGTTACCTCTATTGTAACCCCTATTTGGGTTTGAGTCATAGTTCCCTTGGTTACCATTATCATATTCATTATAATGAGTATCTCTGTAATTATGATCTTGTTGACTCCAAGACGGATAACCCTGATAGTTTCTATAATTACTTCCTCTACGGAAATTCCTATAATTATGACCACCCCTGTGTCGAGAGCTATCAGGTCGTCTCCAGTTCTTTGAAGAAGAACCCTGAAATGATTGGTTACCTTGGTTTTGATAACTATTATGGTTACCTTTTTTATCAAATCTGTTTTGAGGTCCCTGAAATCTGTGTGAATAATTGGGATTGTATGGTGTTGCTGAAGCAACTGGCATACTCTCCTTAATCTTAGTGTTGCCAAAAGTCACGTCGGGGTGTGCAGTGACATATTGGGAACAATATTCTTCCATTTCTTTTAGAGATTTGGGTTTACGCTCATGTATAAATTCAAGGAAAGGTTTGTTCACACATGACATAATCTTATCTCTGAGCAACAAATCCATAAGTCCTTCATACGTTTTTTTCTGTTTTGGAAAGCTCAATCCAACGATCAACTGTGAGACGTGCCTTTGCAGTGAATTCTGAGAATTCTACACCCGTCTCAGGTACCATCGTCTTAAATAAAAGGCGATAGCCTTCCTCACTTAGCTGATATTTTTTTATCAAAGCCGCCCTAATGACATCATAATTATCCTTATCTGCTTCTCCTACAAGGCATAATCTAGTCAAAGATTCACCTTTCAAGTTTTCTGATAATTGATTAGCGTATTGTGATTTATCCACATTATGTGTACGACAAGAACGTTCAAATCTATCCAGCCAGAATGTAATATCGTCACTGGACTGATTGAACGGTGGAACCTTAACCTTGTAAGTAGAAGGTTTACCATTACCACTAGATGCCTGATTAACATTACTCATACTTGTCAATCTCAATTTCTCCAACTCAAATTCATGTTCTCTTATTGCTTTTTTCTCTTCAGCATCTAATCTTTTTTGTTCAGCCTCCCTGTCTAATCTTTTTTGTTCAGCTTCCCTGTCTAATCTTTTTTGTTCAGCTTCCCTGTCTAATCTTTTTTGTTCAGCTTCACTGTCTAATCTTTTTTGTTCAGCTTCCCTGTCTAATCTTTTTTGTTCAGCTTCACTGTCTAATCTTTTTTGTTCAGCCGCAGCTTCTCTTTCTAATTTTTTTTGTTCAGCTTCAAATCTCCTTTCCTCCACCTGCATCTGCAATTTCTTTTGTTCAGCAGCAGCCTCAGCTTCTCTTTCTAATCTTTTCTCTTCCGCCATAGCTTTTCTTTCTTCTGCAGCTAATCTTTTCTCTTCTGCCATAGCTCTTCTCTCTTCTGCAGCTAATGCTTTGTCATATTGAGCAACTGCCCATTGTTCTAATTGTTGACCAGTCTTATCAAGGGCTTTCCCTTGTGTAATGAAGTATTCTAAAGTAGACATGATGTCTAACAATAATACTAATCACCTGAATCAATAATAATACCACAAGTTCTCAATGACTTGATTAATCAGTATACTATCCCAATATCTGTGGGTCACAAGCCTTTAATAAGGTCTTGTATAATAGTAATAATAATCAGGTACTGGTTTATACCATAATCCAAGTGCAGTGCACAGGCAATTGTGTCTTATGAAATATACCTATATAAAACATATGTCAACCAACAGAATACATAAAGTACAAATAGGACTGACAATACAAGAACGTTTGCAGAAATCAAAATAAATTAAATAGGGAAATCAATGAAAATAATCACTGAATCTGCAAAGAATAACAACACAAATGACGTCACAATATATGAATATAAATTGTGAATAGAACTGAAAGATAGAAAAGGTTAGACCAACAAATTACAAACAAATCAAAACAAAACTAAAGAACAAAGAAATATTACAAAAATAACAATAATTACAGTCTCCACAGCTAACACAAAAGCAACAGTTGTCGCAGCAAATTTTCAATCAAGAAAATTGCACCTATAGAAAACGCCCACAACGGACCCTCTATGACGTGGGATATTCTGTTGTGAGGACGCCGCCCAACCTTAAACACAACCCGCTGACATAGAAACTAACATACTATACAAACAAATAACATGTAAACATAAATATATATAAAATATGTGTATGATAGTATGTGTTGCAAAATAGGCTCAGTTTTACAGTAATGGCAAAGTTATTTTTATGAAAACAAACAAACTGCCACTTTATTCAATTAAACATTCTGGCCTTAAATATTAAAGTTCATATATGGAAACAAGAAGATCCATCGATGAAAATAGGACTTCTTAGTTCACAAATACTGTCTTCCTGTTAACATTGACAAGAATTGATCCAACTGTTCTGTGAAACTCTGTAATGTCTAATGTAAAAAATGTCAACAACGCTGACCTACATACTGCATTCACCTGACAGGTCACGTGACGAAGTGTTGACAAAGAGCAAACCAATACTGCAAGTGTGTCGTATCAGCCACAGGAAACGGTCTGGTATCGGTAATCAGTTGACTTCTGAACTTCTGCGAGGTCAAACCCAGAAAGCTGGTCCACCAGTTGATAAAGTTGATAATGTTGGATTTTTATTCCCGTTAATGATATCCACCAAAAGATAGATATAAGTGGATGGAAGCAGACATCATCATCATCATCAGTTGATAAGATCTCTATGGTGTTGTTTGCTCCACTGTAGTGTATGGAATGTCAACTTGACCTACGCAGTGGTGTGTAGACATGGATTGAGTGTACAATGTGCGAATGATGATAAGGGTTCGTGTTGTTGACAAATGTTCTTTTTCTCACACTCATGTATGACTGGAAGTCATCGACACCAACGACTGTGTACCTTTTCTAAAGTTTAATTGGACGTACACACTCGACAGCACAGATAGTGACAAATCACAGGTTGGCATAATACATCATGGTACAGTGGATAACTGGTCTTGCAATGTTATGTTACATGGGCACTCATGTAGAATAATATTATAATGGACTGTCAGTAGCCAAGCCCTCAGCATCGCCCATACATATAAATCATCTGACTTCACTGACTGAGCACGTCAGCTTATAAACAATATTTCAGATGGCTTCTAAACCTAATCTCGTTTAGCGACGATTCTCCCACATAATGTTCAGCACATATTTTTTTCCATATAATAATATTGAACCGCTGATAAAGGGTTCTCATGTGTAGCAGTGATCTCTGGACTAAACAAGCGATAATACGGGCATCCCCTTTTCTCTTCTTGAAAGTCACTACATGTTTGGATCCAAGATGGCTTCACTCGTGAGCTGTCACTCACGTTTGGATACAGATAATGAATCTGTCCTAAAGTTAGTCATTCATAAAACATTGCATTGCTCTGTAGATTTGATCATGAACAATTGACTGCATTCTACAGAATATAGTGCTGCTAGGAATCGAAGTCGTTTTCATCGAGTCAAATATATTCTCTTATCGAAAATGGTGGCTTCGTACGAGAGTTCATAAAAGTATCTTGGATTACCTTGGTATAAGAAATATGAAACTGCCATTCCTTGGCAATACGCATAAACACTGGGGTAAAGCATACACGATAGGTCTAGACGACTATCACTTTCCCCACAAATACTGAGATCACTTTTTCCCCGGCGACAGGCCGACATAGGAAACACAGTCCCTATCAGGACGAAGCCAAATCACACCACACTCTAGCGACACATC
The DNA here is from genome assembly GCA_024509875.1 of Oreohelix idahoensis. Classification (NCBI taxonomy): domain Eukaryota; kingdom Metazoa; phylum Mollusca; class Gastropoda; order Stylommatophora; family Oreohelicidae; genus Oreohelix; species Oreohelix idahoensis. The sequence goes on along the minus strand of JAMPIV010005084.1, from coordinate 582,745 downwards.
CGCCGAATAGCCTTCGACCTCTCTAGAGACAACAGAACATATAGTTCGACTTAGATATGTAAAGATATACAGATATAAGACAGACTCGTCCTACTCAGACAAACAATACACATAAATTCAGGCCATAGATATTCTGAAGCAAGAACAATCTATTATTACCCAAACAACGAATAAATCGCAGTAAAATGGATTTATCCGCGGAGTTTGATCGAAAGAGCCGACACAACTTTCAAGGGAAGTAACTCAATAATGACTTTCCCTTAAGCACTAAAAAATTACCTATGTATAATATTGTAAGATATCAAAGACTGCACGTAACAGATATATTATAATATATTCCTATAATAGAAGGAAAATAAGATTGATGAATATATAAATTAAATTACTGAATGACTGACATGACTTCAGTCAAGTGCACTATTAGTTCACGTAACTACTAGTTGGGTATTATGAGTAAGACATAATATTATAAAATATTATTAAGATAATAATTATTTGAGCTTACAATTAAGTTATACAGCATATTAATGGGTAATTAGTTGACTGGGCTAGTCACATTACCATATTGGCCATTGGGCATATATAATTGAATATATAGATATTGGAAATTGATATAAATGATTAATTAGTTACTTTAATTATTTAATATGGCGACTTTAGAATATTTTATTAAATGTGGAAAAGAATTTACTTTAAAAGGAGATCTTCGTGATTATGCAGTGGCGGAACTAGCAAAAGCGAAACAGGAAGAAGAAAAGAAGAAAGCTGAATTGAAGCAAGAAGAGGCAGATAGAAAACGAGAATTAGAGGAACAAAAAGCAATTGCGAAGCAAGAAGAGATTGAGAGAGAGGCTAAGGAGGCTGAACGAGAAGCAAAGGAATATAAAAGGAGAAAGGAACAGGAAGCAAGAGATGAAATGATGCGAGTGGAAGAAGAAAATAAAATGAAACGAGAAGAAAGAATAAGGCAACAAGAAAAAGATTTAACACTTCTTCGTCTACAAGAATTAAAACTAAAAGCACAAAGTGCTACGATTAGCAATAATGAAGGGTCACATCCTACACCTTCATCAGAGCATACCAAAGGCTATTACATGTTTAAACTACCAGTTTATAATCCAAATTCAGACGATTTAGCGTGCTACCTGACAAGATTTGAACATATAAGTACTGCTAATAAGATTGATAGGTCATTGTGGGTTTTAAAACTTGGGGAATTTTTGGCAGGTGAACCATTAATCGCTATACAATCTATGGATCCTACTGTTGGTAATAATTAAGATGCTGCAAAGGCATTGTTGTTGAAACGTTTTCAACTCACTGAAGAAGGCTATGAGGCAAAATTTTAATCCATGCTTCCAGATTCAAGCAAGGATTATTCGGCATTTATTGCTTCAATGCGGATGACTTTCCAAAGATGGATGGAATTAGCTATGGTTAATAATTCTTACGATAAGTTAGCGGATTTAATTTTACGAGATAAAGTTTTATCTTCGGTTAGCAAAAACCCTTCGTGAATTTTTACAGGAACGCAAACCTCCTACTTTGTCTGCTATGGAGGAAATTGCAGTTAATTATTGCGTCGCACATCAGGGATCGTGTTTTGCAAACACACAGTTAAGAGAACCATTACCAGTTGCTTCTAATATGTTATTCAATGTTATTCATAGATCACGGGCTCAAAGCCTGGATAGGAATTTTGTGCATCGTAGAAATGATAACAATAATTATTATAAAAATAATAATTTCAATATGAATAACAATTCATCCAGAGGTAGACCACAATCCAGAAACCAATCACCTCATTTCAGGAACAACAGTTTCCAACAAAATTCAACATGGAATCAACCACACAATGTTACTTCACATAATAATAGTAACAATAACTGGAATAATGGTAATAATAATTACAGGTCCAGAAATAAGAGTTACAATGGTAGAAGTAATAATAATTCAGTCACTCACCATCGACAACGTTCCAACTCAAGAAACCCACAGAGGTTTGATCATAATGCAGGGGCAGCGTTGACTACCAATGCACCTCCAGTTGTTCATAACAATGATAATCCAAAACATTCATCTTCTTCATGTTGTGTTGTTGATAATAATGTGGCAAATAGTTGTCCACAATGTAATAGTATTTTTCAGAAACCCAACCATACGTCGATGAAGATTACACAGTCTATTCCTGCAATCAGTCTCACTGCAAATGATGGAACAGACACGTTGATTTTTAACAGAGGACTGGTCGAAGGAAACATAGTTTCAGTGTTGAGGGATTCAGGATCAACCACTATCGGCATCCGTCAATCATTAGTACATCCTCGTTATGCTACTAATGAGTTTGTAAGGTGTATCACTTTCGGTGGGACCATTGAATACTATCCCACTGCTATAATAGACATAAATACCCCATTTTTTCAGGTAAAGTAAAAGTGTGTCTCCTACATAATCCAACTGCTGATTTAACGATCGGCGCATCCACGGCAGCAAGGATTGCACACCCGAAGAGATCTCGGAATGGGACAGGAAATATTTGCAATCTCATTGCAAGACGGACACTGTCATTGCTATGGCTCAATTACGTGCCAATAAGTTTAATACATGTGGCACAGCAGTTTCCAGTTTTGTACTTTGTACCATTTTTGAATCGGAAGAGGAAGATGATACCTGTACACTTAAATATAATAATGCTGATATACCAAGAAGTTGTGACTTGAACACTGCAGACTAAAATGGAATAAAACAAGACTGGCGTAACGAGTGATCCTATGAGAGGGGCAGTAATTCGGAATATGTTTTTGGGGAAAGTAGATTATGAGTTACAATACTTGTATACCTGATTAAGCTGAGGTTTGTTTAACTTTATAATAGAAACATATCCTTCTATTTTTGAGTGACAGAGTACAGGAAAGCGTGTGAACGCTTTTATCTCAAATGTTGAGATGTGTTTATTCTGTACTGTTTTGAACCATGTGAATAGCTCGCAGCTAGGCTGCATGTATTATTGAGAGCGGTGTTCTAAACAGCCGAGTCTCGTGTTTGGGTTTTTTAGGCGGGGAGATGTGTATTCCCGTGGTCAGAGAGTTTGTGGGCATCGACCGAGGTAGTCGGCCCCTGTGTGTGTGTTTCGATGATGTATGCCTACGTAGTGCTTTGAATAATGTCGACTTAATGTTTTTGCTGTGTGGATAGGCCATATTATGTAGTTGTGAAGCTTTGATGAAGCTATTATGAGTCCAGGATTGGGACAGGCCATATTATGTATTTATGAGGCCATATTATGTATTTGTGAAGCTTTGATGAAGCTATTATGAGTCCAGGATTGGGACAGGCCATATTAAGTATTTGTGAAGCTGTGATGAAGCTATTATGAGTCCAGGATTGGGACCGGCCATATTAAGTATTTATGAAGCTGTGGTGAAAGCTATTATGAGTCCAGGATTGGGACAGGCCATATTAAGTATTTATGAAGCTGTGGTGAAAGCTATTATGAGTCCAGGATTGGGACAGGCCATATTAAGTATTTATGAAGCTGTGGTGAAAGCTATTATGAGTCCAGGATTGGGACAGGCCATATTATGTATTTATGAAGCTGTGATGAAGCTATTATGAGTCCAGGATTGGGACAGGCCATATTAAGTATTTATGAAGCTGTGGTGAAGCTGGTGTTAGAGCGCTGACATTATTGGTAACTGCTGAGGGTGCAGTCTGGTGAGCGCTGGGGATAGTGTGCATTTTTCATTGTGAACTTTATATTTATGCTTACGTGTTCGTATTGTGATTCAAACATGTATATTGATGTGAACGTGATCGTGCCGTGACTTAATAAATTGTCATTAAAGGTCACCAGGCGTTTACACGATTCAATGACTGCTTCTGATGTGTGTACCTGTGGTGAGTGTCTGTTCCAGATACACACACTCTTCATCACCCCACATGTCACAACACACTGACATTAATCTCCATAGTAGTATCAGTGCTTGGCTACAGACAACAAGTCGATAACATATCTGGTGGGCCAGTAAACAATTTAGATATCAGAGAAAAAGTCGGTAACTTTATCAGTGGTGGTTTCCAGTTGAATTTGGAACGAACTCATTTGACAATTCGCGTGACAAGAGTTTGGGTGAACTTAACTTTATTATAATTAGCCCTTTGTGGGCGTGGCTTGTTCTGTTGTACATGGCTCGGAACAACAATAGTTGGACAATATTACAGTACTCAGTGTCGCTTTGCCCGGAATTACCCAGAAACTAACTTGAGAGATTATTTAACAGACGGAAAGATAATATTGTTATCGATACAGTCCACATATCTGTATCATCTGGTGGACTTGTTTTCGGGTTCTGACACCCGCAACAGTCGTTTTGAGAGAACTTCATGCGTGACCTGAATCTCATGTGCTTCAACCGTGACCTGGTTTGTAGGCCACATGTGTGGCGCATTTGGGAAACGCCTTATTCGTGGTAACAATCAGCTTTATAGCACTGTCGGTTGACGTCCTGTGTCGTGCCTGTGGAAAACAACAACCTCTGTGGTCTACATTTGCTGTCAGATGTGCAGCGAAATTATCAGCATTTTATGAGGTGATCCAACGTCGGAAGAATAGCGTGTATCGGATCGAGGATATATGCAGTTGTACCAGTCATTTTGCAAGTGTACCTCAAGTCAAGAGAGGATTTGCTGTGTTCCTGTTACGATCATCATGTGCTCCTATGCAGTACTCGAGCACATACCTTACTGAAGCGAGGACCTGAAGGGAAGAGTCTAGTTCCAGTACCTTTCGGCAGTAGACGGTTTTAGCGTCAGAATTATGTGATATTTAAAGTCTTGGCGGAAGGGAATGGAATATTAACAGATAAGTGATTTTTTGTTCTGTAGAGTGTGTCGTTTCACAATATGTCGTCAGGCCTTCTGAATTCTATGCATTTTTTATTCTGTTGTTATTGTTTATGTCTATAATGACATATAAGTAGAATTTAATGCATAAGTAGTTTATGACTGTTGACATATGTTGACTTCCATGATATGGATATGACCATATAAAGGTTCTTTATACAGAAATTGATTTGACAGTAATTAGCAATGGTTGCAATTTATTGTATGATGATTTAGCTGTCAGGAGTAGAAGGATCATTAATACATATATAGTGATCTCTATAAGTAAATAACCATGGATGAGGACGAAATGGATCCTGATAATATGTGGCCTTTATTGGAATATTTATTTCAAGAGGGGACAGATTTTGAAAGATTACAGGGACCAGAACTGGAATCACACGTGATGGACAGATTTATGGTCAGTGCGTCGAGAGCACTAAGGGATTTTGCTGAGGATAGATTTAAGTCAATCCCTCATTTAAGAATGGCTAGGAATTTAGCCCGTTTGCTGCAGCTAGACCTTCGTGTATTTGTGTATAAGAATATTCATGTTGAACACGACAATATATTGAAGAGTATACACAACATAATTCATTGTGACATTTCTGATAAAAAGAAGCTAGAAGATGAGAAAGTAAGAGTAAACAAACAGGAGAGAAAAGATTACTTAAAGGATAAAGCTGAAGAGAGTAAACTTAAGGAAAAGTTAGCTAAACTTACAAGTGATTTGAACAGATCAAACCTGGAACTTGCTAGAGTACAAGCAAGTTTGGATTCTTCACAATTGAAAATAAAGCAATTGGAGGTCCAGATAAAAGATAAGAATGTTGAGGTGGAAAATATTACACAAGAGGCCCAACGTAATATAGAAATGTATAAGAAATTAAAAGTTGAGACCAATCAACGAGATAGGACTTATACAGAGACACTTATGGATTTGATGGATGATATTGCGAATCTTGGTCTTCATGAGGAAGAAAAGAATGCGACGATTCCAGAGAAGATTAATGAGCTTGATAATAGCAATGATTATATTAAGATTCAGTCTCTACAACTAGAGTTAACTCAGTTGAGAGCAAATAAAGAACAGTGCGAGAAAGAGGCATTGGTAGAGTTAACGGTTGAGAAAGAGAAGGTGGCTAGGTTTGAGAATTTAAATAAGAAAATTAATGAACAGATCTCACATAGAAATGTTGAGGTTGCTCAGGTCAGGAAACGAGTGGATGGTTTACTTGACATCGTCTTGGATAAAAAAATGTGGTCTTCTGTCTTAGTTGACAGTAATAGACAGAAAGTTGCAAAAAGCCAGCACCATACACTTTTTGCTCATAAAGAGTCCATACAGGGTAAACATAGATCTTTTCGAGGGAAATACAACTTTAACAGTACTAGTGATATTAGTAACTCTATTGATAGTTCTTGGCGTCAGACTAGTAAAGATTCTTGTATTTCAGCCAGTTCTGTTAATCATGAGAACAAATGTGAGAAAGGGCAGGTTAGAGCTCCTGAGATCAACCAAGTGTTTACTGTGGTAGATTCTGATAAACTTGTAAAAGGGAATAAGCGTAGTACTATTTTTTCCAGGAATGAAACCCAATATGTCCAGGAAAATAAGCATTCTAAAGATCCAGTTACTTGTCAAACTCAGCACAGCCAGTTTGACGGGATTGGTAAACATATTCCTATAGATGAAAAGAAGAACAGTTATGATAAGAAATATAATCACAAGATTAGACAGTACCAAGGGAGTTTAGCAAGTGATAATTTTGATTCTCCAAGGAATTGTAAACAATTTAGCGGATTTCAACATTTTGATCCGAAGAATTCTATAAGTTATAGTAGAAATAACTGTAAGAAAAACTATCAATCTGGTAATGATTTTGCTACTAGAAAGCAAGTCCTGTCTAGTGGACATTGTTGTCAAGGAAGATATATTAACATCAACAATGCTAACTTGGATGAGAGACATAACATTTGTCATAATAGAGGACTTGACAATAATATAAAGAGAGATAATATCTATCCACATATTTCTCTACATCACCAGGGTAACTTGACTCAGCAAAAGACTAGAGTCATTGTTAATAAACAAAGCAACTGTAGTGATAAGTTTCTTCATCATGTAACAAATAATAAGCGCAAGTATACTAAATTTGCTCAACATGAGCCCAGAGTCAGTTGTAATAGAGATAAACAATGTAACAATAACAGTGGTGTTTTAAATACTATATCTGATAATGTTGTTCATCACGAGAAAGTGTCTCGGTGTGGTGAATGTAACATTTTGTTTCAGCCTACGGCAGTAATGTCTTCTGTGATGTCTAGAGATTATAAAAGAAGAGCTGAGGGCATTGTGAAAGGACCATTACTCTACACGGACCACAATGATGGGTAATTGTAATTTGACTTCTACGTTTTTTCTCATTAGATTTTGCCATTCATTAAAATGGAAATTTTCATTCATATATTTTGACAGAAGCGACTTTGCGATAACAGTCAAGGCTCCTGTGTCATATTAGTAGTGAGAAAAGTGGGTCAACTCAGCATCCGTGTGTGCGTTCAAGCGTAACTTGTTCTGCGTCCCACTAAACATCTGATGTTTTGCTTGCTCAGGGTCAGGACATATTGACAGGAAAGGGAGATATTTAATCTGATTTTTTATTTTTTATTATTAAGACAGTAAATATTTTCTTTTGTATTTGTTAGTATAATAAATGATATGTTCTTGATTTGCAATAACATGTAATTTCGTTTGAAATATTTAATGCATCATTTGATTGCCATGATTTTTTGTTTTTATTGGTAGCTATATTCCATTGTTGAACTTGCAGTGGTTTGTTTTGGTTTGTTGTTTTTGTAACAGTTTTGTTAGGATAACTTTTTGTACATGTTGAGTTTGCAAGCCCTATGCACAAAACTCATTAGTTGTAATGGTGCAATAATTACTTCCAGATAATTCATGAGCACTTGAATCTTTTCTCATATGTTTTATGTGATGTATATTTAAAAAAAAAAAAAAAAAAAAACTTACATTTGTTAATGTGTGTTTGTTTAGAGATAGATTGTTTATATGTCCTTCATTTTCTTAAAGTATATTTCATTGTTAGTTTATTTACTATAGCCTTGCATTGGTTGTAAAGGAAATATTTTTTATGCAACTTAGTGCTACGAAACTTTTTTGTATTTTATTTTTTTGGAAAATGTATTTTTTGAACGGTGTAATATTTTTTCTGTGCCAATGTTAGTCTGTATATTATGGTTAGTAATGTGTAGTAACATTAGTTCCTTGCAATTGTTTTTTGATATTTGATGTATTTTTCTATATTTAGCGCGTGACTTTGAGTCATTGCAAACCTTTTAATAGCGTTTTATTTTTGTTTGTGTGATACCTTATATAATTTATTAGTTATGTATAAGTTTTATAATTTAGGTAAATTACCTATTATTCTTTTTGTCATAAGTTTTTACTTGTGTTGTTAGTATAGATATACTTTGTCATTTTGTGTTATAATTTTTTATCGTAATTGTATTAATTTATATTATATGATGTGTGATTTAAATAGTTATTGTAAGGTATTGGTACAACTTTTTCTACATGTGCATCTTTACTTTTCATCTGTCTTTGTTGACTATTCGTCATCCCTTTACATCTTTTCTGTTGTCTTTTCAGCATGATCTGATATGTTGTTTATACTTCCGTGTTTCATCTTTGTCTCACTTTATGCTTCATGTATACTTTTTTCTGTTACGCTACTTAGACTTTCATTTTTTGTATTGTTCAAGTAATGATGTAACTTTAGATCAGGGATAATTATATTTGTTTCACATAGTTTGACATTGTGATATTATTTGTTGTTTTTCATATGATGATTTCATATTTTACTTCTTTACGAATTATACTTCGTTAGTTTGATATCGTCATTTCTACTATTATTGTTTGTTGCGTGTTTGAGTATTATTCTATTTGTTTAATTCAGCTCTGTAATAGATTAATTTTGGATGATTGTTATTTACATTTACTGCTAATATTTTGTAGATATTTCTGACTTATCATAAGATGACTTTTGTAAAAACATATGTTAGAACTTCGTTAGTTTTTTTTTCGTTTTGGGAGTTAATTTAAAAAAAAAAAAGAAATGATAGAATCATTTATTTTTTTTTTCCCCCTGGGTGTGTGGGAAACTGTAACGAGTGATCCTATGAGAGGGGCAGTAATTCGGAATATGTTTTTGGGGAAAGTAGATTATGAGTTACAATACTTGTATACCTGATTAAGCTGAGGTTTGTTTAACTTTATAATAGAAACATATCCTTCTATTTTTGAGTGACAGAGTACAGGAAAGCGTGTGAACGCTTTTATCTCAAATGTTGAGATGTGTTTATTCTGTACTGTTTTGAACCATGTGAATAGCTCGCAGCTAGGCTGCATGTATTATTGAGAGCGGTGTTCTAAACAGCCGAGTCTCGTGTTTGGGTTTTTTAGGCGGGGAGATGTGTATTCCCGTGGTCAGAGAGTTTGTGGGCATCGACCGAGGTAGTCGGCCCCTGTGTGTGTGTTTCGATGATGTATGCCTACGTAGTGCTTTGAATAATGTCGACTTAATGTTTTTGCTGTGTGGATAGGCCATATTATGTAGTTGTGAAGCTTTGATGAAGCTATTATGAGTCCAGGATTGGGACAGGCCATATTATGTATTTATGAGGCCATATTATGTATTTGTGAAGCTTTGATGAAGCTATTATGAGTCCAGGATTGGGACAGGCCATATTAAGTATTTGTGAAGCTGTGATGAAGCTATTATGAGTCCAGGATTGGGACCGGCCATATTAAGTATTTGTGAAGCTTTGATGAAGCTATTATGAGTCCAGGATTGGGACAGGCCATATTATGTATTTGTGAAGCTTTGATGAAGCTATTATGAGTCCAGGATTGGGACAGGCCATATTAAGTATTTGTGAAGCTTTGATGAAGCTATTATGAGTCCAGGATTGGGACAGGCCATATTAAGTATTTGTGAAGCTGTGATGAAGCTATTATGAGTCCAGGATTGGGACCGGCCATATTAAGTATTTATGAAGCTGTGGTGAAAGCTATTATGAGTCCAGGATTGGGACAGGCCATATTAAGTATTTATAAAGCTGTGGTGAAAGCTATTATGAGTCCAGGATTGGGACAGGCCATATTATGTATTTATGAAGCTGTGATGAAGCTATTATGAGTCCAGGATTGGGACAGGCCATATTAAGTATTTATGAAGCTGTGGTGAAAGCTATTATGAGTCCAGGATTGGGACAGGCCATATTATGTATTTATGAAGCTGTGGTGAAAGCTATTATGAGTCCAGGATTGGGACAGGCCATATTATGTATTTATGAAGCTGTGATGAAGCTATTATGAGTCCAGGATTGGGACAGGCCATATTAAGTATTTATGAAGCTGTGGTGAAAGCTATTATGAGTCCAGGATTGGGACAGGCCATATTAAGTATTTATGAAGCTGTGGTGAAAGCTATTATGAGTCCAGGATTGGGACAGGCCATATTAAGTATTTATGAAGCTGTGGTGAAAGCTATTATGAGTCCAGGATTGGGACAGGCCATATTAAGTATTTATGAAGCTGTGGTGAAAGCTATTATGAGTCCAGGATTGGGACAGGCCATATTATGTATTTATGAAGCTGTGATGAAGCTATTATGAGTCCAGGATTGGGACAGGCCATATTAAGTATTTATGAAGCTGTGGTGAAGCTGGTGTTAGAGCGCTGACATTATTGGTAACTGCTGAGGGTGCAGTCTGGTGAGCGCTGGGGATAGTGTGCATTTTTCATTGTGAACTTTATATTTATGCTTACGTGTTCGTATTGTGATTCAAACATGTATATTGATGTGAACGTGATCGTGCCGTGACTTAATAAATTGTCATTAAAGGTCACCAGGCGTTTACACGATTCAATGACTGCTTCTGATGTGTGTACCTGTGGTGAGTGTCTGTTCCAGATACACACACTCTTCATCACCCCACATGTCACAACACACTGACATTAATCTCCATAGTAGTATCAGTGCTTGGCTACAGACAACAAGTCGATAACATATCTGGTGGGCCAGTAAACAATTTGGTTGCAGGGAAAACAAGGCGAGAACTTTATCAACTGGTTTTAAAGTTATGATATTAATGTACAATTTTAATTTCCTGTCCCTCAAATCTTTTAGGACAGGAATGTTTAAAACTTAAAAGTGAAAATGTGGTTTTATACAAAATTAAATGCACATGAAGGACATCTGTCCCATAGATCTTAATATTTTAATGTTTATAAACGTTTATTCCCTGTTGGAAACTACTGTTCTATGAAGAGTCAATATTAGGAAAGACTGGTGGACGCATCATGTCACAATATGTTTCTGAATAGGGTGGAGATTAAACACATTTGAGTTTGCATATAAGCCCGCAAGATTTTTGCTGACTTCTGGTTGACACTGAATGACTTGCTCGAGAAAAACTGCGCACTGCTTCACTACAGTGTATACTGGAGACTGCTAGTACAATTAGGCTTTCATATATAGAAACAACCGGTAGGTTGCCTCAAATTCTGCAGCTCCGGCTTCTGACCAACTTGATACTGGGTGATGTAACCCGCAATCAATGAAATAAATCCCACAATTTGTTAAACGTTAACAGGCTATCAATGGGTCAACTTTAGATAGCTGCTGTTCCAGACGCAAAGGCAATTCGGTCATTAATTGGTCTGCCTTGAACCTTGCTTGTAGGAAATATTTTTCAAGTGATACCATGCATAGCAAAAGCGTTAGTTTTATTCCCTCTATGTTTAGACTAACATTAGCCAATCAATTTAAACTACGCCGATTTGACTTGCTTCCAAACAACGCGTCTAGAAAAAAAATATAACATCACAAGGTTTTTTCAAAAAAGAGCGGTTACCAGTGCGTCTGTCAGTCTGTAGTCAATTTTTATTTTATGCAATAACTCAGTCACTTTTGAAGCGATTTAAAAGATGAAAAGTGATTATTAATCAGGCTAGTGTCCTTTATCTAACCAGTAGGTTTTCATCTACGTCTTTATCTAAGTTTGCATCTTTGTACTTTTCTCTTTATTTATTCTGAACAAAATACTTTTACTCTAAGTCTAGATACGTTTTTATAGGAAATAGTATAGTATTGAATAAGCAACATTATCGTTTTTAATTCCATTCTGTCCTTTCCTTTTTATTCATCCTTTTATAGAATGCAATACATTTTCTACGTTTTCTGTCTTTCTTTGGCCCCTTTTCCTCCCCTGCACTCATTTGGTTCGTTAGTTTCTGTTTGAAAATACCCAAGTGGGTTTAGCCTTTTTCCATGCTAACCCCCTCCTCTTTTTCTCTCTCTCCCGTTTTTTTTTTTGGAAACGAAACACGTGTTGACCGACTGCCAAAACGGTTTTATGTTATATTTAAAATTTAGTACTGAGTAACGAAAAAGCCTGTGATAAAAGGGATGGGTACCATCGCGTGGCGTTAATAGTTTCAAAACGCAAGCAGCTCTCTGGCGTTTTTTTTAAATGCGACGTTCTTGAAAAGAAAAAATATAACTACTGTAGTTTATTACTCGATCATTTTTCAAATGTAGTTATTTTTAGACAACAACCTTCCCCAAACTAATAGGACGGATGGGTAGTAGGGAAGGAGATCCCATTTCCACTATAATAGAAAAATATTCAAATATTGCGTCCAATTCTTAGTAGTAATGTGACCTTTTGCCCTTAACGATTTTTCCCAAATATATTAGCGGATTAAAAAGTTGTAAAACTACTTTCTTAGATTTTGAATCATGGAATTTATCGACAGGGAGGGGTAATACGGACTGACTTTACTACATATCTCCCCGGTTAAGAGCCTGCATCATAATGCAGCTTTAAATTTCGTATTAACAATCCCGATCAAATTAACTCAACTAGGCTTTATGAGTATCCTAGGTTTTCTGCAGGTGGGTGCCTACTCAAAAAGTCTGCCCCAACATTCTGCGATCCAGGAGTGTATTCAATGGCAAACGAATATGGTTGAATGAGAAGAGACCACCTTAATAAACGGGCATTTCCATGTTTTGCCTGGGCCAAAAATACCAATGGCTGATGATCTGATTGTACCACGAATGTTCTACCATATAAATAGATCTGGAACTTATTGATCGCCCAGACTAAAGCCAAACATTCTTTTTCAATTGTTGAGTAATTTTGTTCAGCTCGGTTTAATTTGCGACTGGCATAAGCAACTGGGTTCAATTCCTTAGCTGGTGAAGAGGACCTTTGTAACAAAGTGGCCCCCAGGCCCACATTACTAGCGTCCGTTCTTACCACGAATTCCTGACTCAAATCAGGTAATTTCAATATAGGCTTGCTGGTGAGTTTTTCCTTTAACTCATTATATGCCAATTCACATTCTGCCGACCATTCAATTTTATCTGGTTTTCCTTTGCGAGTTAAATCCGTCAGAGGCGCACACACAGAGTTAAAGATTTCAATGTACTTTTGATAAAAGCCACAAAGTGACACAAAGGATCGCACGTCCTTTTTAGTCTGTGGTCTGGATGCTCTCTGCAATTTCTCCAGGTTCTTGGGGTCAGGGGTCATGCTACCCTGATGTACCGCATGTCCCAAGAATTCTAATTCCTTGCATCCAATACAACATTTTGTTGGTCTAGCAGTCAAATTTGCCTCTCTGAGTCTATCAAATAGCATATTCAAAGAGTTAACGTGTTCTTCAAATGTTTCCGTAGCGATGAGGATATCATCCATGAAATTTGTTATACATGGGTTTTTCAGTGGATCCAACAATTTTCGTATCATTCTGGAAAACACACTCGGGGCATTCTTCAATCCAAACGGTAACATGTTAAACTCATAGTGCCCTTCCGATGTGCTAAACGCCAGATAAGGTCGGATCTCAGGCTTCACTGGAATTTGATAATATCCCTTGCTGAGATCTACCTTGGAAAAATATTTTGCCTTGTTCAACCTGGCTGTCGTAGATTTCCGATAGGAGAATTAAGACTAGGTTTGGTCCCTTCTGAATAGGTTTGAATAGGTGATAGACTCAGTGAGAGTTAGTGAAAGGTAATAGAATTTCCACACACGTGAGATGATAGATTTTGATATAGTGGCTGTCTCTGAAAGCGAAAAGAATTCTTCTCTCTCTCACCTATCTTCTACAACAGTTGTTACAGCGTCAGACAGACTACACCAATATACATATTACGTATATTTCTATCACTCACAGGCACGCACATACACGTGACGACAGGTAAACACACAGACGTGGGAAAACTATAACAATGATATATATATTATCTAGAACGAGCTGACCAAACACGATTATTAAGTTCAAGAGCGATTTTATTATCAGGAAAAAATCGGCTCACAACATCAAAGAAAGTACATCAAGGAAAATACATATACACATAGTCATAAAAAATCAAGGAAATGTTGCAAGGATGATAGCCCCGTTATAGTGTTAACTCTAGGTTTAGCCCGGCCCCGTTAAGAGAACAGATGATGGCGCCCGAGTCACAGATACATAGGGTTTGAGTCTAAGAGTTTTTCTTTGTTTTATCTCGTAATTATATGCACAGAGTTTGCAAAACATCTGATTTAACCTAAGACAAAAACACAAGAACTCTAGCCTTAGCAACAAATTATGCAGATTGGGAAAAAAAAAATTAGGACAGCAACAGGGTGTCAAAGATATAATAGTGAAAATATCACTCAGACCAGCGTACACTCATTCATTCCGCCATGGCTTCTCATTCAGGTACTCACGACTTTGCTCGCTGCCTCTTGGAACACATTGATTTTAGATTTTCACACAGACTCAAAAAATGCAGTCTTCTGCCAAGAAGTCCCCAGTTCCAAAAGACGTATTTAACTTGGAGTCTCCGGGAACGACTACTTGGGTATGCAAATTTGTTCAAATGTCTGATTAAGTCACCTAACAATTATTCCAGGCGCGGGAGTTAGCAGAGCACAGTGTCAATAGCGTAGGTTTCAAAAAAATGATGAATGTCAGGTCGGTGCCTTCTCTCAGTATAGGATTCACTTTAGTCACACCACAGATTTGTCCACAAGATATAATCTAGTCGGGAAATGATTGTTAATATTCACGCCACCAGGCAGCAAATTATATAGAGTTTCTAGAAGAAATTAAGTGCTGGCTCCAAGGTCCAGTATTTATCATTACAGTCTTTGAAAACCCGTTATAGGGATATTAGTATTTCTGTCTAACTTGCACCGTCAGATCAGTGTTACTTGAGAAAACCCACGTGGTTCAAAATAAGGACTGTCTATTTCTTCACAAGTATGGAAACTACTACTAGGTGCTGGTAAAGTTAGGGTCACCCCAAAAACTTTCACTGTGTGGAGGAAAAATAACACATATAATATAATAAACAGAATCTGTACTGGTTAAAACTTACATTTAAACTTGCAAGCAGAGAGCTTTGCTTATCATTTAAACTTCCCGTGACGTAAGTTATATTTAAAAATCAGCAATCCTCATAAATTAAGAACACGTGCGTATTCCGTCACCATTCATGAGGCTGGATTCTAGAGTTTATACGTTAGTTTAGAAAAATACACTCGACTGAGTATTAGCAGTTAAATTAAATTCATAAATAGCTACAATTGCCGTTATAAGCTAGAAATTAAATTTTTAGTCTGCTTTCCACTGAATGCTTCCCTAGAAAATATAATAGCCTACCACTTTATTTCTCTTCTGCGCTAAAGAAATAGATTAAAATGAATTAAGCGATTTAACACTTTAACACTCACAAAATCTATATATCTATCATATTAATTACCTCAACCACAGAATTACAGGTAGTCGCACAACTTAAGAATAAAAATGCTGAAAATATTTCTGGAAGTCTAGAAGTTCGACAAATTGCCGAAACAAACTGAGATCTTCACTAACAGCTATTCTGTTTTCGAGCGACCTATCTACTGTGGAGTCTATGAGCGAGAATGAAATTAAAGTTTCAAACTTGGCCAATATCTTAAAATCAGACAAAGGGCCCAAACTTATTTCGCCAAGCGAAATTATCTCCCCTACTCCCAACATTTACGTCCGCTTAACGCGTGTCGTAACTGTCACCTACTGACCACGATGTACGCGTGTCAGTTTCAAATCCCAGACAGCCTGACTCCATTGTAGGGCAGTTTTCACACTACAGCTGACCATGGCCCAAGTGAGCGCCGTGTCAGTTTGGGATTTTCCAGCCAAATGTCTGGATACTGACCGGTGCAGATGTAAAGTATCACACCCCACCGGGACTTATGCCGAGAAGAGACTCGCGCGCTCGGTGAGAATGTAGACGATTTGCTACGTCTTATGTTCAGCGAACCGACTTATCACGCCTTCTGACGCCCTGCAGCCCTGACATCTACGTAATCTCGTCCTAGCGCGATTCTCAGTTTTGAGAAAGAAACAGGTAAAGTTTGCGAATTATATGAAAATAATATTCGCAAAACGAATGGATGAAAAATATACGGGAAAAATGAAATACAGAGATAATAAAGAGAGAATTTTGGGTGAACGAATAGGAAGAAGATGTAGGAAATTAAATGAATATAAACCCTACGTGACAGAGCCTCCCCCCTTTAAGATATGGAAGCACTCCATGTCTACATTATGGAGTTTAATTTCATATAACCGTAGCTTCGGGGTGTCTGTCCTCTTCCCTCTCATCTTCCCCCTCCATCTCTGTCCAATTCCTACTCAAGTCCACTCCTCAAAGTTTCCTTCCCCCGGAATGTCTCCCATGCGCGCTTGAAAGAGCGTCGCCGCTTCTGACATTTTTGAAAGATTTCCTGTGATAGCGGTGGAATATCCCTGCCACTATCATCATCTTCGTCAGTTTTGGCGATCGTCAGGAGATGGTCGGAGGTTGGCACTGGTTTTTCCAAGTATCTCTTTAAGAGATTTAAATGGAAAACCTTCTCCTTTCCTTCAATAGAGATCTGGTAGTTAGCCTTAGAAATCTTTTTCAGGACGGTAAACGGCCCTTGCCATCCGATCTTCAGTTGGTTGTTCTCAGTAGGGAGTAACACCAAAACTTTCTCTCCTGCTTCCAGTTCTCTCTCTTCCGCGACTTTCCTGTATCGGTTAGCGTGCTTTGTGCGAGCTCGCTTAAAGTTAGTCGTTGCTAGGTCCCACCCTAGTTTCAACCTTTCCTTTAAAACCGACACATATTTACTTGCTGAGACGACTGTCTCATCCGCCTTCTCGTCTGTCAGAGACTGAAGTAAGGCTTCAAGCGGGCCCTTAATGGGTCTGCCAAATAAGAGTGTAGCTGGCGGAAATCCTGTGGAAGTATGAGGAGATTCTCTGTAGCCAAATAATGCTGCAGGAATACAGAGATCCCAATCTTCAGGTTTCACTTGTGCCAGCTTACTTAGCATCATGGTGAGGTTTCCATTAGCACGTTCCACGAGCCCATTTCCCGCCGGAGTATATGGCTTAGTGTGGATGTGTTGGGTCCTCAAGATCTTAACGATCTCATCCATCAACAGGTTTCGGTATGGAGATCCATTATCCGTCAACACTTGCTGCGGGAATCCCAACCGAGTGAAAATCTGCACGAGGGCTTCTGCGACATGCTTGGCATCTGCGCATGTTAGCGGGATAGCTTCTGCCCATAAAGTGCATGTATCGACTAAGGTCAGGATGAACCTGTTCCTTCTTTTAGTCCTTTCGAAAGGCCCTAAAATGTCGATCACAACCCGTTCGAATGGTGTTCCCATTATTGGCATTTCACCCATGTGGACTGGGGGTGTCCGTTGCTTGGGTGGCACACGTTGGCACTGGGCACAGGATTTGACATATCTGATAATATCAGTATTTACTCCTGGCCACCAATAATGAGTGGTTATACGTTGGTTTGTGGCGTTCTGTCCCATATGTCCGCTAAAGGGAAGAGAGTGCCCCATTTCTAGGATTTGGCTTCTGTACTGTTTCGGTACTAGGAGCTGGTTGTAACCTTGGTCAGGCTTGCCCGTTCTCCGATAAAGTACGCCATCCTCAGAAAAAATGTCCCCGTGCTGTTTGGGTTCCTTCGCCATGGGCAGTTTCCTAAAGCAGGGTGCCAAAGTAGGATCCTTTTGTTGCGCTTCTTTAAGTTCCATAGGTAACAAATTAGGCGCAGGCTCCCGTTCCTTCTTGGTTTGCCCTCTTGTAGTTACTGCTGCCACAATCGGCTCTTCCGGTTTCCCAATACACACGTATCTCCCGCCAAGTATGACTGGGTAGATGGGATCATCCATAACAGCCGCTTTGATCACACCTCTGACAAAGTCAGAGTGTATCTCCACCAATGCGATGGGAAGCGCTGTAGGTGCCTCACTCTTACGAACTCCACAAAGTTGGACGGTCTCTGCTGTCTCTTGACCGGGTTTGACCAGGTTCCTGGCAACAATGCAATCATAAGAAAGCCCCGTGTCAAATAAGCAAGAAGTTTGAGAACCGTTCAAAGTAACAGTACCTCGCGTTGAGGGTCTATCCCCAACAGGTTGGGAATCACTGTCAATAATTCCGCCTTGCGAGACTGTCAATAAGCATCCGATGCGTTTCGGCTCGGTGTGCTCGGTCTGATCATATGTCCCGTGCTCAGGGGTTTTCCCTTTGCCACCTTGTCCTTTCTGGCTGCGCTGCCATGTAGGGCGGTCGGGTTGATCAGACTGTTTGGGGTGGTTGGGGTACTTGTTCTTGTAGAACTTGGATTTTTCAGGAGGGGGGTTTTGAGGTCCAGTTTCTCTGTGGTTGTTTTGGTTAGAAGCCTGAGAAGATTGCTCTAGGTTATGTTTTCGAAAATGCTCCTCTGTCGGTTTCCGCTTTGTGGCCGGTAGTTCAGCCAGCGCATTGTGATAACGCTCAGACTTTTCCAAAATGTCTTCAAGTTTTTCTGCCCCCTGCTCAGCGAGAAATCTCCGGGTATCAGCAGACAAAGTGTTCTTTATTTGTTCAGTTAGAACAAGTTCCTCAAGACCTTCATAGGTAGAGGGGAGCTGCGAAAGCTCAAGGCACTTTGTTAGATATCCCTTAAGACGAGATGAGAACTGGTGAAAAGTTTCAGAATTCTCTTTCCGGCTGTTGCGAAACAGTTGCAAAAACTTGCGAGCGTTCATTTCAAAGCGCTCCAGTAACGCTTTCTTCAACACATCGTAGTCGTCTTGTTGGCTACTTTCCAGCTTAGAATAAACATCATAAGCAGAACCTTTTAGGGCCTGGGAAAGTTTCATATTCCAACGCGACCTCTCTAACCCGTACAGAGTTGCAATTTTCT
The DNA here is from genome assembly GCA_024509875.1 of Oreohelix idahoensis. NCBI lineage: Eukaryota > Metazoa > Mollusca > Gastropoda > Stylommatophora > Oreohelicidae > Oreohelix > Oreohelix idahoensis. The sequence goes on along the minus strand of JAMPIV010005084.1, from coordinate 563,534 downwards.
CAAATTTTTCTAACCATGTGTCAATCTTCTCATTTGGACAAGGAAAAGATTCAAGAGTGAAAGACATAGCATTTAGTTGAAGAGATTGAGTGTTAGCAGGGTCAGTTAAGGAAGATTGAGGAGAAGACTCTCCATTGCTGGAGGTAGAGGCAGCCCCACGACTTTGGAACTCTAGAGCTTTAAGAGCCAACTCATGTTGTCTCTCCTTCTCTCTTTCCTCATGCTGTCTCTCCTTCTCTTTCTCGTCACGCTGTCTCTCCTTCTCTCTTTCCTCATGCTGTCTCTCCTTCTCTCGTTCGTTCGCCCTGCGAATTTCCATTTCCTCGTCCATCTTCTTCTGCTGTAAAAGACGGTCTTCCGCTTCCTTCCTCTCCGCATCATATCTCTCAAGTTCGTCTCTGACAAATGCTTTCGCTTCTTCTCCTTCCAGTCCCTCCTCTCTCGCTTCGTCCCTGAGAAGTTGTCTAAGCTTTGCCCTCTCGGCCATATTATGTCAGTGACTGAGACACGTGGAGATAGAAAATAGGAAAAAGAATACACTGGTTCCTACCACTTACGAGAAAAAAAATTACCAAAAATCAAAAGATGATATCCTTAACCCTGGGATACCTCCTCCAAAGTAAAATCTAACTATCGCTGCTATTATCGGCAATAAAGCACTTAATGCAAAACACGACTACGCCAACTAAATGGTAGTTAAGATTACTTCTGAAAAATAAGTTGCTACAGTGGAAAAGCAAAAGAATATTGCAAACATTAAAGAGAAAAATAATCCCTTAATTTAAAAAAATCCACTATAAGTTCGCCCCTGAAGTCAGATCGGGTAAGGGAGGGAATTAATCTGGACAAAAAGTCCGAAACACACTCCTTAACTTAGTTCAAACGCCGTTCTGCCTCAGTACCCAGTGAATGTTATACACTCACCACTTTACCAGCATTTAGTATTACAATCAGCAGTTAACATATATCCCGACAAAATCAACCTGTAACCAAAATGTATATTATTCAAAGATGCTGTGGAAAAAAAAACTTATTAGTTTGTGTGGTCAGCACGCCCGTAAACAGATCGCTAGTCTAGGGGGTAATTTTTTTAAAAAAGATACACAACTCACAAGACATCACACTCTTACTCTATATCAGAATACAGAATCTTAAGTTCAAAATCCAGATAGACGAGTCCACGTTTGTCGTACTCGTCTTCCTATTCTAAGTTCAAAGACCGGAAACGAGTCCCCATTTGTCGTAGATTTCCGATAGGAGAATTAAGACTAGGTTTGGTCCCTTCTGAATAGGTTTGAATAGGTGATAGACTCAGTGAGAGTTAGTGAAAGGTAATAGAATTTCCACACACGTGAGATGATAGATTTTGATATAGTGGCTGTCTCTGAAAGCGAAAAGAATTCTTCTCTCTCTCACCTATCTTCTACAACAGTTGTTACAGCGTCAGACAGACTACACCAATATACATATTACGTATATATTCTATCACTCACAGGCACGCACATACACGTGACGACAGGTAAACACACAGACGTGGGAAAACTATAACAATGATATATATATTATCTAGAACGAGCTGACCAAACACGATTATTAAGTTCAAGAGCGATTTTATTATCAGGAAAAAATCGGCTCACAACATCAAAGAAAGTACATCAAGGAAAATACATATACACATAGTCATAAAAAATCAAGGAAATGTTGCAAGGATGATAGCCCCGTTATAGTGTTAACTCTAGGTTTAGCCCGGCCCCGTTAAGAGAACAGATGATGGCGCCCGAGTCACAGATACATAGGGTTTGAGTCTAAGAGTTTTTCTTTGTTTTATCTCGTAATTATATGCACAGAGTTTGCAAAACATCTGATTTAACCTAAGACAAAAACACAAGAACTCTAGCCTTAGCAACAAATTATGCAGATTGGGAAAAAAAAATTAGGACAGCAACAGGGTGTCAAAGATATAATAGTGAAAATATCACTCAGACCAGCGTACACTCATTCATTCCGCCATGGCTTCTCATTCAGGTACTCACGACTTTGCTCGCTGCCTCTTGGAACACATTGATTTTAGATTTTCACACAGACTCAAAAAATGCAGTCTTCTGCCAAGAAGTCCCCAGTTCCAAAAGACGTATTTAACTTGGAGTCTCCGGGAACGACTACTTGGGTATGCAAATTTGTTCAAATGTCTGATTAAGTCACCTAACAATTATTCCAGGCGCGGGAGTTAGCAGAGCACAGTGTCAATAGCGTAGGTTTCAAAAAAATGATGAATGTCAGGTCGGTGCCTTCTCTCAGTATAGGATTCACTTTAGTCACACCACAGATTTGTCCACAAGATATAATCTAGTCGGGAAATGATTGTTAATATTCACGCCACCAGGCAGCAAATTATATAGAGTTTCTAGAAGAAATTAAGTGCTGGCTCCAAGGTCCAGTATTTATCATTACAGTCTTTGAAAACCCGTTATAGGGATATTAGTATTTCTGTCTAACTTGCACCGTCAGATCAGTGTTACTTGAGAAAACCCACGTGGTTCAAAATAAGGACTGTCTATTTCTTCACAAGTATGGAAACTACTACTAGGTGCTGGTAAAGTTAGGGTCACCCCAAAACTTTCACTGTGTGGAGGAAAAATAACACATATAATATAATAAACAGAATCTGTACTGGTTAAAACTTACATTTAAACTTGCAAGCAGAGAGCTTTGCTTATCATTTAAACTTCCCGTGACGTAAGTTATATTTAAAAATCAGCAATCCTCATAAATTAAGAACACGTGCGTATTCCGTCACCATTCATGAGGCTGGATTCTAGAGTTTATACGTTAGTTTAGAAAAATACACTCGACTGAGTATTAGCAGTTAAATTAAATTCATAAATAGCTACAATTGCCGTTATAAGCTAGAAATTAAATTTTTAGTCTGCTTTCCACTGAATGCTTCCCTAGAAAATATAATAGCCTACCACTTTATTTCTCTTCTGCGCTAAAGAAATAGATTAAAATGAATTAAGCGATTTAACACTTTAACACTCACAAAATCTATATATCTATCATATTAATTACCTCAACCACAGAATTACAGGTAGTCGCACAACTTAAGAATAAAAATGCTGAAAATATTTCTGGAAGTCTAGAAGTTCGACAAATTGCCGAAACAAACTGAGATCTTCACTAACAGCTATTCTGTTTTCGAGCGACCTATCTACTGTGGAGTCTATGAGCGAGAATGAAATTAAAGTTTCAAACTTGGCCAATATCTTAAAATCAGACAAAGGGCCCAAACTTATTTCGCCAAGCGAAATTATCTCCCCTACTCCCAACATTTACGTCCGCTTAACGCGTGTCGTAACTGTCACCTACTGACCACGATGTACGCGTGTCAGTTTCAAATCCCAGACAGCCTGACTCCATTGTAGGGCAGTTTTCACACTACAGCTGACCATGGCCCAAGTGAGCGCCGTGTCAGTTTGGGATTTTCCAGCCAAATGTCTGGATACTGACCGGTGCAGATGTAAAGTATCACACCCCACCGGGACTTATGCCGAGAAGAGACTCGCGCGCTCGGTGAGAATGTAGACGATTTGCTACGTCTTATGTTCAGCGAACCGACTTATCACGCCTTCTGACGCCCTGCAGCCCTGACATCTACGTAATCTCGTCCTAGCGCGATTCTCAGTTTTGAGAAAGAAACAGGTAAAGTTTGCGAATTATATGAAAATAATATTCGCAAAACGAATGGATGAAAAATATACGGGAAAAATGAAATACAGAGATAATAAAGAGAGAATTTTGGGTGAACGAATAGGAAGAAGATGTAGGAAATTAAATGAATATAAACCCTACGTGACACTGGCAAACAGTTGGTTAGTATCAGGTAATGGATCCACCTGACTTTCTGTGGCAGTATTCAGTTTCCTGTAATCTATGCACAGTCTATGTTCCCCAGATGGTTTCCTCAACAATACCACACTGGAGCTATACGGAGATTCACTGTGAGAAATGATCCCTTCTTGTAACAGATAATCTATCTCCTCTTTCAAAGCTTTCTCTTTTGCGAATGGGATAGTATAGGCTCTCATACAGATGGGTGTTGGGTCTAGTAGTTTCATGTCATATTCCAACAAGTTTGTGTGCCTCGGTCTGTCCGTTAACACGTCTGTATGATTCTCCAGAATTTTTTGAATCTTCTCCCTCTGCCCTTTTGTCAGATGTTTACTGATCTTTACCTGTGCAGGAGTCTCACAGGGTTTCAGGGGGTATTCAACAGAGGTGAGAGGTTCATTCTTCATTTCAGTGGCTATGGCTAAGGTCATTAAGTGTGTCCCTTCCACATTGTTTCTCTCATTGTATTTCTTGAGAAGGTTCACGTGATAGACTTTTTCCTTCCCTTTCTTGTCTATCTTGTAGTTAGTTCTAGATACCTTTTCTAAAACTGTGTATGGACCTTGCCATCCAATTTGAAGTTTGTTGCTGCTGCCGGGTAGTAGAAGAAGCACCTTCTCTCCCACAGCTAGCTCCCTATCCTTCGCTTTCTTATTGTAATATGCAGCATGTTTCTTCCGGGCTTGTCTTAGGTTATCATTTGCAAGTTTCCAGCCAGTTTTTAAGCAAGTGGTCAGCTCGTTCTCATACTGATACGATGAGGTAACAGTCTCCTCTGCCTTCTCATCTGTCCATGTCCTCAATAAGGCTTCCAATGGACCTTTGATTGGTCTTGTTAATTTTGGTCGGTTATTCGGCAGACCAATTTTTCATGGCGCCGGTAATTATCATGTAACTGGAAGTATGGTGGTGGTGATCTTCCACCCTTTTGTTTGTAATCACACACGAACCGTCCACTACCAATTCTTCGACTGGGGTTTCCCCGTAGTTTCAGTTTCGAATTTAGAGGTCTTCCCTCTCTTTTATTTTCATCCAGTTCCAGGAATTCCGACCAAGGGATTGTCGGGTGGGACTGGGTTGAGGTCACTTTTTGTTCAATACGCATAGTGGCCATTCTAACTGATTTATTAGAAGACTGGGTGTGAAAAGGGGTTTTCCTATCCACGATGTCTACCTTATCATATTTATTTTTCTTTTTATTTTCAGGCCTGTTTTCACCGTAGTGTTTTTGTAGGTCCTGATTATTTTCCCAACGTGTGGGCTTTCCCCTGTTGCATTGGTCGCAGGCCTCCACAAATTTGGCAATGTCTGCCGCTACGCCTGGCCAATAAAATGACAGAGATACTTTTTGGCATGTAGTACCTATTTTCTCATGTACACCGCCTGATGCAACATGTGATCTTTTTATCACTTTCTCCCTATATGAATTTGGAAGTACCAGCTGTCCATGACCAGTGGAACCAGTTCCAGCCTTCCTATACATGAGTTTATTCTTCATATAAAAGTCTCCTTTGTTTGGAGGGGTATGGCACTTTGGGAGTTTCTTGAAACACGGGGTTTCCCAAAAAGACGTATCTACACCCCAATATCAGAGGGTAGATTGGTTCGTTTATCACTGCTGCTCTAATCACTCCTTCCACATAGCGTGTTTTTACACTTATTCTTGATATGGGAAGTGTCATAGTTGCTACTTCCTTGGTTGCCGCTTGTATTTCCACTGTTTCTGTGGTATATTGATCTGGGTGAACCAGGTGAGAACTTACGACTGAGTCAAATTCCAATCCAGTATCATAAAGGCACCTAATGGTGGCCCCATTACATACTACGTCTTCACATACAGGGGGATGATAAGGTTCCTGCTGTCCAGTAGGTTTTCATTTTTGTCCGTTACTTCCTGTTTTAAGGCATGCAGCGTGGTAAGGAGGGTTATTTTTCTTCCTACAGTCTTTTGTATTATGGTTATTCATCCTACAGAATTTGCAATATTTACTTTCCGGTCTGTAAGGTTTCCTCTCATTGAATTGCGGGTTCCTATCTCGAGGGTCAAATATGGGTCTATCATAGTTGGGTTTACCTCTGTTACCCTGATTTCTAGTGTCAAACTTATTATGGGGTTGAGGAGCTTCATTATTGTCTATCCGTTTCTTTTTAGCGCCAGCTACTTCTGCCTGGGCTGCCTGATACCTCTCAGCAACATTGAGCACATCATCTAACTTCTCCGCACCCTGTTCCATAAGAAACTTTCTCATGTCTGGAGCCATGAACTCTCTCACCTGCTCTATCAAGATCATTTCCTTTAAATCTTGGGTTTTCCCCAGAGCAGTCCATTTCTCCAAATAGGTTTCCAACCTTGCAGAGAATTGATGAAATGTCTCCCCAGACAGGAGCTTAGCATTTCTAAATCTCTTTCTATAAAACTCACCATTCTTCTCGTATCTAATTAAAAGAGCCTGTTTTAATATGTCATAGTCTTCCTGATCTTCCCTGCTCAATTTTGAAAATACTTCATGCGATGTTCCCCTAAGTCCTTGAGATACTTTCAAACTCCACCTTTCCCTCTCTAAACCATAACTTGTAGCTAATCTTTCAAATCTAGAGAGGAAGGACTCAATGTCATCCTCTTTTTCTACAAAGGGGTCTAGATGAAACCCTATGGCTGAGTTGGAGGCTCCCTGACTAGCACTGGCATCAGAGGTAGATGGGCTGTTACCAATTTCAGGAGCATGGCCTTGCAATTCTAACTCCCTTAGTCGTAGCTCATGTTCTCGCTGTAATCGTTTTTCCTCTTTTTCCGCCTCCCATTTCTTTTCCTCTAACTGTAATCTTTTTATCTCAGCCTCCCTATCAGCCTCTAATGCCCTAGCCTCTTTCTCAGCCTCAAATTGTAATTTCTTAAGTTCCTTATCAGCTTCTAGTTTCCTCTCTTCCTCTAACCTCCTATCTTCTCTTTGAATAAATTTATCAGTCTCTGATGTCACATACTGAATCAGAACTTGCCCCTCCATGCCCATTTCCTTTGCAGACTGTAGAGCAGCCGATATAAATTTGGCCAAATCTGCCATCTTTAATCTGGTACTAAATTATATTTACTCTAACTAAAACAACTAACAAATGTTATAATTAATTAAATTATTAAGGGCTATGCCAACTGAAATAATTCTCCACCTTATAAATATATAAATTTTATTACTATGGGGATACCATGGATCTATGGTGTTACAGGTAATTAAAAATCTCGGGACGGGACCCCAATATATGTGGTGGGTTTTGATGTTAAAGAAAGAAATTAGTACTTGTCTACAGAGTGAGGTCAGCTATGCAAGTCCCTGAGTCTAATAGTTGATGATGATGTTCTCAGGGTACCTGACTGCTACCACCCTACGATCTCACTCTGCGATTTATTTTGGGTATCTAGTGTTTGTGATGTTATTTATATGGCTTGGTGTCTAGGGTAAAGAAAATGTAGTGTTAAATGCGTTTAACAAACACAATTTTAACTTACTAAAATGGAATAAAACAAGACTGGTTTTAAAGTTATGATATTAATGTACAATTTTAATTTCCTGTCCCTCAAATCTTTTAGGACAGGAATGTTTAAAACTTAAAAAAGAAAAAGTGGTTTTATACAAAATTAAATGCACATGAAGGACATCTGTCCCATAGATCTTAATATTTTAATGTTTATAAACGTTTATTCCCTGTTGGAAAATACTGTTCTATGAAGAGTCAATATTGGGAAAGACTGGTGGACGCATCATGTCACAATATGTTTCTGAATAGGGTGGAGATTAAACACATTTGAGTTTGCATATAAGCCCGCAAGATTTTTGCTGACTTCTTGTTGACACTGAATGACTTGCTCGAGAAAAACTGCGCACTGCTTCACTACAGTGTATACTGGAGACTGCTAGTACAATTAGGCTTTCATATATAGAAACAACCGGTAGGTTGCCTCAAATTCTGCAGCTCCGGCTTCTGACAAACTTGATACTGGGTGATGTAACCCGCAATCAATGAAAAAAACCCCACAATTTGTTAAACGTTAACAGGCTATCAATGGGTCAACTTTAGATAGCTGCTGTTCCAGACGCAAAGGCAATTCGGTCATTAATTGGTCTGCCTTGAACCTTGCTTGTAGGAAATATTTTTCAAGTGATACCATGCATAGCAAAAGCGTTAGTTTTATTCTCTCTATGTTTAGACTAACATTAGCCAATCAATTTAAACTACGCCGATTTGACTTGCTTCCAAACAACACGTCTAGAAAAAAAATATAACATCCCAAGGTTTTTTTCAAAAAGAGCGGTTACCAGTGGGTCTGTCGGTCTGTAGTCAATTTTTAGTTTATGCAATAACTCAGTCACTTTTGAAGCGATTTAAAAGATGAAAAGTGATTATTAATCAGGCTAGTGTCCTTTATCTAGCCAGTAGGTTTTCATCTACGTCTTTATCTAAGTTTGCATCTTTGTACTTTTCTCTTTATTTATTCTGAACAAAATACTTTTACTCTAAGTCTAGATACGTTTTTATAGGAAATAGTATAGTATTGAATAAGCAACATTATCGTTTTTAATTCCATTCTGTCCTTTCCTTTTTATTCATCCTTCTATAGAATGCAATACATTTTCTACGTTTTCTGTCTTTTTTTGGCCCCTTTTCCTCCCCTGCACTCATTTGGTTCGTTAGTTTTAGTTTGAAAATACCCAAGTGGGTTTAGACTTTTTCCATGCTAACCCCCTCCTCTTTTTCTCTCTCTCCCTTTTTTTTTTTTTTTTGAAACGAAATACGTGTTGGTCGACTGCCAAAACGGTTTTATGTTATATTTAAAATTTAGTACTGAGTAACGAAAAAGCCTGTGATAAAAGGGATGGGTACCATCGCGTGGCGTTAATAGTTTCAAAACGCAAGCAGCTCTCTGGCGTTTTTTTAAAATGCGACGTTCTTGAAAAGAAAAAAATATAACTGTAAAGGGCAATTTTTACTATCTTGCAATATAATACATTTATATTCTTATTATGTTCGCAAATATTTTGTAAGCAAAGTATTTCCTTTTTAAGTGCTTAAGGAGAAGTCATTTTTTGGGTTGCTTCCCTTGAAAATAGTTCTGTCATCTTCGATCGGACTCCGCAGACGACTCTAGGCCTACTGCGATTTATTCTGTGGCTGGGTAGGAATAGATTGTTCTTGCTTCAGTATATCTATGGCCTGAATTTATACGTAGTGTTTGTATGAGTAGGACGAGTCTGTCTTATATATGGATATCTTTGCATTTCTAAGTCGAACTAATTTGGTTGTCGCTAGAAAAGGTCAAAGGCTATGCAGCGGAAGTATCGCTAGCAAAGGGGTGTGATCCATGGCTGTCATCCTGTGAGGATGCCGAGTTTTGTTGTAGCAGGCTTTTTTGCCGAAATAGTGATCTATATATGGATGGGGAAAAGTGATAATCATTTAGACATGTTGTATGTACTTTACCCCAGTGTTTATTCTCTTTTGCCAAGGAATGGCAAAGTTATATTTCGCATAAAAAGGTAAAACCACAATTTATTATGAACTTGGGCTTCGCCATCGTTGTTGATAAGCAGATGCACAGTGGTACTTTTAAAAAGAATATCCATTCAAAGGAAGAAGACATTCCTATGTATCAGCACTGGATTGTATGATATTATTCAATTACCTCTATGAGAGAACCTATGAAGAAATGAGGACATTTAATGAATGACTAATTTTGGTCTATATTCTATAGTGAGTGAAGCTCACGAGAGAGAGAACAGCCATGTTGAAATTCATATACTTTGTATTTATCGAGTGAGAAAAAGGGATGCCTGTACTATCGCTCGATGAACCAAGAGATCACTGCTACATGTGAGAACCCATGTCTGGGATTCCTATATTATGAAATATATATATATTGAACTTTACGTGAAGGAATATTCGCTAGACGAGGTTAGGTCTAGGAGCCTTCCTATGTATTGGTTATGGTCTGACGTGCCCAGTCAGTAAAGCCAGATGATTTACATGATGGAACGCTGAATGCTTATTTACGAATGCTCCATTATGATATTTGCCAAGCATGAATGCTAACTTAAGATGATATTCCTGTGATCAACATTATGCTGTCTATGTCGACATTTGTTCCTGTAACCATACACGTACTGTCCAAGTGTGCGTCCCATTAAATGTTATAAAAAGACCACCGTAGTTCCAGTACTTCTTGAATTCGAACAGTGTGAGTATGAGTGATGTACTACCAACCTGTCAACTCTATCGAATCATTCTACCATTCGCGTACTGACATTCAGATACACACTCATTGTTTACACTCACATTCTTGTCGGAGCCTCATCACGTTCCAGGACAAGATGACCTGTATGACCAAAACTGTGCTGGGTTTGATGAGTTGACAATCGTTACACTTTACTACACCAGTCCCAACATCTACATTTATCCACTGGTGGACATTCACATCATTTAGCAAATAAAGCATGATTCAACAACTAGTAGCCAGTATGAGTTAACAACTATACAAAGAGAGTTTAACAACTGGTGTGCCAGCTTCCTGGGTCAACCTGCACAGTGACCATATTGAGAAGTAAACTACTGAGACCAGACGTTCCTTGGGGTCTGTTACGACACACAAATACATCAGCAGTACAACTCTACAGTGATGTCAGCGTGACCTGTCCTGTCGAGAGTATGCAGTAACTAGGTCAGGGTTTGTTGACATTTGGTCATTGGACATTTGCCATACAACTGACAGTGTTACACAGCGAGCTTGGTTGAAACATAGAACATTACACATCAGGACTGGAGAATATTTGACAGTGTTTGCGAAAGAAAATGTTATTGAACTGAGAAGTCCTACATTGATTGTTATCATTCAAATCAACGATGGAGCTTCTATTTCTGTGTTGAATTTAAAATAATTAGACCAGAAGTATTTGTTTAATAAAGTACCACAGTACTGTACTATTAGGCAGTGTAACTGAGCCTTCATTCCAACACATTCTTTCTGCAACACTCTATTTACATCATATTGCCATACTATTTATGCATTTATGTATTTATGTTTAACTATTTATATGTGATATTTGTTTGTATCCAGCGGGTTGTTGTTTCGGTTGGGCGGTGTCACACAGCAGAGTATCCCACGTAATAGAGGGTCTGATGTGTGCGTTTCTATAGGTGCAATTTTCTTCATTGGAAATTTGCTGCGACAGCTGTTGCTATTAGTGTTAGCTGTGAAGTCTGTACTCATTGTTGTTTTTGTAATATTCCTCTGTTCTTTAGTTTGTTTTGATTTGTTTGTAATTTGTTGGTCTACCCTATTCTATCTTTCAGTTCTATTCTCAATTTATATTTATATACTGTGGCGTTATTTGTATTTGTTATCCTCTTGCGGTTTATCTTTTATTGTTTTTCCCATTTGATTTATTTCATTACCGCAAATGTTTTCATGTTCTTCTGTATAACTGTTTTGTTTTGTGCCTGATCGACATACACTATTTAAAATATAGTTGATCATATAAATTGATGTACAAGAATCAACTGATAGTTAATTGCTATTACTAAAGGTACACAGTTGATGATATAAAACACTATTTCTGGTGCACTGCACTTATATTATAGAGTGAACCAGCAACTTATAGCTGTTATTATATAAGGATTTATACAAGACCTTTGTAAGGCTTGTTTCCCACAGTGATTGGGATAGTTAAGTACTATTTTTCACAGGTTACAAAGTTATCATACAAAGTCTTTGATTAAGACTAAGAAAGTAAATTTATTTACTTTTGCAAATTACTGATCTTATTAGACAAGATGTCTACCTTGGATTATTTTATCACACAAGGCAGGGCTCTTGATAAGACTGGTCAGCAGTTAGAAGAATGGGCAGTTGCTCAATATGACAAAGCATTGGCTGCTGAAGAAAGAAAAGCATTGATTGAAGAAAAGAAATTAGAAGCTGAGGAAAGAAAATTACAAAGAGAGGATGAACAAAAGAAATTTCAGATACAGACTGATGAAAAAAGATTCCAGATGGAAATGGAAAAAGAGAAAAGAAAAGATGAAGCTGCTGCTGAAGAGAAAAAATTACAGGCTGCTGCAGAAGAGAGAAAATTACAAGCTGAAGCTCAAGAAAAAAAAGCAATAAGAGAACATGAACACCAAAAAGAACTTTTAGCATTTGAGTTAGAAAAGTTAAAGTTAACAAACATAAGTAATGTTAATCAAGCATCTAGTGGTAATGGTAAACCCTTTACTTACAAGGTCAAGGTACCAGCGTTCAACCCTTCCAGTGATGACATAACATTCTGGCTAAACAGATTTGAACGCTCGTGTCGAGCACATAATGTGGACAAATCACAATATGCTAACCAGTTATCAGAAAATCTGAAAGGTGATTCTCTGACTAGTTTAAGTTTGGTTGAAGAGGCTGACAAAGATAACTATGATGTTATTAGGGCAGCCTTATTAAAGAAGTATCAGTTGTCTGAAGAGGGTTATCGGAAGTGGTTTAAGACAATGGTGCCTGAGGCAGGTGTAGAATTCTCAGAATTCATTGCAAGGACACGACTTACATTTGATCGTTGGATTGAGCTATCCAAAACAGAAAAGACTTATGAAGCCCTTATGGACTTGATACTCAGAGACAAGATTATGTCAAGTATAAATAAACCTTTCCTCGAATTCTTACATGAGCGTAAACCTAAGTCTCTAAAAGAAATGGAACAGTATTGTACCCAATACGTCACTGCACATCCGGACGTAGCCATTAGCAACAGTAAGGTTAAAGAAGGTATGCCAGTTGCTTCTGCAACACCATACAACCCTAATCACTCTCACAAATTCCAAGGACCTCAAAATAGGTTTAAAAAAAAGGTAACTATTACAGTTATCAGAACCAAGGTAACCAATCATTTCAGGGTTCTTCTTCGAATACCTGGAGAAGAGCTGACAGCCCTCGATTCAGGGGTGGTCATAATTACAGGAACTTTCGCAAAGGAAGTCATTCTAGAAACTATCCAAGTTTTCCTTCATGGAGACAACAGGATCATAATTACCGAGATACTCATTATAATGAATATGATGATAGTAACCAAAGGAGCTATGATTCAAACCCGAGTAGAGGTTATAATAGTGGAAACAATGATAAGTACAGAGGCAATAATAACAGAGGTAGAGCACAATTCAAAAAACATAAAGCTCATTACCAGGCGAACTCTGCACAGCAAGAGTCCCACGAAGCCTATAAACAAAATAAAGATAATGATGACTCTAATAATATGGCATGTGCCGCTTTTGATTTTGGGAGAGCATCTCAGTGCCCCCAATGCAAAACATTATTTGAGCCAACCACAGTGTCTACTTTAAGCTGTGGCCATCCTCTTCCCGCTCTTCCTGCGTCAATCGCGCATGATGGGAGAGGTTCTCTTGTCTTACACAAAGGTTTAGTAAATGACAATCCAGTCTCAGTACTTTTTGATTCTGGATGCACAACTATTGGGGTTAGGCAGTCACTCATAGATCCTTCTCATTCTACAGGCAAAGTAGTCAAATGCGTAACATTTGGCGGCACCATAGAGAAATACTCTACCGCTATCATTAGGATTGCTACTCCTTTCTTCACAGGAGATGTACACGCATGTCTTTTGCCGGATCCGATCGCTGATCTTATCATCGGTCGCATTCACGGAGTCAAAGAATGCACTCCGGAGCAAATTTCCGTTTGGGAAAATCAAAATATGCAATCTGCTAATGCAGTAGTCACTAGAGCTCAAGCTCTCAATATGCCTGAAACTTCATCTGTTGAAGATAATGAAGTGCATAACCAAGATGATCCCTTGGTAATTTCTCGTGACTCGTTTATAAAAACAACAAGAAGAAGATCCGACTCTTAAGAAATTCTTCACTCTTGTAACAAAAGGTGATCCGAATAAAGATTCAAATTGTAAATCTTGGATTACAATGAAGAATGGCGTACTTGTACGTATGGTGCAAGACTCCACTAAGTCAAGTCATTCTCAGATTCTTGTACCCAAGAATTTGAGAGTTAAGATCTTACAACATGCACACGACTCTCAGTGTGCTGGTCACATGGGTTTTTTCCCGTACTAAGTCAAGAGTTCTTGCGGCTTTCTTTTGGCCTTTTGTGAACAAGGACATACGGATCTATTGTCGATCCTGTAAAGTATGTCAAGAAGTCAAATCCAAAGGTCCTCGTCATGCTGCGCCTATTCAGGCTGCAGATATTCCTATTCGTCCATTCCAGAAAATGGCGATAGACATCATTGGTCCATTCAAGATCAAATCTGCTAGAGGACATCAGTTTATCTTAACGTGTGTAGACATGTGCACACGTTGGCCAGAGGCTATCCCTCTAAAGAGCATTACTACCGCTGACATTGCAGATGCTCTTTGGCTTATATTTTCTCGGCTGGGATTCCCCGGAGAAATATTATCAGATCATGGCACCCAACTGATATCGGATACCATGTCTCAAGTAATGTCTACTCTACAGATAGAGAGATCTTTGAGTAGCATCTATCATCCTATGTCCAATGGGATGGTCGAGCGACTAAATAGAACACTTAAGAACTTATTAGGGAAGATAACTGAGGATCATCCTCAAGATTGGGATAGGGTTTTACCCGCGGCCCTCTTCGCGTACAGAGAGGTCCCCAATGAACATACAGGGTTTTCGCCCTTTGAACTTGTCTTTGGCGCGCGACCGCGCGGCCCAATGTCTTTGCTGCATGATCTTATAACAGCTGACAATATTGACGATGACACAAAATCTTCTTACGAGTATGTCATCGCGCTGAGACAAAAGATTATCGAAGCATGCAAATTGGCAACGTCCTCTTCTGAGTTTGCTAAGCAGAAGGCAAGACAATTTGCTAATAAGAAGAGAACTTTACGACAACTTTGTCCTGGTGACAAAGCATTTGTTTTGCTACCTTGTCGTGAAAATAGACTCCTTATTAGTTGGAAAGGTCCGTACGATATAATATCGAAAATTTCAGATGTTGACTACATCGTCGATATTAACGGGAAGCATAAAACCTTCCACATCAATATGCTTACGGAGTTCCATGAACGTCCTGACTATCTACAGCCTATTTTCCAGGCAACGGACGATTCTCATGTCAAACATGGTCATTACTCATCACTGTCTGTAATACAGGATGAGGAAACAAGTTTTTCGGATGTTAATCTCCCGCTTCCAATGATCCCACTTCATTCTAGTGAATCATGGAAAGACGTTACTGTTTCTCCTGATTTGTCTCTAGGAGAACGGCGACAAGTTTCGTCTATGTTACAAACATTTCAGGATGTCCTCACTGACATCCCTGGACAAACTCATGTCATTGAGCATGACATTGTTCTAACTGAACATACTCCAATTAGGGTTAGGCCTTATCCTATCCCTATACATTTCCAAACACAGGTTGAAAAGGAGTTGGATGAAATGATAGATTTACAAATAATCGAACCATCCACTTCTGCATATTCTTCGCCGATGGTTATTGTTCGAAAAAAAGACAATAACATACGTCTTTGCGTTGACTATCGCAAATTGAATCAAGTTACGAAGTTCGATGCTGAACCTATGCCTTTACTAGAAGAGTTACTTACTCGTCTTTCTAAATCGCATTTTTTCACTAAACTTGATTTGTCTAAAGGATATTGGCAAGTTCCATTATCCGAACGCGCCAAACCTCTTACCGCTTTCTCTACTCCCAGAGGCCTTTTCCAATGGAATTTTATGCCTTTCGGCCTTATGAACGCACCAGCTACATTTGTACGCATGATGCGTCGAATCCTATCGTATCGGTCAGATGTCATTGCTTATCTAGACGACATCTGTCTTTTCAGCGATACTTGGGAAGATCACTATTCAGGATTAGTTGAATTATTATCAACTCTGCGTGAGTATAACCTGACAGCAAAACCATCTAAAGCTTGTATTGGCTTTAGCGAAATTGCTTTCTTAGGCCATCGAGTAGGTCACGGTTTCTTGAAGACAGAAGACCATAATATCACTAAGATACTTAACATCTCTATCCCTAGGACTAAAAAGCAAGTGCGAAGTCTTTTAGGTCTCATACAATTTTATGGACGTTTCATTCCGAATCTGTCCTCTATCATGGCACCTCTCTCTACACTATTAAAGAAAGGGTCGCCTAACATGGTTCACTGGTCTCATGAATGCCAATCTTCACTAGAGAAGATCAAAACTATGTTTTTCA
Source organism: Oreohelix idahoensis (assembly GCA_024509875.1). Classification (NCBI taxonomy): domain Eukaryota; kingdom Metazoa; phylum Mollusca; class Gastropoda; order Stylommatophora; family Oreohelicidae; genus Oreohelix; species Oreohelix idahoensis. Next base: position 547,395 of record JAMPIV010005084.1, on the reverse strand, counting down.
TCACCACCTATTTTAGTGTTACCTACAACAGATAAGACATTTGTTCTTCGTAGTGACGCTTCATCCACTGGGATTGGAGCGGCACTAATGCAAGAGTACTCTGGAACTCTGCATCCTGTAATGTACATATCCAGAAAACTTAATGCTGCAGAAAGGAATTACTCGGTTTTAGACCGTGAATTATTGGCAATGGTTTGGTCAATTCTCAAACTCCAAAGATTCCTTCTGGGCGCGCATTTCGTAGTGGAAACTGACCAAAAAGCTCTTACGGCTATCCAAAGTAAAAACTTGAAGAGCTCGAGATCAACTCGATACGCAATCGCTCTTCAACCTTTTCATTTTTCGGTACGAGCTATCCGTGGTTCAGAAAATGTGATGGCGGACATTCTGTCCAGATGCCCACATGATGCCACTTAACTGTTAAATATTGGATCTTTTTAATATGTATAACTTTACAACAGTTATTTTTTGTTTCTTTACTAAGATACACATTTGTAATTTAATAATAGAATGATGGTATCGCTACTTAGCGGTTTATTGATGTTAATTCACCGCTGTTCTTTGATGATTGTTTCTTCATAAATCATAAATTTAAGATTGTAGTGTGAATTTTTGGTATGCATTGTATAATTACCAGAATTGTATTATACGTACATCACACCTTCCTGGAAACATTTATTCGTAGGGAAACAATTTCTCTCAGATTTTGAGATATATATTCTCACCAGTCATATTAGGAATTATAGTTATTCCTGATATTTTCATCTGCGCAGTATTCTTGCGTTGTGAGCCTATTCTACGGTGCTCCTAGATGTATTTAAAAAAAAAAAAATTTATTTTTTTTTTTCCCGGGAGGTGTGGTAAGACTGTAAAGGGCAATTTTTACTATCCTGCAATATAATACATTTATATTCTTATTATGTTCGCAAATATTTTGTAAGCAAAGTATTTCCTTTTTAAGTGCTTAAGGAGAAGTCATTTTTGGGTTGCTTCCCTTGAAAATAGTTCTGTCATCTTCGATCGGACTCCGCAGACGACTCTAGGCCTACTGCGATTTATTCTGTGGCTGGGTAGGAATAGATTGTTCTTGCTTCAGTATATCTATGGCCTGAATTTATACGTAGTGTTTGTATGAGTAGGACGAGTCTGTCTTATATATGGATATCTTTGCATTTCTAAGTCGAACTAATTTGGTTGTCGCTAGAAAAGGTCAAAGGCTATGCAGCGGAAGTATCGCTAGCAAAGGGGTGTGATCCATGGCTGTCATCCTGTGAGGATGCCGAGTTTTGTTGTAGCAGGCTTTTTGCCGAAATAGTGATCTATATATGGATGGGGAAAAGTGATAATCATTTAGACATGTTGTATGTACTTTACCCCAGTGTTTATTCTCTTTTGCCAAGGAATGGCAAAGTTATATTTCGCATAAAAAGGTAAAACCACAATTTATTATGAACTTGGGCTTCGCCATCGTTGTTGATAAGCAGATGCACAGTGGTACTTTTAAAAAGAATATCCATTCAAAGGAAGAAGACATTCCTATGTATCAGCACTGGATTGTATGATATTATTCAATTACCTCTATGAGAGAACCTATGAAGAAATGAGGACATTTAATGAATGACTAATTTTGGTCTATATTCTATAGTGAGTGAAGCTCACGAGAGAGAGAGAACAGCCATGTTGAAATTCATATACTTTGTATTTATCGAGTGAGAAAAAGGGATGCCTGTACTATCGCTCGATGAACCAAGAGATCACTGCTACATGTGAGAACCCATGTCTGGGATTCCTATATTATGAAATATATATATATTGAACTTTACGTGAAGGAATATTCGCTAGACGAGGTTAGGTCTAGGAGCCTTCCTATGTATTGGTTATGGTCTGACGTGCCCAGTCAGTAAAGCCAGATGATTTACATGATGGAACGCTGAATGCTTATTTACGAATGCTCCATTATGATATTTGCCAAGCATGAATGCTAACTTAAGATGATATTCCTGTGATCAACATTATGCTGTCTATGTCGACATTTGTTCCTGTAACCATACACGTACTGTCCAAGTGTGCGTCCCATTAAATGTTATAAAAAGACCACCGTAGTTCCAGTACTTCTTGAATTCGAACAGTGTGAGTATGAGTGATGTACTATCAACCTGTCAACTCTATCGAATCATTCTACCATTCGCGTACTGACATTCAGATACACACTCATTGTTTACACTCACATTCTTGTCGGAGCCTCATCACGTTCCAGGACAAGATGACCTGTATGACCAAAACTGTGCTGGGTTTGATGAGTTGACAATCGTTACACTTTACTACACCAGTCCCAACATCTACATTTATCCACTGGTGGACATTCACATCATTTAGCAAATAAAGCATGATTCAACAACTAGTAGCCAGTATGAGTTAACAACTATACAAAGAGAGTTTAACAATAACTACTGTAGTTTATTACTCGATCATTTTTCAAATGTAGTTATTTTTATACAACAACCTTCACCAAACTAATAGGACGGATGGGTAGTAGGGAAGGAGATCCCCTTTCCACTATAATAGAAAAATATTCAAATATTGCGTCCAATTCTTAGTAGTAATGTGACCTTTTGCCCTTAACGATTTTCCCAAATATATTAGTGGGTTAAAAAGTTGTAAAACTACTTTCTTAGATTATGAATCAAGGAATTTATTGAGAGGGAGTGGTAATACGGACTGACTTTACTACACAGGCACATCGACTGTCACTCAGTTTGACGCTGTTGTGCGTACATCTTATGATGTACCAATACACATATTTTTCTGTTTGTATTTGTGGCCTATGGCCACAGGTATACTATTGTCATCTTGTTTGACATTCACGCAGGTAGTTAGAGAATTTTCAATTTCTACTCAAACACATTTTCTTAAAAAAATGTTGTTGATTATCTTACTACTATTTGTCTTAAATACGATGTCTAGTGCTCATTGCACTACACGTGAGACGATGGTTTTTCATTCTACCACTGACATGCGTATACATGTCATGTCACATTCTGAGGTAAGTCATCACTCTAGGTTATCAATAGTTGATCTTTCTAGTAATATGTTTAAGGTGTTTGATATTCGTCTTAAACATATACGATTTTCTTTTCAGCGCCTTAATTGTCAATATTCTAGTCTATCGGTAATTCAGGAGGAGAAATCATCCTTTCCTGAAATCCACATGTCCTTTCTTATACCTACATTACAATCTACCGAGTCTTGGCGAGATGTTACTATTTCTTCTTAATTAACATCTCAATAAATTCATCAAATCTTTAAACTCTTAGAGACTTATTCTGATGTTTTAACTGATATACCGGGTCGTACATCAGTTATTTCTCACGACATTATACTTAAGGACAACACACCAATACAACTTCGTCCTTATTCAGTTCCTATACATTATCAAGATAAGACATTACAGGAACTTAATCAAATGTTAGCTTTAGGGATCATAGAGAGCAGTAACTCTCCATGTTCATCACCTTTAGTTATTGTCAGAAAGAAGGACAATAATATACGTTTATGTGTCGATTACAGAAAACTGAATGCTCAGACAGTAGCTGACAGTGAACCTTATCCCCTTATTGACGATTTACTTACTCGTTTATCGACAGCAAAATGTTTCACGAAGATTGATTTAACTAAAGGATATTGACAGATTCCCTTAACAGAACAAGCCAAGTATTTTACCGCGTTTTTGACTCCACAAGGTCTTTACCAGTGGAATGTCATGCCTTTCGGGTTCATGAACGCACCAGCAACGTTTATCCGCATGATGCGAAAAATTCTATCATGCAGACCAGACGTTATCACATATATTGACGATATTTGTTTATTTAGTTCGTCATTTGAGGAACATTTTTCAGGATTAGGTTCCGTATTGGAAATTTTAAGATTTAATAAACTAACTGCTAGACCAAGTAAAATTCAAATAGCTTTCCATGAATTAACTTTTCTTGGACATATCATTGGGGCTGGACGTATCCAAACCATTCCCCATAATGTATCTAAAATTTTAAAATTATCACTTCCTCAAACAAAAAACAACTTAGGAGCTTACTAGGTCTTATTTAATATTATATCAGATTTATACCTAATTTGTCGTCCATCATGGCTGTCTTGTCTTCTCTATTGAGGAAAGACATGCCTACGAAAATCACATGGACTGCAGACTGCGACAAAACTTTTAATCAAATTTTGTCAATTTTTTCTAGGCCACCTAATTTAAGATTGCCAGATACTAAAAAAATGTTCATTCTCCGTACAGATGCCAGCAGTTACGGATTAGGAGGCAGTCTATTACAAGAACATGAAGGCGTACTTCATCCAACTCTCTTCATATCGAGAAAACTCACTGATGCAGAACTCAAATACTCGGTTATAGATAAGGAACTTTTGGCAGTAGTTTGGGCAATACAGAAGCTTGAAAAGTTCTTACTCGGTGCCCCGTTTGTCATCCAGACAGATCAGAAGGCAGTAGCTTCACTCAGACGAGCTAATTACAAGAACGCTAAGCTAGCCCGATTTTCCATCTTGCTCCAACCATTCCAGTTTACAATTGAATCAATTCCGGGATACGAGAACGTGGTGGCAGACTCCCTGTCACGTCATCATTCATCGTCCAATGAAGAGAATTAACAACTCAACTGTCAATGAACAAAAAAGACTTATATGCTAGAACTTATTCATCCGTATTCATTATCAGATGGACTTGCAACTCATAATGAGCAATGAAATTATGTTGTTTACAGACGCTTGAACATTTCCGAACAACTATTCGTATTCACAGGACATACGTAATCATGAAGCAGGTGCATGAACACAAAACTTTCGTAATACGAACTATGCACTATATTATTACTCAAATATCCGCAAGGAGTTATCGAGTTCGTTCAAATTTCAATGGACTTTGGTTAGTGTCCATACGTCTATCAATCACCGTGATACAGTCTTCAATCAATATACGCTTGAACTTGCGATTGAATTTATTGATACATACATTCACGCATTATTGGTTGAACTCAGGATCATCTTTAGCTGAATGAACTTTTTCATCTAATGTATTAAACCATACATTACGGACAGGAAGGAAATAATAACAAGTTATTCATCAAGATTGACAATATTGATTCCGGTACTTTAATGTGATTAAATAAAAAGAAGAGAAAAGAGAGTTTGAAAACGAACATTATCACACAATTAATTGATATAAGTACTATAGTTATGTAATTATTAACTATTATATGTATTTTAATAATTCATGTTAACATAATTGTTATATAAAATGATATGTATTCATTTTATTAGTGGATAGATTAATTTAGTTACATTTAATTAGATAATTAGTTTACATTTAAATTTCTGCACACATATATCTTAATTTAATCTATTAATTCTATTTCTTACTACTCACTTCTCATTTATTCTTAATTTTTTTTCTTTACTTTCTTTAACAAGGATACAATACTTTAGTTATTTAGATTTAATTCTATAACATCCTATACACATTACATTAATTATTTATTTAATTATATATTTAATTAGTTATATCTTAGGATTGTGATTAATACAACACATTCATTTAGATAAGACATAATTTTAGTTAAGTATATAATTATTTACCATCCTTTCTGACAGTTGACGTTTCTTTAGTTAACTTAATATATTTTAATGTATATTATGACATGTAGTATATTGACTACGACCTTCGACAATGTTTTGCTCAAAACATCGTGGGCCGTTTGTCGCTAATCTTTAAATTTTTGAAATAATTAAGCGAGTTATTATATTTAAAAAATCCATAGAATAGATTTTTTTTTACCCCCGTCGGTCAGGGGAATGTTACGACAGGTTTTATGATGTTAGCCACTATTATAGTAAGCACTTGTAAAGTTACGCGTTAAGGGTTGAAATGCTATAAATATATATTATGTTTCGCGCTTCACGGTATTGAACGCGAATTTGTATAGTTGTCTAGGATTATAATGACGTGTTACGTTGGTATGCTAACACATGACAACGTTATATTTTTACCCTTCAGACTCCGAACTTGATCCAAGTCGGACGTGTTTTTGATGACTCCCAGTTTATATTGAATTGCGCTGAAGTCCTTTTGAAGATATGCTACAGGGTCAGCTATCTTGTGTTATGAATAGAATAATGGAGTATTCTTATCGATGATTAAGGGTTTCCTGAACTAGGAACAAAAGGGAGTATAAATTTATGATTGATATAATCTTTATCTTCGCCAAAACGACGGCTGTTTGCTACCGGCTGATCGACATACGACATCGCGTGTAAATAGTCGGACCTTTTGACGACAGAGCAAATAATATATATATATATCATATTGTAATGGACTGCGCAGAGGACTCTGATATAACTATTTGAAGCAAATGAATTCAACTATATATATTGTATGTGAAATAAATATGTATTGTTTGTATGGACTCAAAGAAATCGCATCTTTGTTGATTCAATACAATGGATTTGATCATAGTACTCATCATTCGCGAACACCATCAAAATCAGCACAATGGCTCTAATAATGACAGATTGAAGATCAAGTAAAAGTACACAGAATAATAATATATGAAAAACCATTCTTCAATAAAATGTTTAAAGGATCAAAAACCGAACTCAACAAAACGGTGGCAACAACAGCCCTCAGCTGCTTATTTTCCTGGAGTTGCTTTCGACGTTTTCTCCTCTCTTCTGCTTGCCGTGAGAGCTTCTTTTCGCCCAATCAGAGGTGGCGCTGTAGATAGTATCTTCACATGGTGCGATCGGCAGCTTCATCCTCCCAGGCTGCTGGATTTATGTCCAATGCCATGTGACGATACGGTTGTGCGATCTCAAGTCCACTCCGGCAGGATTGCTTTTTATTCCCATACGAGTGATATTTTCTTATTTTTCTCTCCCCTGTCATTATTATGTGGCGGCATATTTTATGCACCATTATTTACTCTCTATACAAAATCTAGTAGGGTGAATCTCTAACACTCCACTCCCCTATCTGCTATAGGACTGTCTTTATCTTGTTCACCACTCGTCAGACGTATTTGCGTTCCGCCAAGTAAACGGTGGGACTATCGTAACAAAACCCGGTCATTATCACCCGTCAGCGAGCGACGTTCTTATCTTGAACAGAAGGTCTCGCCCGATCAACATCAATAGAAGCCAAGATTGTCTGTCGGGATCGCCGACAACCGTGTCTGTTTGTCTGGCAGACTGCATAGGTGGTAGATGCGTTTATCGCTTTTGTGGGCCAATCCCTGGTGATTGTTAGAGATAATCTGTCCAAAGAGACATCTTTGAGGAAGACATATTACGCCAGGAAAACATGGTCACAAGATTGTGGAGAGGCAGATAGATGTCATCGGAAGTATTATGCAGTATTATATAGAGGTCATGCGGAGAATTTAAAATTTAATTTTAAACAAGCGGGAGATATTTTGAATTAAAACTTCCCCACCCAAACAATGCTAGAGAGACTTGATTGGTTTGAAGTGAGATGCCGGAATATACAATGAATTCTATTGGATCATTCCGCGGAAACACAATTTGTGATTTGAACTGAGAATGAGAGATATAATCTAGAGAACTCAGAAGCGAACTCCGCTTAGGCCAGTCCCAAGCCCGGCTGGAAAAGGAGGAGGTCGGCCTGCATGGAGGCCGTAAGGAGGCAGCCCCTCCACCATGCAAAGGCACAACCGGCCAATCACCTGTTTGCTTTAAACTATGATTACGAGTAATATAAGAGAGAAAACCGGACTAATTCTAAAGGCGACGAACTGGAACGGACTGCGGACTACGACTTATGGAACTTGGAACACAAGAAGTATAAATGGGAAAGAAGAGGAGCTGGTGGAAGAGATGAGAAAAGCAAAACTAGAAATACTGGCTATTACAGAAACCAAAAAAAAGGGACAAGGAGTCATGGATCTCGATGTCAACACGCTGCTATACAGTGGTGTACCCACATCTGAAAGAGCTAAAGGGGGCGTGGGTTGCATTGTGGCCAAAAACCAGAAAGATAGTATCAAGGGATGGAACTTTGTCTCGGAGCGCATTATGGTTGTAAAACTAAAAGAAGGAGAAACCATAGTCAACCTGGTCATAGTGTATGGGCCAAATGAGGATGAGAGAGCAGAGGTCAAGGAGGAATTATTTGAGCTGCTTCAAAGGACAGTGGATGACTGCCTAGATGAAATTATCATGCTCGGAGATTTCAATGCCAGAGTTGGAAATGACCATGCTAGATGGGGTGGAGTTATCGGAAGATATGGAGAAGATACTCTCAATGACAATGGAAAGCGACTCCTTAGATTCTGCAGTGAGCAGAATCTGATCATTACCAACACAAAGTTCCCCTATAAGCGCATACATGCATACACTAGGTGTGAACCAACAAAGAATGAGAAGTCAGTGATCGACTATGCCATTGAGGAGGAACTCATTCAAATATGTCCGGGATGCTAGAGTCTGGAGGGGGCCAGAGATTGGAAGTGATCACTACCTGTTTACAATCAAAAGAACAACTGAAAGAGTTGCTCAGTCTAGTAACTGCCCAGCTTCACGCAAGAAACCAATTAAACGAACGGAAGAAATGAGCATTAAGACCTACAAGCTGAGAGAGCCAGAAATTAAGACCAGATATCAGGGGCTTATTGCTGCAGCGGTGAGAAACACAGAAGAACAACCTGATGACTTGGAAACCCTGTGGCGTAAATTCAAGGACATCATAAAGACTGCTGCTGCAGAAGCATGTGGGGAAGTCCGACTTGGGAACAAGAGAAAGAGGACACCTTGGTGGGCAGAGGAAGTCAAAGAGAAAATAAGAGATGACATGGAAACAATACTTAGGAGCTGAAAACACAGCAGGACAAATAGAGAAATATAGAGAATATGTGATACTCAGAACAGAAGCAAAGAACAAGGTGCTAGCAGCAAAACAGAAGTCCTGGGAAGAATTTGGAGAAAAGCTAGAAAAAGATGCGCAAGAAAACCAGAAATTGTTCTATAAGACCCTAAAGAACATGAGGACGGAAAAACAATGCCCTCTCAAATGTATAAAGGACAAGCAAGGCAAATTGCTTACTGCCCCGAAGGAAATAATGGAAAGATGGAAAGAATATTTCTCAGAACTCCTTGATGGTGAGCAAGGCCAAGCATCAGAAATGATAACCACTAGCACAGAAGAGGAAACAAATGGTGATGAAGATGACATAAAGATGGAAGAACTGAAGGCAGTACTGGAGAAAATCAAGATGGGCAAAGCAGCAGGGCATGATGGTATAACACCAGAAATGGTTAAGTACATGGGAGCATCAGGCGACCTATTACTCTTAAGGATCTTACAGGCAGCGTGGTGCAACAAGACCATACCAAAGGACTGGAAAATTGCCATCATAACACCAATTTTCAAAAAGGGTGACAATCGACAATGTGGAAACTATAGAGGCATATCCTTTCTCAGTGTCCCTGGTAAAATCTACTATAGAATCCTAGAGCAGAGACTTCTTTGTTTCATAGATCTAGAAAAGGCATTTGACAGGGTCCCCTGGAGCAAACTTCAGGACTGTTTGGCAAGGAAGAACATTCCAGCACCTCTGATTCATGCTATACAGAGCTTCTACAAGTCTTGCAGAAATTATGTGAGGGCAGCAAACCATAAGTCAGAAGAGTTCAGGACCACCACTGGTGTAAGACACCTTATATTTTCATACTCCTCATGGTCGATGTTATCAAGTCATGTAAGGAGAGAACAAGAAAGTATTCAGTGGGGTACTGGAAGATGAGACAGGTATGTATTTCAGAGCTGGCATTTGCTGTGTCACAGTATATGTGTGCGACATAATATTAAGTTGGTCACGCTGAAGAGTGACAGCCCTGACACAAATTTAAAACCCGTTTTGGTCATGTGACCTGGAAGGAAGTGCGCCAGAATTCTGGCGAGGAAAGTTAGTTGAGTTTCTGGCCATCGACCAGGAGAGGTCGCTTTGTTGTTCTCTGTCAGCATTTTGCTGGGATTTTGGATGCCATAGTTTTGTTTGAGGGTGCTTGTCATTTATTCATGTGGTCAAGTTTAGTTTACATATGTCTAGAACAGTGGTGTAGTTTCTAACAGCATTCTTTCGTAATTCATTGATGAGAAGTCATTTGTAGTTAAGTATGGCATTATCATAGTGCAGGACTTAGCCGGTGAGCGAAAGTCATTGTGTTGTTTACTCAGTACGACATACCCGTGAGTTTTGATAATGATAGATTGAGTTGTTGATTACTGCAAGTGATATTGGCATTTCTGTTGCATTGTATTGCATATGTATTTCAAGCCGTGTGTGGCTTCATTGTGTGCATAATTATTAAAGGGAACGTACCCTGTTACAGGTGTTATGGTGAGTTTATGTCAGCTAGTCTTTGTTGTGGTCGTATTCCTAGATAATGAGTCTTGATATTGCTAGTATTATGATCCATATGCTGATGGTGATATATCCACAATATTACTAGTCTTGACACCCTGATTGCTAAATCAGAGGCACATCTCCAATCCAACCTGCAAGTCTGGAAGGAAGAGCTGGAGAAGAGAGGGATGGTCATAAGTAGCTCTAAAACAAAATCCATGGTGATATCACGAGAAGAAAGAAGACATCAGATTAAGTTGCGAGAACAGGCCCTGGAGCAGGTCGACCACTTTAAATATCTCGGAGCTATTATAGACCAAAAGGGAGGCATCAAAGAAGAGCTGGCCACTCGAAAAGCAGCAGATGGGGGACTTTTTCAGGCCATAAATCGAGGATTCCTCAGCAAGAGAGAGGTTGGTAAGAAAACGAAGATGGCTGTATGCCGCTCCACCTATGTCCCAGTCTTGACATATGGATGCAAGTTATGGGCAATGACTACAACCCATAAAAGCCAGATCCAAACCTCAGAAATGAGGTATCTGAGAAAGGTGGTTGAAGTAACAAGAAGAGACATGGTCCGCAACCAGACGATACGTCAAGGCCTAAAATCCCACTCCCTGCAGACCCAAGTAGAACAGTGCCAACTAAGATGGTTTGGCCATGTCTGCAGAATGGGAGAAGATCGGCTACCACGACAAGCATGGGAAACAAAGAGCCAGGGATCCAGACCCCCAGGACGACCCAGAGTCCGCTGGGAGGACAACAGTAGACAATCTTTGAAGGACCGAGGACTAGAATGGAACCAGGCCAGGAGGAAGACAGCCGATAGGATAATCTGGCTCTCTCTCTCTCTTCCAAACCTCTACACCTCACGGTAGAAGGGGAACGACTAAGTAAGTAAGTAAGAACTCAGAGGCACAGAACAGAAAGCTTCGCAACTTCAACCGAGCAACTCCAAAACTTCAGGAACCAGGACTTTATAAATACAAGACTGGAAACCTAGGAATTGGATCATCAGTCATAAGAGAAATAATATCCCAGACCAAGTGTATCGCAGAACACCCGTCGAAGAGGAATTACTAGTTTCCCAGGCAACGTTTATCTCAGAACACCGTCATAAGAGGAATTTCTCAGACGAAATTGATTCGAGAGCATATGCACCGAAAATGCTCGTGTCCATCTGACACCTGTGCAAGGAGATTGGGTATTCCCAAAATTTGGGGTAAGTTGTGAACATTTCTTTTACAAATGTGAATTTAACATGTTTTCTTCCTAAGTGGATAAATATATGAGGCCGGCAACCTCAATATACGGAAATAGTATATTCATGAACCACTACAGCAAAGCAATGGTGATTTCTTCTGGCTAGTTGTGCGGAAAAATCCGACAGCAGAGGTGACCCCAGACTCCGACTACAGCAGTGATGAGTGATGACTACATCGTATGTGCCTCAAGTGTAGCATATCATTTTGTGAGATTTATGTAACTTGTTAATGTTAATTCAGGCACAAATCATTGCTCGCGCTTTCCAGACACATTGTCCCAGTTAATACCCAGAGGAATATTGGTGAAATTTATTCATCTTTCCTGAGTTGCTCTGTGTATACTCAAGAATTTAACTCTTCTGAGAGATTAACATTAGTGGGTGAACAACGAGAGGATGCGCCTGTTAAGCTTCCAACTCAGTGTACTCAGCAAAGGCATTTTTGTCTATTTTTTTTTTCTAAAAGTACGTCGTTACAAGCTATCAGATTGTATAAAGTACTGAAGTTACTATGCCACTCGTTTGAGAGAGAAGTACATTCATCACCAGAACAACGTGACGAAAACCTAGGCGGCAGGAGTCACTCATACAAGCTAAGTGCTAACTAAAAGGCACCAGCAAAAAGGATATTTCAGTTAAACTTTAAGTATAAGGTTAAATTCCCACCTACGTCTCAATGACGAGAACTTTATATCCATTAAAATTCCACTAACCTTTCCATATTTATTTTAACCTGTTAAAGACTAATTCACTTTAAATTTGTTACCTGTAGTTTTAAAACTAAATAATAATAGTTGATTCAGTTATACGTATGAAAGCAAACGTATGAGCCAGAATATTATATATATATATATATATATATATATATATATATATATATATATATATATATATATATATATATATATATATATATATATATATATATATATATATATATATATATATATATATAATAGTCCCTTCAGTCATAACTGATTATGGGAATGCGCCCCTGAGGTGACAGCCCTCAGCTGCTTATTTTCGACGTTTTCTCCCCTCCTCTGCTTGTTGTGTGAGCCTCTTCTCGCCCAATCTGAGGTGGTGCCGTAAATAGCATCGCCACTTAGTGCGATCGGCAGCTTCATCCTCCCATGTTGCTGGATCCATGTCCAGTGCCCTCATATCTCTCTTGCATACATCTTTGAACCTCAGTTGTGGTCGCCCAACTGTTCTCTTGCCATCTGCTAATTGTCCGTAGAAGATATCTTTTGGGATGCGACCATCTTCCATGCGGCGAACATGGCCAAGCCAGCGAAGTCTGCGCTGTCTAAGCAGTGTATACATACTTTGAAGACCAGCACGTGACAACACCTCGACATTTGTCACTTTATCTTTCCACGAGATGCCGAGGATGCGGCGTAGACACCGTAAATGGAAGGTATTGAGCCTTCTCTCTTGCTTAGTATAGGTCATCCAGGTCTCGCTGCCATATAGAAGTGTGCTGGTGACACAGGCGTTATATACCGCAGCTTTGGTCTTCATTGTGAGTTTGGAGTTTCCCCAAACACGCGATGTGAGGCGGGCAAAGGTAGCCGCAGCTTTGCCAATGCGGCTGTCGATTTCTGTATCCAGTGAGAGTTTGTCATTGATGGTAGCCCCTAGGTATGTGAATTGGTGCACCACTGAAAGGAGGTGATGAATGGGTGAAAGAGGGGCCCAAAAATACATGCACAAAGACGTTTTGTCACATTCTGGTCAAGATTAAATGCGCAGCACGTTCCAAGTCAAATCAGGGAGTAACTGCAAAGCTGGTTTCGAGTCTCTAAGACCCTCTGATGATGGTGTCTAGTTCGACGTCAGGCCACTTCTACCCTCACTTTATCCAGAGATTAGTACCTCAGCTGGTACCAACAACTTGTATGGTAAAAGAAGAGAAACAAATACCCTCTGAGTATTGAGTTTCCTAACACATAATTATGTGTCCCCATCTTCCTATTCCACCATCCCATCTACCTCAGAATTTACCCTCGATGAGAAATAAGCTTAATCCCTTCGAGAGAAAACTTTCTTTACATTTAAATTGAATAGCTTTATATTTACTTTACATTCAAATGAAAAGGTTAATAGTATGGATAGAATAAATTTACATTTATATCTACACTTGTCGTGAAACATTCTAGATTCACATATATAAATTAAATAGTAAATGTAAAGCCTAACGAATTAATTCAATACAAGGAAAGAAGACTGGTAAAGAACAGTGCCATCACTATAGCGTACGCCTGTGTATAGAGCGTCATGCTAGTTAAACAAGAAATCCCCCTTTTCTACTTCGTCTGCATAATTGTAACGCTTTCACGTTGATAGTAAAGCCTACAGCATCATACACGCGTTTCTAAAAATAAAACTGGTACTGTGTTTCTTAGAAAACCTTGAGATACGCAAGATGCTTAATGACCCAGATATAATACTAGCATTAATCAAATTATACACACTACGTTAACCTAAAAGAACAGACGGACTTAGGATAGAGAGAGAGAGAGAGATGTACGGAGGAACGCATGCCACACTAACACGCCGTCTCGCGATATACAATTAATGCCACCCCCAAGCGAAAGGCATGCAGGCTTGATTTTTTTCAAAATAAACAGTGACAAAAAACACTACCAATACGAGGGTCAGGTTTTGGAAACATGTTTAATGCTTATTAGGAAACATGACACAATACTGTTTTACGTCTGAAATCCTGACATTATACTGACAGAACAGTCGAAAAGGCAGGACAGGTGGCGGTTCTAAACATAAAAAAAAATTAAAAAAACAAATACACGACTATCCTAGAAAATACATATTTTGAACGCAGCCACTTAGCTCCCTTAAAACTTATATATTTGGGTGCCTTAGGACTTGCTGACAAAGAATATGTTAGGTGTTAAGCAATTAGTCTAATAATTAACAAATTATAGCCAAAATACTATAGTGAGGTTGTCAGACAACACAGGATCATTTTTGCTCATAATGGCGTGTTTGGACACTGCTTTAGAAAAAATGAGGCCACCACGTTAAATCCGATTTGATTGGCTAGAATACTATGTAAGGCGAAACATGATTAGTCGATTGCAAATACTAATTTTGGTTGTTACTAGAAACGATAGGAAGGGTCCATTTTTTCAAAAGCTTTTGTAAACATGGTCCCATTGGCTAGACCATTTAATATAGTCAATTAGGAGCGTCAGTTCAGTGCCACTTTTTGAAAATCCAAGTTGTAAAAGCAAGTGCGTTGAGATCCAGCTCATATTTTTCTAAATAAAAGCCTGGGACAGAGGCAGATCGGAATTGTGCCATAACTCATCGCCAGTCAACGTATTTGTTTAATATTTCCATGAATTGTGGTAAGCTAGACCTATTTGATATCTTGTTGATGAAAATTGAATGTGAATTGATAATTTATGTCTATATGTGTGTGGTTCAGTAACAATAAACAGAGGCAAAACCTCGATATGGCTCCACCATGAATAAAACTTGTCGGAGAGGAATATATCTGTATGAGATGGCCAAATAGTACTATGACACCTATCTTATTGAATAGAAGGAAATAATGCTGGAATTGTAGAGGCGTTGTAACCATTAGGGAGAGGAATACTGGTGTAAATTGTTTCACGAGAAGCTAGCAGTTGGACTACAGCGCTGAACTCGGTGTTTGTTATGTATTGTGCTTCAGTGTGGAAATAGATCATAAATTACTTCTGAAGGGAGGTACAACCTTCTTGTTTTAGGGACCGTGGTACTAAACTATTAAAGCAGCACCTGGTCTGAGTTTTGCTGAATCCAGAGGCTGATAGCATACTCCTTGGTCAAGATAGCGACCAGTGTTGTTTCTCAAGAATACGGTGAAGCAAGCGAGCAGAGGAGACTGTTTCCTGCCGCCCACACAGAAGTTAAGATTCGTTGGCCAGAGCAGCTCAATCTTGTGTACACCCCCTCTAAAAGTGACTTTACCTTAAATCAAGAGGGACATTTATTTGTTTCAAATAAAAAGAAACTGTGAACCTTTCCAATATTATTTCCACCAGAAACAAACACTTGAAGTCATGATGACAAACAACAACATAGCTTGAAAAGCCAGTATTACCTCATAGTACTACAGCACAACTTACACACAAATTGCAATAATAATATATGTCAATACAAACATCCTATCTATAAATTGTGTACATACAACTTGTGATTATATTTGATTGTGATTCCTGGTTCACTTTGTAGTTGAATCAGGATATCTATTATTGACAGTAATTAATACATATTTGTAAAAGTTACACTTGACTCCTTAAGATAGTCTTATAGAGTGTTCTATGTATGTGAGTGTCACAGTGTTGTAAAGTATTGTGAATTAAATTAAATTGTTTATCTGTCTGTTGGTTGTTGTGAACATACACTTCATCACTATCATACCCTAGACATTCAACGTAGTCATCACAATATTCCAGAATAATTCTGACTGAGGTCTAAATGTGGTAGCAAAGTAAGGTCATCTGTAATACACCACACTTATTAGATACAGATACCTTCACAGCTGATCTCAGCCAGTACACTAAGTCCCTATAAATATTTATATCATCCCACTTTACCACAACACTGTTTGTAAAATGTTCACAATACAGATTGAATATGTTTTCATTTACATCTACACTGGTTGAAAAGCTTGAAACTTTCATTAATTTTAAAGTGAATATGTTTGTATAGACATTTACACTGGCTTGAAATTGTAAATGTTATAATTAGAATGTACATCATTTCTTTCATCTTTCCCTCCCTGCTCCATATGGAACTTGGGACTACCTATGCTTTTTAGTTCTCTTTAAGAAACTAGCATTAAAGCAGTCACCAGCCCTTGCAGTGGTGGTTCATGAAATCTTCATTCTATATGCTGAGGCCCAATCGACGTACTTGTTATTCGCTCCTCAAAGTATCAGCCAATCTTATTTGAACGTTTAAATTTGTGGCCACTTTATGATGAAATATTTTGCATGACTCATTTAGCGCAAAATTTCACATGTTATTTTTCTAAAATTGGGCTGTAAACATCCGATTAATTACTTGGTCAAGTTACGTCTCTCACACTTCAACATGTCCTCCCAGATTGGGGGATTATCTGACTTTCCTATCCCATGTAATTCAGCCGTCGTTATCAGACTATGACTCAGCGCAATTCGGCAGTCTTGTCTGGACATTTCATGGTTTATCCGCACCTCGAATATGCAAGTCTATTATTCTGTGGAATTGTAAAGGATTACACCCATATTGTGCAAACACCGTCATTAGCCTTTCTAATAACACATAAGGAAGGGAAACCCGAGGCCTGTAAACAGTAAATTAATATTAGACAAACATAAAGGTATGTTTTCAGGCAATCGTAAGAAATAAAGAAGTAGAACACTTAGACAACAGAAAAACAACAGACGTGAGTGGCTTACCCAGGGTTCGAACCCCGTACCTTCCGTACGACAACACCGCCTAGCTATACAAGCGAATCACACTAACCTCACGGGATGCCTAGCTGGCCGTGAGGTTAGTGTGATTCGCTTGTATAGCTAGGCGGTGTTGTCGTACGGAAGGTACGGGGTTCGAACCCTTGGTAAGCCACTCACGTCTGTTGTTTTTCTGTTGTCTAAGTGTTCTACTTCTTAATTTCTTACGAGTGCCTGAAAACATTAGCCTTTCGCTTGGGATCAAATTTGGGACCATCACGTTTTGTGACCCAATTAGTCCCTCAGGGATGGGCCGGCGAATTGAAGTGAATGAAGTGTGAAAGTTATGTAAACATTGACCTTCGGATGAGTTTTCTGTGGCCACGTAAGGCAGGGGAGAGAGAGAGAGAAAATAACGAAATATCACTCGCACAGAAATGTAATGCAATACTGCTTTAGTGGACATGACAGCGCACAAACCGTTGTGTGACAAATGACTAAGAAAAACACAAATAGGGTCGATGGAACCGACAGCGGGAAAGCGACTGACTAGAGTCAGGAAACCAATACATAGCAGAGACATGTGTTTCTTCTCAAAGTGTGTGGTACCAGCTTGGTTCGAATTTGTGGATCAAGAGCTTGTGTTCTACGCTAGTTGCCTACCTTCGACGTGTTCTGAAGATCCTTGCCTTGACATTTGGGGCGGTTTCTCCTGTAACAACACCTGGGACGAGCCCTCACCACAAAAGTCGACGACTGACGGAGCAGTCAGCAGACCATTTTCAACATCTGGCCAGATAATCGCTTTTAATCAGGCTAGAGTAAAACACGGTATTACAACTAACCACCTTCACCATTATTTTTTTTCCAATGAGGAAAAAGCTCCATATTTTCAATTTCCTAAACTAATTTATTTATTTACTCTTGCTAAGCAATAACTGTTTATTACATTTGTTACATGTAAATACAAATTGATAGTTGATTTAATTATTATCGAGTGAAATGCACACGCATGAATCAGCTATCTTAAATCTATAATCCAACAAAACTACTAAAGTAATATTTTACTGACTAATTCAGTTGGTGGCTCAGAAACGAGAAAATATACCTTTATCCTCGTAGAAGGGGCGGGCAGATAATAAATCCATGACAGCTAAGATGATCTCATCGTCGTGCTTGATTTCAGAACATCTTATGAGGACTTCCTAAAATAGAAGCAACATCCTTCTCCTTACAACTCTGTCAAGAGTAGTCTTGAGCGAAGGTAGCTACCTTTGAAGACCCTCATTGTATACCCTAAATTTTGGCCACTATTGGACTATCCCTGCAGAACAGAAGAGGCAATCCCGGGACTAGCCTACGTATACTTACCTAAGGACTATGATACGCAAGAAGAACGGCTTAATGCTCTGTTAATGCTGCCGACAAAGAACGAACTAGGAGAATTCCATCCCAGAATTCAACACTTCAGTCATGGACATTTGTTTTTACAAGACGCCCTCAGACGTTGGAAAGGAAAATACGCCTTTATGACACGGAAATTACTTCGAGTAATTATAACCCTCTTATACGCTGTAATGTATTTTTAATTTGTCAACGCATGACAATTAATTTTTTAAAATTATTGTTAGTTTAATTTAGACGCTGAATAACTTGTGATGTTTTTTGTTGTGCATGATTTTGACATCTTAAACCCTTGCTGTGTTATATGTTTACCTACGCGTAGGCACATGTCTTAATATAAACTATTTTATAGATATTTCCCCCCCCCCCCGCCCCCCATGCAGCCAAAAAAACGTGGCGCCGCCACTGCCCTGAGAAATCATTGAATAGCACCAGATATTACAGTAATTAATCGGAGTGGCTAAGAGGTATGGCGCCCGCCTCGAATTCTAAAGGTACTGGGTTCGATTCCCAGTAGAGGGAATATAACTTATGGAATTTTTTCTTTCAGAGCCAGTGTTCCTAATGATGTCATTCCCCCCCCCCCCCCCTTTTTTTTTTCTCCTGGGTAGTGAGATTGGATGCCTAGCCTTCGCGGATAAGGGCGGAAAAATAGAAAGTCCCGTGTGCAGGTTGAGGACGTTAAAAATCCCACAGCAGTTGGAAATCGTAAAGAGTAGGCCATAAGGCGCTGCCCTGGCAAAATATAAAAATTAGATACCTACCCACCACAAACTTATTTATAGAATGTGTGATTACTACATACACACATTGGGATTCTCGTCGCTGCTATAGAGTTCGTGCACTGTGATGATATCCTCCTTGTGTGATCTAAGGGAGGAGATCGGATCACTGATGCAGTTGTTCGTGTGTAACGAAGATAGTCCTTTCAACAAACACCAAAAGAACACAGCATATAAGTTAATTTAAAAAACGTATTTGATTTTATATTTTCGGAAGTTTCACAAACCTTTACGAGAAAATCCTGGCAAAGGCGGGTACTTACAGGCAGTACGTATACCAAGTTGGTTAAGACGAACTTAGTTGTAAACTTCGTTGATATGTTTTTAAAGCCAATTTTAATTGTTTGTTGTTCCGCAAAATCTTCCAGTATATTGTCTAAACTCTAAGCTCTTCATTACCTCGCGTGTAACTGACTTAATTGCCGAACTGCTAAACCGGTCTTCCCGCATTATCGATTGCTGCTTTTAAAAAAAAAAAAAGTCACGCGCTTATCAGCAGACAGCGATTTTGATAGGATTTCGGTTCTTGCCTTCAGGGAAGTACCTAGGTTTCATTTTATTAAGTTTTTATGTGTCCTATCTAGCCTTCACTTTCTTTCCTTTCCTGACGAAGGCCTTGAGGCCGTAACGTAGACTATTTTCTTTGTCTTTTGTCCTCGTAAGACGAATCACCTTTTTTCGATTTTTTTTTCAAACCCATCCAGTGCATGTCCCTAGTAGGGCGGCCATCTTTAAACTCCTACTGTGATGTTATGTGGTTCGTCTGCACCGTGATGCCACCTGCAGGACACTCTTTACGTCCTTAGCAACAATACTGCCAACTTACATGACAATGGTACGGTGTTTCGGATTTCTATCGCAAATTTAAGGTGTTCATTTGAAGCCCCCTCGTTCAATCAGAAGAAAGAATAAGCTTTAAATCTTCCAGTTCTTCGCAAATAAATAGATACAGATAAGTAACAGACATTCGTAAGACAGAAAGCATAAGACAAGGCAACATTAAAAAAAAAATAATTAACGTGAAATGCTGAACGGTGAAATCCAACCCGGGACCTTCCAAATTGCGTCATTCCACCGCTGCACAGGGAATCGTGAAAGGGCACACATCAGGGCCGGATTAAGGCCAACTGATGCCCTAAGCACAGCCCAACAACGATTCCCCCTCTGCCTTTCCCTTGACAAGACATTGACTCAATAAGTGCTGACGGTGAAATAAGACAATGAATCTGACAAATACGCCTGTCACGGATTGTCTCCC
Organism: Oreohelix idahoensis; assembly: GCA_024509875.1. NCBI lineage: Eukaryota > Metazoa > Mollusca > Gastropoda > Stylommatophora > Oreohelicidae > Oreohelix > Oreohelix idahoensis. The sequence goes on along the minus strand of JAMPIV010005084.1, from coordinate 526,804 downwards.
CTGCTTTGCAGTAGTGGTCCAACAGTGACCAAAACTCAAGAGTATCCAATATTGGCTTCCAATGTATCTACCTACGCGCAAGATTACTCTGGGCAGAGATGTACATAGAAGATTAATGACACATCTACCTTAAGGGAGAATTCACAAGATATTTCCAGAAGTCACGAACAATGTTGCATTGGGCTGAACAATTGTTAACGCATTATATCTGGTCCGTCGCCTTTTGTGAAGGATTTAAGCAATGATTTAGCCCGTTCAAGCCCCCTGTTGGTGTAATCCAACGAAATTCTTCTTATAAGGTATAGCTCTGTTTGGAGGTAAATGTATATCTAGGTATTTATACATATTAAAGAATCTGGCTCATACGTTTGCTTTCATACCTATAAAAAACTGAATGGACTATCATTGTTTAGTTTTAAAACAACAGGTAACAAATTTAATAATAAATTAGTATTAACAGTTTAAAATAAATAAAATGCTGGTGATTTTATATTGGAATCAAATTTTCTCTTCACTGAGATTTAGAGTGAGGATATATCAAAAGTCCGTTTTGCTGGTGCTTTTTTACAAGCACTTAACTTTTATAAGGGAGTCCTGCAGCTGTGGTTCATCAATTCTGTGATGACGAAAGCCTTCTCCGCACTCTCTTCCACTGTAGGCGGTTAGAATGGATGCTTTTCTCTCACACTAGCGGCGTTAGTACCACAAATAGTGTGGTGGCTTGTAACCACGAACTTTAGACAAATAGAAAGAAACAAATGCCTGCTAAGTACATTTGTTCACCGCAAACTAACAGGCCCATTGTCCTGCGCTCCACCCGCCAATGTTAACCTCCCGAGCACACAGTGTAACTCAGGGAATATGATGAAAATTCACCAATATCCTTCTGGGTGTTAACTAGGAAATTGCGCCTGGAGTGCGTGAATAATGATTTGCCTGAATTACAATTAAAAAGGTACATAAACCTCACAAGATAATATGTTACACCGTAGGCACATGTGATGTAAACATCAATCATTACTCATCACTTCTCCCGTCGGAGTCCGGGGTCGCTCTGTTGTCGGGCTTTCCGCACGACTTGTCAGAAACAATCCCCAGCTCTTGCAATAGTGGTTCATGCATATACTATTTTCATATGTTGAGGTTGCCAGCCTTGTATATAACCACTTAGTAAGAAACCTGTAGAATTTACATTAGTAAATAAATTGTTTACATTTACCCCAACATTTTGGGAACACAATCTCCTTGCTCAGATTTAGACTGGACACAGCTCTGTATTAGAAGTTTCGAAATCACTTAGGTCTCAAAATTAGAGTTAATTCCTCTGACGGCAGGTGTTCTGCAAAATCCTGGCCTGGGAAAACTTTTGGTTAATTCATCTATGACTTGGTCTGGGAAATTAGAGTTAATTCCTCTGCCGGCGGATGTTCTGTGAAATTCCTGGCCTGGGGAAACTTTTGTTAAATTCCTCTGTGACTTGTGATCAAATTCCTAGGATTCCTGTATTGTTAATTAAAGTCCTGGCCCCTTTACGTTTCCAGTCTTGTATTAAAAATGGAGTTTACTTGTGAATTCCAAAGTTGCCCAATACTCGATCTGTTACTTATAGTTGTGGAATTTCTAAGGCCAATGTCTCCTTTTTCTTTCTGGCTTTTAGGAGTCGCTGATATGACTTGTGCGCTCTCTGTGTGATCTGTGTCTGTGTTTTCATCACACTATATTCTCAGTTCTTAGTGCATATCACAGATTGCACTTCTACTAGTGTGCCAATAAAATACATTGTATATTTCAGCTCCTCACAAAGAACCAATCCAATCCAATCTCGCTCAGCACTACGTGGGTAAGGTGTGTCATTTTAAAATATCCCCTCGCGTGTTTCAAAATATTAAATTTAATATCCATGCGTGACCTCTTCAGTGATGTCATATGGTTGCGTAGGACTTCCGGCTGAAACTTATCTGCCTCTCACCACATAGTGACCATGTGTTCCTGGCGTAACGTCTACAAATCTTGAGTTTCCAGACAGATTATCTGAGATAATTACACACAGGGATGGTCTAAGCGGAAACAAATTACGCATTACCACCTGTGTTTCGCTAGACGGATCTCCGCCAGATTAGACACACAATTTGGGGTTCTATTCATAGACCGTGCACAATGCAAGCTTGAATTTAACAGGCACAATCGTTTGAAAAGATGGTCAGCCTGATAATACGTGATAAAATATTATCGCTGCCTGGGTCAATAAACCTGGCGTAATACAAACAGTTTCACAACGGGCTGATCACCTGTTTGCCAGTCACTTCGATTACAAAAACAACAGCAAATGGGTTGATTTGCCGTTGCCCTAAAGACGCCACCAGGCGTGATGGGAAACAATGGCAAAGAAAACCTATCTGCTGTTGCCCTAAGACGCCACTAGGCGTAATGGCCACTGACTGCTTTGACGGTCGGTGGCTAAGGATGGAAGACGAAGAAGAATACAAACAGACGAGGAGTGAAGTGTTAGAGTTAGCTTTACTGATCCAACATAGAGAGTAAATAATGGTGCATAAAATTTGCCACATAATAATGACAGGGGAGAGAAAAATAAGAAAATATTACTCGCACGGGAATGTAATGCAATCCTGACGGAGTGGACTTGAGATCGCACAACCGTATCGTCACAATGCCTCCTCCACCATTCTTTACTACCCCCTCTGCGGATCCCTCTGTGTATACGTGTGTCCACTCCTTAAGATTGTAATTTTCTTCAATTATCTCCTAAGCTAAAGATTTTAGTAGTATGTGTCCAAATATAAGCAATTGATCTTGTTGTTTAGATTGAATAAGAAGAACCTCGCTAAAACTAAGCAAAACTCATTTTAAAATGTTCTTATCATAAGTTTCAAATTAGCCACTCCACTTCAATCTTTCTATTCCACGTAAGCATCGATTTATGAAAGAATGCAGCTTTTTGGTTGTTCTTTTTGTTGTTCTATGACGATGTTGCTGTAGGACATTCATATCTTACATGAAAGAATGTATAATGTTGAATATATTATACTTCTTCTTATTCTTCTTCTTTGATCCGTAGCCGCCGGCTGTCAAAGCAGTTCGTGGCCATCACGCCTGGTGGCGTCTTGTAGTGCAGCAACAAACTGCTTCAACTTTGTTCGGTCGGCGGCCGTCTTTTGTACAGTGCCCAAGCTCTGGTTCATTCTTTGCATCTCGGCCTACACAGTTCATTGCCAAGTTGTTTTTGGTCGGCCTCTCTTTCACTTTCCTTCGGGGGTCCATAGCATAGCTGTTCTTGTGATGGCATCGGGGTCTCTTCTGAAGACGTGGCCAACCCAACTCCAGCGTCTTCCAGCAATGATGATGTGCATGTCCTCTTGGTTACTCCAAGTAAAAATCTTTTGGCCGAATTTGGCCAAATATTATACTTACTTGCTTGTTAAACTCCCAAAACTGGGAGGTGTTTGAATTTTCGTTGAACGCCTTTTCGTAGTTCAGATCAACAGAAAAGTATGTCTTTGTCCCACCATTTATTTTTTAATTAGGCACAGACTCTGCTTCTGCAATACAGTCCATTGTCTGGTGTCGTAATTTGACTCGTGTTGTATTTATATAACGGGCTTCACTGTTGATCTTTTTTAAATCAGGCAGTTTAATTTAAATGCAGATTTTTCGTTGGAAGCATTTTAATCTAACTGAATATTTATGAAAGTAACGTTTAAAATAAAACACATATGGACTTTTCGGGTGGGGGCTCCCTGTAACCTTTGTTTAACATTAGATATCCGGAACGTGTGCAATTATACTATGCTAAAAATAAAAAAATACTTATTTTTATTACCTATATTTTTATCAAAACATGTTGCAATAAAACTATCCTTGTATTGAAAAAGTCCTTGCTTCCTGTTCCACATAATGTTTTTTAAACTGTGAGGAAATTAACGTTTTTCGCTTCATCGCATTACATGGGCAATACTGCATGGCCATTGAGTATATATTGAATCACGTTCGACCTTGGATAATATTATATCTCGATTGATTTAGAAAAGTTAATTTCCTCTTTTTTATCACTCGAATAGTAAAAAAAATATGTGTACAGCAATACAAAATTTGGAAATCCGGTAGGTCTCTAATTCAAAGCATTGAATTTCAGTATTTTCAAAGGCTTTGCAAGACAGGGAGAATTGGCTTCAGAGTTTCTATTACCTGAATCAGCATATGACCGTCTAAAAATGCTAATTTTACAGGCTTAACAGGTTGGTTTTGCTGTATTTTCGAACTACTCTCTCTTTCTCCCTCTCTCTCTCTCTCTCTCTCTCTCTCTCTCTCTCTCTCTCTCTCTCTCTCTCTCTTTCTTTTGACATTGAGATTTATTTTAACAAGAGTAGGTGAAGATTAAGAAGGAATTCATTCATTCACTCATTCATTCATTCATAACCCTACGCTCCCTAAGGAGCCTTGGCCTTCAACAAACACATGCCAAGTCCTCCTGTCACGTGCCATCATCTCAAGTTCTCTCCACGTTCTCCTCATCATTTTCACCTCTGTTTCCAGCTCTCTTCTCCGTGTCCTTCTTGGTCTACCTCTGCCTCTCTTGTCCTGGGGGTTCCAGAACAAGGACTGCCTTGTAATGCTATCAACAGGTTTCCTCAGTGTGTGTCCTATCCATCGCCATCGTCTCCTTCTCATCTCTTGTTCCACTGGCACTTGTCTGGCTCTTGTCCTCAGTTCCACATTGGTAACCTTGTCAAACCATTTTAATCCTTCTATTCTACGCAAGCACCCATTTATTTATCTCACCTCTGTATGGACATGGTAACATGAGTGCAAGGACCGACTGAGTTCAATCGGTTAAATCGGCTTAAAGCCGGCCGTGCACAGTGGTATGGACAGACAATGATATCTATTTAAAAAAATACAATAGGCTAGATTCACAAGTAAACCCCATTTTTAATACAAGACTGGAAACGTAAAGGGGCCAGGCTTTAATTAACAAGACAGGAATCCTAGGAATTTGATCACGAGTCACAGAGAAATTTAACAAAAGTTTTCCCAGGCCAGGAATTTCGCAGAACATCCGCCGGCAGAGGAATTAACTCTAATTTCCCAGACCAAGTCATAGAGTAATTAACCAAAATTTTCCCAGGCTAGGATTTTGCAGAACACCCGCCGTCAGAGGAATTAACTCTAATTTTGAGACCTAAGTGATTTCGAAGCTTCTAATACAGAGCTGTGTCCAGTCTAAATCTGTGCAAGGAGATTGTGTTCCCAAAATTTTGGGGTAAATGTAAACAATTTATTTACTAATGTAAATTCTACAGGTTTCTTGCTAAGTGGTTATATACAAGGCTGACAACCTCAACATATGAAAATAGTATATGCATGAACCACTATTGCAAGAGCTGGTGATTGTTTCTGACTAGTCGTGCGGGAAACCCGACAGCAGAGCGACCCCAGACTCCGACGGGAGTAGTGATGAGTAATGAGTGATGTTTACATCACATGTGCCTACGGTGTAACATATTATCTTGTGAGGTTTATGTACCTTTTTAATTGTAATTCAGGCAAATCAATATTCACGCACTCCAGGCGCAATTTCCTAGTTAACACCCAGAAGGATATTGGTGAATTTTCATCATATTCCCTGAGTTACACTGTGTGCTTTCATTGCATTGAGAAATATGGGGCGGTCACAAGAAATCAAGTCACGCACAAAAATCAGTCTTCTATTCAAATATCAAGTCAGTCTTATTGTACGGGTCCAAAACATGGAGAACAACAAAAATAACAAACAAAAGGATGTAGACATTCATAACTTGATGCTTGCGTAGAATAGAAGGAGTGAAGTGGTATGACCTGCAAGTCTGGAAGGAAGAGCTGGAGAAGAGAGGGATGGTTATCAGCAGCTCCAAAACAAAAACCATGGTGATATCACGAGAGGAAAGAAGGCCCTGGATTAAGCTGGGAGAGCAAGTCCTGGAGCAGGTCAACCACTTTAAATACCTCGGAGCTGTCACAGATTGGAAGGGTGGTATCAAAGAAGGTTTGGCTACCCGAAGAGCAGCAGCTTGGAGACTTTTTTTCAGGCCATAAATCGAGGATTTCTCAGCAAAAGAAAAGTTAACAATAAAACGAAGATGGCTATGTACTGCTCCAACTATGTCCCAGTCTTGACATATGGATGCGAGTCATGGGCAATGACTACAACCCATAAAAGCCAGATCCAAACCTCAGAAATGAGGTATCTGAGGAAGGGGGTTGAAGTAACAAGAAGAGACATGGTCCGCAACCAGACGATACGCCATGACCTCAAAACCCAACCCCTGCAGACCCAAGTAGAACAGTCCCAACTAAGGTGGTTTCGCCATGGCTGCAGAATGGGAAATTATCGGTTGCCACAACAGGAATGGGAGGCTAAGAGCCAGGGATCCAGACCTCCAGGACGACCCAGAGTCCGCTGAGAGGACAACATTAGACAATCTCTGAAGGACTGAGGACTGGAATGAAACTAGACCAGGAGGGAGACAGCCGATAGAATATTATGGCGCTCTCTTTTCCAAATATCTACACCTCACGGTAGAAAAGAAACTACAAAGTAAGTAAGAAGTGGTATGACAAGATCACTAATGTGGAACTGATGACAAAGTCACTAATGTGGAACTGATGACAAAGTCACTAATGTGGAACTGATGACAAAGTCACTAATGTGGAATTGATGACAAGATCACTAAAGTGGAACTAATAACAAGAACCAGACAAGTGCCGGACGAACAAGTGATTAGAAGATGACGTTGGAGCAGGATAGGCCACACATTGAAGAAGCCTGTTGATAGCATTATCAGACAGTCCTTCTTTATTCTGGAATCTCCAGGGCAAGAGAGGTACAGTGAGACCAATGAATGCACGGGGAAGAGAACTGGAGACATACATGAACTGGAGACAGACATGAACTGGAGACAGACATGAACTGGAGACAGACATGAACTGGAGACAGACATGAACTGGAGACAGACATGAACTGGACGAAGAAGACATTGAGCGGATGGCACAAGACAGAAAGACTTGGTATACGTTTGTTAAATGTCTTATATGTGCCAGTTACAGTAAAGTTCTTATTTATTTCGGTCACAATAAAATCCGTATTGGTTCTAGTCAGAGTTAAAAAAAAAAAATAATAAAAAATTTCCCATTTATCAAATTAAAAGATAAACTGGAATTTTATTGTGACTTAAGCAAATAATAATTTTATTGTGAACGAGATAAATGGGAGTTTTACTGTGGCATGGACGAATAATGATTTTATTTAAACCCGAGATAAACAAGAATATTACTGATAACCATGTTAATGTATTTTTAATATGAATGAGATAAATAAAATATATAACTGCACTATCTCAAATCTTCTACAGTAATTTGCTTATTGTAATGTCCGCAAGTAACGATCGCAACATTGAGGGAGGCAGTCATTAAAATTTTTAAGATGTAAAAAAACCCACACACAGTGGTTTCTCTTGTGTAAACATGTATAACACATAAGGAAGTGAAACCCGAGGCCTGTAAACAGTAAACAAATATTAGACAAACATAAAGGTATGTTTTCAGGCACTCGTAAGAAATAAAGAAGTAGAACACTAGACAACAGAAAAACAACAGACGTGAGTGACTTACCCAGGACTCGAACCCAGGACCACCCGTGCGACAACCCCGCCTAGCTATGCAAGCGAATCACACTATCCTCCCTGCCATCTAGGCATCACAAAAATGATGCTTCGATGACGGATCATTAGTGCGACCCGCAAGACATAACACCGGAAATTTACCATGGGCAGTCCAACCTATTAATGACGCAATCACTTCTGTTGTTCCCCTATTATACAGTATAGGTCAGACTACACAAGGTAAAGGTAAAGGATCCCGTTACACGCCCTATTGAAGCATATTGGGAATATGGTGTTAGGGCCATATTTTCTCGACCGTCGGCACACTAGGGGTGATGTGGTCAGCATCACGCCGGCCGGCTTAACCTTCCCAGAGTTGCTCTGGTACCCATTTGGGGCTGGGTCGACTAAGGAGCCGTTTGCGGCCTAAAAAAATCCCACCTCATCTGGGGATCGAACCATAGACCACTGAGCTACGAAGCCAGTGCACTAACCACTATGCTACCGCGGCTCCCAACTACACAAGACAAAGACCTTAATACAGTGTCTAGTAAATGATAGAAGACTAAGAACAGTAAGTACAGGACAGAGGGCAGGTTTTTTGGTAGTGTATAAATATTTATAACACATAAGGAAGGGAAACCCGAGGCCTGTAAACAGTAAATAAATATTAGACAAACATAAAGGTATGTTTTCAGGCACTCGTAAGAAATAAAGAAGTAGAATACTAGACAATAGAAAAACAACAGATGTGAGTGGTTTACCCAGGACTCGAACCCAGGACCTTCCGTGCGACAACCCCGCCTAGCTATGCAAGAGAATCCCACTATCCTCCCTGCTATCTAGGCATCACAAAAATGATGCTTCGATGACGGGTCATTAGTGCGACCCGCAAGACATAGCACCGGAAATTTACCATGGGCAGTCCAACCTATTAATGACGCAATCACTTCTGTTGTTCCCCTGTTATACAGTATAAGTTAGCTCTTGCTGTAGTGGTTCGTGAATATACTATTTTCATATGTTGAGGTTGCCAGCCTCATATATATATATAACCTCTACACCTCACGGTAGAAGGGGAACGACTAAGTAAGTAAGTAAGTAAGTATATATATATATATATATATATATATATATATATATATATATATATATATATATATATATATATATATATATATATATATATCACAATCAAGAAAACATGTTAAATTCCCGTTTTTAATAGAAATGTTTACACTTACCCCAATTTGCGGGTATACACAATCTTCTGCACAGATTAGAATGGACACACAGCACTTTAGGTTAGATGCTGTTCGAATCACTTTGGTCTGGGAAATTAGAGTTAATTCCTCTGACGACGAGTGTCTCTGCAAAATCACTACATGGGAAAACTTGTGTTAAAGTCCTCTTATGATTGGTGAATCTGATTCCTAGGTTTCCAGTCTTGGTATATTAAAGTCCTGGTCCCTTAAGTTTTTTACAGTCTGTGTATTTAAATGTGCGGGTTTACTCTTAAGATTTCAGAGTTGCCCAAATACGTTGAACTGTCACTTATAAGTATGGAATACTAAGTCCAAAATCTCACTGGCTTCTTGGGAGTTGTTCGCTGTACAATGCGATCTCTCTGTATGTTCTGTGTCTGGGATTTCACTACATTATATCGTACAGTTTCCTGTTCAAATCCAGCTGGGTTTCCGCTGAATGTTCCAATCAAATTCATTGTAGATTATGGCGAATCAATCGCTCTCTAGCACTAGAGGGGTCGGTTTGTTTATCATTACTCATCCCACGTATTTAAAAAATATTAAATTTAAAATACACGCGTGGCCTCTTACAACAGTGATGTCATATCGTTGCATAAGACTTCCGGCCGCCCCTCTGTATATCACAATATTGTGACTATGTCTTCCGCCCAGATGTCTACCTCGACAGATTATCTAATTATCGCTTTTATCTGCGTGCCTCCGCCAGATGTCTGATCAGACAATGTTGTTTTTTCATCGTATGCACAGTACAAGCTTATGTTAACACGATCAGCAGCTTTTCACTGGGGTCAAATGTTGGACCGACACGTTTCCACAGGTGGTCAGTCGGATTCAAAGAGATAAGCAGGTGACCGGTCTAGTGACTGGGTATTATTACTGCAATACAACAGTTCACCTGGCGGAACGTAAATACGTCTGACGAGTGGTAAACAATAAGATACGAATTACTCCCGTAGCAAATACTACTATAGGGGAGGGGCGTGATAGAGACTTCACAATGCTATGTCTAGAATAAAGAGTAAAATGAATGAAAGGGCAAAATGAAATGCCAAAAAACAAGTGAATAATGAAGAAATATGAAGAAACGAAGTTAACGGCCGGAGATCACACAAAAGGCCAGGGACAGACATTTCGTCAGGGGGCCGCGCTGGTGTAATGGTTACCACATTGCGCTGGCGATCGGGTAATCGAGGTTCAAGCCCGGGTGAGGGCATTTGAGAGAGTGTCGTCGACTGAGACTTGGACTCGATTAATTCGAGCCCTGGCGAAGACATTTGAAGGAGTGTCGTCGACCAGGGACTGGCGGCTTATGAGCCGACCCAGCTCTAATAGGTACCCTCCGAAGACGGCGAGTATCTGCCTGAATGGCGAGTGGACACCTGTCAGTGTACAGGCAAAAAGGGATACTCACGTAAAAATCAGTCTCAGGAGATTCTCGCCTCGAGTAATAGCGGGCGTACGTTAAAAAAAAAGGGGGCATTTCGTCACACATTCAACGGTCTTTCCATTTCTTCTATTTCTTTAGGCCTTGTTCTAACAGATTTCAAAGCACTCGCGGTTGTTCCTGCTAAAGTTACTTACTTACTTAGTCGTTCCTCTTCTAGCGGGAAGTGTAGAGGTTTAGAAGAGAGAGCGCAATACTATCCTATCGGCTGTCTTCCTCCTGGCCTGGTTCCATTCTAGTCCTCGGTCCCTCAGAGATTGTCTAATGTTGTCCTCCCAGCGGACTATGGGTCGTCCTGGAGGTCTGGATCCCTGGCTCTAAGTTTTTAATGCTTGTCTTGGTAGTCGATCTTCTCCCATTCTGCAAACATGGTTCCTGCTAACCAAGTTTCTTTTACTTTCCCAGCTTTGTCGTTGATGATGCGCAATGTGGATTCTGTTAGGCCTGTTGCTGTTGCTATTTGACCTAGTCTCTCGTTTCTTTGAAATTGGCTTAATATTTCAAGCCTCTCCTCAATACTTACAGATTTATATTTTCGTTAACTACTTGGATTCTTATAACCTGGAAACTTACGCATGTTTAGGTTGATGTATTAAATACTTTTATCAAGTAAAGTACGCAAACTCAGGAGATCACCGCGCGATACACACTACTAAGCAGCATTGCCACTCCTAAGTCGATTCACCTAGATCTAGGGTTTTTGGTCTATGTGTCATTTTCCTTCATTAGTTGAAGAACGCCACCTAGATTTCGCCCAAAATGGACCAAAATCGCCACAAAATATCACAAAATAGCCCATGTCGCCAATATCAAGGTTTTTAAAAATATTTAGAGTGGCAACGCTGCTCGTAAGGCATGAGATATGTGTGTATTTGTGTATTCCTCCGCGGGTCACTACGTTCAGCTGGGTATCGTTTTCCGTGTTCACCTGGTGTTACACGGTAGCGCAAAGTATAGTCACCTCGTTGATTTGGTTTGGTTTTAAGGACTATCTTCATTGAACAAGGACAACTCCATCAGTGCTCCGATCTCCTCCCTTAGATCACACAAGGAAGATCTCAGCACATTCCACGAACTCCGTAGCACCGGCGAGAATCCCAGTGTGTGTGAGTATAGCAGTCACACATTCTATAAATATGTTTGCGGTGGGTAGGTTATTCCCTCCAATAGGAATCAAATCCGGCACCTCTATAATTCGAGGCGGATATCTCTAAGCCACTCCGACCTCCACCTCGTTGAAAATCGAGCATGAGCTAACACGATTTTGAGTTCTAGTGATTTTATTCCCCTATTGATCTTGAAAAAGGACTTTGCGCAAAGGAAGCTTATTCGTCAGATTAGAAGGAAGCAAGCCACTTTCCTTGGTCATGTTATGAGAAGAAGAAAGCTGGAGTATATCACGACAACAGGAAAGATTGAAGGTAAAATAAATAGACGACGACACAGTGAGATGTTTCACAGTTTGAGATCAGAAGAAGTCAACAACAGAATTGATCAATGGTACTGTAGTCAGGCAGTTGTGGAGAGACATGATCTCCTACGCCACTAGGTATGGTACCTGAAGACGAAGAAGAATGATCAACATATGAACTAATTCGCGCATTACTGACACGCGTTGTAACAGAAGAGACTGTATAATAAAGCGCGTTTGTGATTTAATTGGTGAAATGTTTGCCTTCTAAGCAAACATTTTGCGTTCAATCCTCTGCTAAAGTGTGTGTTTTTTTTTCATTTTTAAAATTCAGTCATCTGTTTTTATAACTTTGTTGTTGTTAATCATAGTTTCCAAGTGTTTATGTGTGTTGAAAGACCTTCTTCTCTCGTGGAAAATGAAAGGTGGAAGGAAATTGAAATGAAGAAACTAAATACAGACATAAAATGTGCCATTATCAGGACGAGACAGAAGTCACACAGCATAATTCTTTGCTTTCATTTCTTGATATGTTATTGCTAGCTTTGATTATCGTGTTGGTGAAAGAATGGAGGAGTTTTAAGTGACTGAAATACGAGGATTAAGACTTTTAACTTAGATCACAGAAAGCTTTTTTAGGACAAGTACACACACTATAGTGTTGTGTTTATGGATCTATCGCCGTATTTAATACTATCCTTCAAAGATTCTCAAGCTTTTCTAACTAGGGACACACTAATGATTGTGGTATAAATATATGATCCCAGCACACTCAACTGTAATTTATCGCAATAACAAATCAGTCAAAATATGCGTATTGTACTAAGATAATAATTTAAATAAATGATATAATGCAGTATATTTACGCACGTTTAATGTCATATTATGAAGAAGTTGCATTTTCTTCTTCTTCTGCTTCTTCAAATACCATGCCTAGTGGCGTAGGAGATCATGTCTCTCCACTTCCTGTCTCCAGTACAATTGATCAATTCTGTTGTTGACTTCTTTCCATGCCACGATGTCAAACTGTCCAGTATTTGCTCTCTTTGTCCTCCCCTATCTCTTTTTCCTTCAATCTTACCTGTTGTTACGATATATTCCAGCTTTCCTCTTCTCATAACATGCCCCAAAAAAGTGGATTGCTTCTTTCTAACTTGTGAAATAAGTTTCCTTTGCGCATTGGCCTCTTTCAGGACATCCTCATTACTCTTTCTGGCTGTCCATGGTATTTTTAACATTCTTCTGTAAAACCACATCTCTGTAGCCTCTAGTGCCTTCCTTCCCTTTTTTGTTTACTAATTGTCCATGTCTCACTCCCATATGTCAGGATTGGTCCTATATAACAATGAAGCAATTCCATTGACAAAGAATTGTTGCATAAAATACTCTTCATTTTATAGAATGCTGCTTTTGCCTGAGCTATTCTGCTCTTCACTTCTGAGATGCATCTTCCATCCATTGTTATTAATGTGCCCAGGTATTTGAATTTATTGACTTGTTTTAAACAGCCGATAGGATAGTCTGGCGCTCTCTCTTACAAACCTCTACACCTCACGGTAGAAGGGGAACGACTAAGTAAGTAAGTAAGACTTGTTTTAAAACTGGTCCATTTACTACTGAGAATTAATTTTGTCCCGATGGAATTAGCTTTTATTAGATCACGGTGTTGAGAAACATTCCATGGCTATAATGTTGAGTTATTTTGTATCAGAAAGATAATGTGAAGCAGGAGGTATTCACTCTGCAGGATCTGTTGCTATGAATTAAATTATTATATTTCGCCACGTGTAAATCTTGTAAATAAACATACAAACTGAGTCGAGGACTTGATGTCACATTTATTGAAATATGTCAGTACATGTCGTTTGATCACTCTGCACTGTTTATGTAACTGTCGTCCAACTACTGGAGAAAGGAACTTGGGAACAGAAGGTCGTTCACATACATAACGAAGTGTGGGCTGCCTGTCCCATGTGATGCCAACGTGTTTCGAACCCTTTACCTTTGCAGCGAGAGGCCAGCGATGTGATGACTGTGCTTATTGGGTAATCCAGCCCTGCATCCGGTACACTGTTGTTATAGTTGTTAGTTCAATTACATACATGGGACTGGATGCAGCGTTGTGTGATGTTTCTACATATATGTAAATTCAATGTGCATTGTTATCGTTATTGTAGATCGGAATCGACATCACTGCATTCCGGGCAAACCCATAGGCGCCCAATCTCATAAGAAAATGTCGAAGGAAATGAATACCAATAGTTCCTGCTGTATACACAATGAGTGCATTCTTTTATAAATCCATCTCTGCTAGTCTTACGTTTGGTGCCAACACGATGTGTGCATTCTCTTATACGTCCATCTCTGATATTCTTACGTTTGGTGCCAACACGATGTATGCATTCTCTTATACGTCCATCTCTGATATTCTTACGTTTGGTGCCAACACGATGTGTGCATTCTCTTATACGTCCATCTCTGATATTCTTACGTTTGGTGCCAACACGATGTGTGCATTCTCTTATACGTCCATCTCTGATATTCTTACGTTTGGTGCCAACACGATGTATGCATTCTCTTATACGTCCATCTCTGATATTCTTACGTTTGGTGCCAACACGATGTATGCATTCTCTTATACGTCCATCTCTGATATTCTTACGTTTGGTGCCAACACGATGTGTGCATTCTCTTATACGTCCATCTCTGATATTCTTACGTTTGGTGCCAACACGATGTGTGCATTCTCTTATACGTCCATCTCTGATAGTCTTACGTTTGGTGCCAACACGATGTGTGCATTCTCTTATACGTTCATCTCTGATATTCTTACGTTTGGTGCCAACACGATGTGTGCATTCTCTTATACGTCCATCTCTGATATTCTTACGTTTGGTGCCAACACGATGTGTGCATTCTCTTATACGTTCATCTCTGATATTCTTATGTTTGGTGCCAACACGATGTGTGCATTCTCTTATACGTCCATCTCTGATATTCTTATGTTTGGTGCCAACACGATGTATGTATGCATTCTCTTATACGTCCATCTCTGATATTCTTACGTTTGGTGCCAACACGATGTATGCATTCTCTTATACGTCCATCTCTGATATTCTTACGTTTGGTGCCAACACGATGTGTGCATTCTCTTATACGTCCATCTCTGATATTCTTACGTTTGGTGCCAACACGATGTATGCATTCTCTTATACGTCCATCTCTGATATTCTTACATTTGGTGCCAACACGATGTATGCATTCTCTTATACGTCCATCTCTGATATTCTTACGTTTGGTGCCAACACGATGTGTGCATTCTCTTATACGTCCATCTCTGATATTCTTACGTTTGGTGCCAACACGATGTATGCATTCTCTTATAAGTCCATCTCTGATATTCTTACGTTTGGTGCCAACACGATGTATGCATTCTCTTATACGTCCATCTCTGATATTCTTACATTTGGTGCCAACACGATGTATGCATTCTCCTATACGTTCATCTCTGATATTTTTACGTTTGGTGCCAACACGATGTGTGCATTCTCTTATGCATCCATCTCTGATATTCTTACGTTTGGTGCCAACACGATGTATGCATTCTCTTATACGTCCATCTCTGATATTCTTACGTTTGGTGCCAACACGATGGGTGCATTCTCTTTATACGTCCATCTCTGCTAGTCTTACTTTTGGTGCCAAATTCAAACTGTCTTAGCCATGTTGATAAATCAATTCCTTTGTCGATCATCATCAGGCGATCATCAATTGTCCTTGATAGCTCTTCCATATCCACATCAAGTGTCCACACTATGGGCGCTCTCGAATTTAATCTGCCAGCTTTTACATTGCCGCGTACCCCTGCTGGGAGGATAGACGTATACGCCACTGTGGTACTTGTCGCAGAGATATTTATGATTAATAAATTTCTACATCTTTTCTTTATTCTACCCGTGTCTTCTACTTTATAATCGCTCTTTTATTCTTTCTTTTTTTCGCATTCATCTGATTGTGAAAAATGTAACTCTCCCATTCATACCTTTGCCTGTCTCTTTTCTTATTTAGCAACGCATTTTATTGCTGTTAAGCTAGGTTCGTGAGGAGACCGAATAGTGTGAAATTCGTCTCGACGGACATGGGATGGCAGACATATCGTCTAACATTTTCATCTGACACTGCGCTCTACGGTTAAGTTTCTCGGTGATGGGTGTGAAAGGCGCCAACATGCATAGCTCGGGAATGACCAGAGGTAGATGTAGGTGTTAGAACGAGCACTGGCAGTTTTATTGCTGGCGCCTGAGTTAATGTGAAGTGTTAAGACGGGACGCTATTTTGGGTTTTCAAGAATGGCATGCATCCTTTGTCCGTTTTCATATATTATACCAGAGTAGGTTAGACTAAATTCATTCAGTCCTCCTAAGTTGCAGTAGACGGATCGCTCGTGCTAGAGTAAAAAGCTTGTATAGCGAAGTTCTTAGTTTTCTCTTCAATTTTTTGCCGAGCTTCTAGAATACCTATCTAGTGAATAAATTCTAGTCGTGGTGATAGCCGTAGTTCTGTTTGGAGGTAATATTATATCTAGTATTTTGTGAGTGATTTAAGTGGTAAATCGCCTATTTTATTTTCACTAGTTAGATTTCTGTGCAGAGGGATTAAATTATAAGTCTGTTATATTCTCTAGTTACTGCGTTACAGTGGAAAGCAGGATAATTATTATTTCTAGCTTAAACTCATGCAGCTGTATATAAATTTAATTAAATTGCTAGTAATCAGTCGAGAATATTTTAAACTAACTTATAACTGCACCGATTCATCATTGAGTATTGACGAAATACGCATGTATTTCTAATTCATGATGATTGATTTTTAAAAAATGTAATATTAGATTTTACGCGAGGATAGGAGGTGTGTATAATATTATGGTTAAGTATTTTGTACTTTTCTCTTCCTTATACAGTTTTGGGTCAGCCCAACTTTTTCCAGCGGTTTTAGTACAACTGAGAGAAGAAACATTTTTTATATTTAACCACGTGGGTTTACAAGTTAACACCTGTCTGGCAGTGTGTGTGCCTCCAGAAATAGACAGAGTACAGATCTCACTAACGGTTTTAAAGACTAAATGCCTATACTGGGCCTTTGAGCCAGATTATATTTCTTCACAAACTCTCAGGTACATGCGGCCATGTGGCGAGAAAAAATTACAAAAACATTAACATTCCGACATTTTGACTAATTGTGGTTTGACCAAATTAAATTTCTGTACTGAGAGAAGGCACCGACCTGACATTCCTAGGTACTGGAAACCCTAAGCTATTGACACTGTGCTCGCTGATAACTTTCGTGCCTGGACAATTTTAATGTGAAATAAACATATATCCTAAATAATAATAACCAAGGAAACGTTCCCTGAAGTAGTGAATTCAACCTGTCTTTGCGGAGCTGGGGTTCCCTTGGCCAAGAATAACACTGGAGATTCTATATGTGTATGTCCTAAAAATTGTTTTTCCAGAAGTTGCTACCAAAGCTGTACGTACGAATGCAAGCGCGTGGCCACGGCTGACATGAATAGAGTGAATGCAGGACTGAGTGATTCCTTTATTGTTGTATTTTTGGCACCCATTTTGCTGTCTTAAATTCCTTTATGCAGTTTTTTTTTGTTGCTAATGATATTTTCCTTAGGATAGAGTAGAGTATCAGTTCTGTTCATACCTTTAAAGGTAAATCATAGAACATAGCGTATATATCCGTGACTCTTTGGGGCTATCACTTTTCTTCTAACAGGATCGTGGGCTAAACATCGAGGGAAAAGATTACACCTATGGGTCTATTATAATTGTAGTAATTCATTACCTTACATGTATTTTCTATGTTTTTTTTTTCGTACGCCCGCTAATACTCGAGGCGAAATCTCAGGTTATTATTTATGTCTAACCTGACATTGATTTTACGTGAGTATCCCTTTATTTCTTGTACAGAGACAGGTGTCCCTCGCCATTCAGGCAAATACTCGCCGATTTCGGAGGTACCCATTGCAGCTGGGTCGGCTCAGGAGCCGCCAGTCCCTGGTCGATGACACTCCTTCAAATGTCCTCGCCAGGTCTCGAGTTAATCCAGTCCAAATCCCGGTCGACGAAAAATCCTCAAATGCCGTGGCCCGGGTTTGATCCTGTATCACCCGGTCGCCAGAGCGGTGTTGTAACCACTACGCTAGCGCGGCTCCCTTTTCTATGTTTGATATTAACATCTATGTGTTGTGGTAAATTTTCCTTATGTTAATAAATTTACATAAACTTTATTCAAGCGTGTCGGTCAGCTCGTTCCAAAATATATCTATATTTCATTGTTATAGTTTTTCCACGTCTGTGCGTCTAACTGTCGTCACTTATGTGTGTGTGTATGTGAGTGGAGATATATATACTTAATATATATTTTTTTAGACTGTCTGACTCCTCTAGATCTGTTGTAGAAGATAGGCTGAAAGAGAGAGAAAATTCTCGATTTCATAGACAGACTCTATTAATTTCTCCATTTCACTCGTGGAAATCTATTTCTACTATTGTCTCTCACTGTTGCTATCACTGGTTCTAATCTTTTCAGAAGGGACCAACCCAAGTCTTAATTCCCCTATCAAAAATCTACGACAGTACTAGATACAGCCGTAGACGAGTGAAGATTTAAAGACCTGACTATACAGGGCTTAGCTCCGAGAAGTGGGGGGGAACCAGTTAACGTACTCGCTACCTTTGCCTTCCCTAAGTCAGGAGCGGAGACCAGCACTAGTCAACGCTGAATGTGAATTATTATCATCATGTTCCTTTTCACTCCCGTGGAGTATGGAACCACCACTACAGCTGGCCTTCTTACTGGAAGCCTGCTGAAAACATTCACAAGCAGCTGTAGTTTCTGTAGAATTTTTACATTGAAGATGTTGCCAGCCTCATGACCAACCTTATATTAGTTGCCTTCTACGACATGCCTGAGGGGGTAGTAGTCATTTTCTTTCTTTACATCACCAGACCCCCCCCCCCCCCCCCCCCCCTCCCCCAGGAATTCCTGTTTGCATTTTTGACATATTTTGCGAGCTAGAAGATACTGGGATGCGAGGGTTCTTAACATGACGTATAGGGATCCGGACTCTCTAAGACAAAGTTTCTTAACTGGGGTTCCACGGAACTTTAAGGTTCCGTGAGAGGTTGTTAGGAGTTCCGCGAGAGGTTGTTAGGAGTTCCGTGATAGGTTGTTAGGAGTTCCGTGATAGGTTGTTAGGAGTTCCGTGAGAGGTTGTTAGGAGTTCCGTGAGAGGTTGTTAGGAGTTCCGCGAGAGGTTGTTAGGAGTTCCGCGAGAGGTTGTTAGGAGTTCCGCGAGAGGTTGTTAGGAGTTCCGTGAGAGGTTGTTAGGAGTTCCGTGAGAGGTTGTTAGGAGTTCCGTGAGAGGTTGTTAGGAGTTCCGCGAGAGATCGTGATTGAAAAAAAAAAAAATGTCGTTTTATGAACTTTCCACGCCGGGTAATGTTAGCGCTCGCAGTGGTGGGCAGTGACCAAGCAGCCAGGCAGGGCTATACGCAATAGAACCGTGTTCAATCTTGCAAATACCATATCATATTTCATTAGCATCTTGTAGAGTAGAAACGTGTGATAAGACTTTTAGGCCTATTTAAGGTTAAAAAAAATTAAGTAGGAAATTTGTACCTAATAAGGGAAAAACTGAAGTTTCTTCTACTTATACCCCTGACTTGCATTCGAGCTGATACCCTTTGTAGGGAGGGAGAAACCACACCAAAAATAGTAGGCTAAACAGTTGGATAAAATAAACAAATGCTCAGAAAAGAAAAAATCATTTTCAACTAAAAAGAGAATTTGACAATTTTTATTACATTATTATATTTACATTTTACTGATCACGCTAAGGTACCGTCAGCTGTAGATATACAATTTTTGTGCATGGGTTTCCTGGGACACGAAAAGTATTTCTCATAGCTCATATTTGTTTGACCATGCAGCACACTAGGAGTGATGTCACGCCGGCAGCCTTTAACCTTCCCAGATTTACTCTCGTACCCCTTTCACGAGGCTGGGTCGACCCCGGAGCCGTCTGCGGTCTAATAAAAAAATATTCAAAAAAATATTTTAAACAAATAATTTTTCAACGACTTTATAGCTTGCAGTCAAAAAATGTAACATCAAATTGACAAATAGCATGGGGCGCTGATTCTACATGAAATTAACTTCTGTTTTATACTTCATTACACACTAATGGATAAAATATATGATAAGCGCTTTTGCGCCCCAGGCTTTTTGTCAATTTGATGTTACATTTTTTTACTGCAAGCTATAAATTCCTTGAAAAATTATTTTTGGCTTTTTGTGCATTAAAAGCCTGTGTTTAAAATATTTTTTATATATTTTTTACTTTTTTCTTTTTAGTGTTTTTTTTTTTAAATTTAAGTCAAATGTAATCGATCCGCTAATGACATTATCAGTTTGCGATAAACGAGTCCAGAGCAAAGGAGGCGGATTTTACTATTCAGTATATTACACGGAAAGTTAATATTTTTGTTTATATATATTTAAAAAAAAAATTTTGATCAGAGTTGTAAATTACATTTTTTTTAAGTGTAGTTGTCAGTTGTGTGTATGTCTGTGCACGCGCGTGCGATAGTGTGTGTGTTTGGAAAGGGGGGGGAGTTTCAATATTTCTCTCAAGAGAGACAATCTTGTTGGAAAGAATACACATAGATTATTTGCAGCTATCGCCCATTTCAGTGATGACACAATACAAACAAACAAAAAATTGATATTAATTCTTATTTTATTTATTTTTTTTATTTTTACGACTGATTATTATATTGTCCTGGGAAATACGCAATCATGCCAAGTTTCAGAGCTATTGCTCATCTGGAAGTGATTGAAAAATCGATTGCAAGATTTGAAGGTGACAAGAGAGGGACAAGAGAGTGACATACGTTGCAAGCTAAAGAAAAGCCTGTTTAAAAAATCCCACCTCAACTGGGTATCGAACTATGGACCACTGAGCTTAGAAGCCAGTGCACGAACCACTATGCTACCGCAGATCTTAGTAGGACTGACTTGACGTTTGAGTCAAAGATTCTGATTTGTGATGGTTGGGCTTGATTTCTTTGGATTACCATGTATTTAATTTCTTTTACTTTTTTAGTTCCTTTTTTGCAGTGAAGAGTCGTGGGGAGCTGACGTTTACGTTCTTGAGCCAAGTGTGTGGCTGTGGCTGCTGTGACCCAGTGTTGTTCTAGTGTTTCTGTGATGTTGTCTGTACATCTGCTTCTTGGTCTTTCCGTGCACTGAAACCAGATCGTAGGCGCGTAGTTGGTCATTTATCGTACGCCATTATCTTGAGGAGCTCCCGTGAAATGTCATTTTCGTTATTAATCGCATGATTTCAATAAAAGTGCCACAGACTTAGCCTACATCAATCACAAATAGACATAATGAAGAGTTGGTATTACATAATTGGTTGCCATGGAAACGGCGGCCATATTGGATTACATTGTTCAATTTCATTTTGCTAAGAGGTTTTTTTTTTAGTTATTTATTTAGCTATCAGTACCAAATTTAAACATAATGTTTATCATTATATACTGAAGCACATTAAAAACGCACCACCTGTATAATCCAGGAACAGAGTGTAAAATGTAAATATAAGTGTGTACAAGTTTACATATTTGGAATCTTTATTCATTTTCCTATGAATCCATGCTGGTCATTAATTTGTACATTTGATTGTTATGAAATTCATTGCATTCTGTGCAGGCAAGGGAGAAAACCAAAAATACAAAAAAAATGCACGTGCGTTATCCTGCTGGAGAAGCTGCAAGTCTGGATAAATTGTGAACGCAGGAGCAACCAGTGCATCCAGAAACTCATCTCGATATGTCACAGCATTAACATTTCCACGGAAGATGTGAAGAGGCAAGCGATGGTGAAAACTGAATCCTCCCCAAATGTGAATACTGCCACCTCGAAATCGGTTGACACAGCAATCTGCAAAGCGCTCTTCACACCGTCGCTAAATCCGCATACGTCCATCTGCAAAGGATATGTTGAATCTGTTCTCGTCTGTGAATAGGACAGCATTCCACTGCAGTCTAGTCCATCTGACATGTTGCTCTGCCCATTGCAGGCGCTGCTAACGATGTCTGTGAGTCAAGTTTGGCCCAACATAAGGTCGTCTTGCAGTAAGGCCTGTATCTCTGAGTCGTCGTATGACTGTCATTCGAGAGACTTGCCCACGTCTACCCACTATTGCTCTTGCTGTTTGACTTGCCGGGAGAGTCAATTCCTTAGGTGACTCAGCACAATATGACGATCTTGCGCAGGGGTAGTAACTCGTGGTTGGCCACTCCGAAGTCTATCCCGGGCACTGCCAGTGGTTCCGTAACGTTAATTGAGACGTACAATAGTGCTGTGGTGGCAATTCATCCTTCTGGCAATGGCCTGCGAGCTCATTCCGGTCTCCAACATACCAATGGCTCGTTGGCGGTCGTTTTCAGATGGTCGTGGCATTTCAAGCACATGTACTGGGTGTTTTGTCTTAACGGCCTTTTTATACCGAGTATACTGCCACTTAACAACATTAAGTGCGAAAACAGGGAACTCGGAAATGCAGCAATATTACGGGAAGAAGTGGAAGAGGCTATATGTTCGATGAAAGGAGGGAAGTCACCGGGTGTGGATAATATCCCAGCAGAGCTCTTGAAATATGGAGGACCAGATATAGTAAAAATCATGACAACAATTTGCCAGAAGATATGGAGTACAAAAAAAATGGCCAAAAGAATGGACGCAGTCATTAGTAATACCGCTTCCAAAGAAAGGAAATCTAAAAATGTGCAAGAACTACAGAACCATTAGCCTTATTAGTCATCCAAGTAAGGTGATGTTAAGGATACTTTTGAACAGAATAAACAGAAATCAGAAGAAATCTTGTCAGAGGAACAGGCTGGCTTTAGACCAAAAAGAAGTACCTCAGAACAAATCTTCAATATTGACTAAAAACTATGCCAGTTAGAGTACTTATCGAAAAACATCTCCAACATCAACACGATTTATACCATAACTTCATCGATTTCACAAAAGCCTTCGATCGAGTCTGGCATGAAGGCTTATGGCAAGTAATGAGAAAATTCAATTTTGATACCAACATCATAGATATCATTGAAGCACTATACAAGGACGCAAGCAGTGCTGTTTTTGCAAGCAACGACATTGGAGAATTTTTCAAAACAACTGTAGGAGTTCGGCAGGGATGTATCCTGTCCCCAGTGCTCTTTAATATTTATCTAGAACATATTATGCAGGAGGCTCTCAACGATTATAAATCAACCATATCGATTGGAGGCCGACCTCTGTGCAACCTACGTTTTGCTGATGATATTGATCTGATAGCTGGATCAGAATCAGAACTTCAAGACCTTACCTCTAGACTGGAGAAAGTAACAAGAACGTATGGGATGGAAATTAATATAGAAAAAAGCAAGATATTGGTGAATAGCCATAAGAAACATGTTCCGACCAAAATTACGTTAAATGGGCAAACGTTAGAAGAAGTTAACACCTTTAAATATCTCGGGTCCACTATATGTAGTGATGGAAGATCAAGTAAAGAAATCAAGACAAGACTTGAGATGGCCTCAGCTGCCATGACAAAGTTGAATGTGATCTGGAAAAGTAACATCAGTTTTCCTGTGAAGATCAAATTATACAAATCACTTGTATTATCTATTCTCTTGTATGGGTGTGAGAGCTGGACACTCACTGCAGATACGGAGCGAAGGATTCAGGCTTTCGAGCATAAATGTTATAGAAGAATTTTGCGCATTTGCTATAAAGAGCACAAAACAAATGTCTATGTTAGAGAGAAGATAAACACCTATGCAGGCCACCAAGAACCACTTTTGTCAATAGTGAAACATCGAAAGCTTGCCTGGTTTGGGCATGTAACTCGTCATGACTCCCTTTCGAAAACGATCCTTCAGGGGACAGTCGAAGGTAAACGGAGAAGAGGAAGGCAAAGAAAATCCTGGGCTGATACATCAAAGAATGGGCAGGACACGGTTTTTCCACACTTGTACGCATTGCTGAGGATAGAGAGCAGTGGAGGACCCTGTCTGCTGATGCTTCCACCATGGCACCCCTACGACCCATGACGGGTTACGGGCTGAGATGAGATGATGATGATACTGCCACAACGCGTACACATTTTCAGGGTCATAGCTGTTGAGAATCGTGTTGCACGTGTAACTTTCATCGTTTTCATGTAGTCTGTACACACACCCATGGGTTGAATCTTGCACTTTCCATTCCAGCAGCCATTCGCTCTCTACCTCATGGCAAACACGGGGAAAATCCATTCCCACACTTTTTTTTGCCAGCTTCTCGGCATCAGTATATATAATAGTGGTACGTTTTTAATGTGCTTCAGTATATTTTAAAACTTTCATCTGATTGGATTTTTGAAAACTTAAGTAAATCCTGAGATTTAGAACTTTAAAGTTTATATCTAAATCAAAATAACAATTTTTTCAGGATTTTACAACATTATTTGCAATAAATCAAAATTTTGGTAAGATATCAAAAAATCGAAAAAGATAAAAGTTTTATTCTTCAATAGCAAGTATTTGTGCCAAATCTCATACTGATTGACTAAAAACTATGCAAGTTATAAAAACATTAGTAACAAACCACAAAGTTATTACACAATCTTATAATCATATAAAAAGCACAATGTCTCAAGAAAATACTACTTACAAAATCAAAATAAACCTACTTGGAATGTGTTTTGACAAATAATTTTCACAGATTTAGATTCAGGAGAATGTACATTACCTTGTATATGAACATAGACGAATCCCAAATGTTCAAGTTTGTGCTGTTTTGACTTAAAATGGGGTGAAACTCCTCCCCTTGTTAGTCATTCTATTTACTTGCAGGATATAGTTCCTACATTTAGGGGTCGAAGTGGCTAAAAGGTATGGCGTCCGCCTCGAATTCCAGAGGTACAGGGTTCGATTCCTAGTAGAGGGAATATAATTTATGGATTTTTTTTTTCAGAACCAGTGGTCCTAAGGATGTCATACTCCCCCCTGGCCTCCTGGGTAGTGAGATCGGATGCCTAGCCTTCTTGGATAAGGGCAAAAAATAGGAGGCCCCGTGTGCAAGTTGCGCACGTTAAAAATCCCTCGGCAGTTGGAAATCGTAAAGAGTAGGCCATAAGGCCGTTGATCTGGCAAAATGTAAAAATTATAAATCTACCCCCCATAAAAAAATTCATAGAATGTGTTATTCGTATATACACACAATGGGATTATCGCCGGTGCTACGGAGTTTGTGCACTGTGCTGAGATCGTCCTTGTGTGGTCATAGGCAAAAGATCGGAGCACAGATGGAGTGGTCCGTGTGCAATGAAGATAGTCTTTAAAACCAAACCAAACCAATTCCTACAATTTTTCTGTCATTATTTCTCGTTCTGACCCTCCTAGTAATATTAATGGCTTTTCTTAAGCATCTCATCTCCCGTGATGCCATTTCCTTTCCAGCGCTTTGGTCAGGGACCATATTTAACACTGATAGCAAAGAGTTGGTAAGAGCATACTATTTATAAGCTGTCGTTTAGTTTCCGTACTGATATTCTGATGTTTGAGCAGTGGTGGTCCAAAAGAACAGTTGGGCGACCGCAGCTGAGGTTCAAAGATGTGTGCAAGAGATAAGAGGGAACTGGACATAAATCCAGCAACCTGGGAGGATGAAGCTCCTCGATCGCACCAAGTGGCGATGCTATCTACGGCGCCACCTCAGACTGGGCGAAAAGAAGCTCTCACGGCAAGCAGAAGAGAAGAGAAAACGTCGAAAGGAACACGAGGGAAAAAGCAGCTGAGGGCTGTTACCTCAGGGGCGCTTTCTCATAGTCAGTTATGACAGGAGCTATTATTATGATTAGAAATGATATTTGATAAATCACTGCACATTAACCCACGCCTCTTTTTACTTGACCATAACAAATGAGTTTGTTTACCAACTTTCGCACCTGTCATTCATAGCAGGGGTGAACCACGTTCGTTTACCCAAGTTTCTCACGCGAGCTGATCTGTCAATATTACGATAACTGACAGACCGCACGTGGAAAACACGTGGAAGCGTAACGGTCTTTGAAGATTCTCTATAAGGGGAGCTAACCCTTTTGATGTTCGTACTCGGGGGGGGGGGGGGGGGGGGGGGGAATTCTTTGATCTCCAGAAACGGGGGAAATCTCTGCAACGCCGACAGAGCGACCGTGGAAAACCTTTTCACCTGGATAATTTCATATTCATAACCCGCCACTCCCAAAGGAGCATAGGCCTTCAACAAACACATGCCAAGTCCTCCTGTCACGTGCCATTATCTCAAGTTCTTTCCACGTTCTCCTCATCATTTTCACCTCTGTTTCCAGCTCTCTTCTCCATGTGCTTCTTGGTCTACTTCTGCCTCTCTTGCCCTGGGGATTCCAGAACAAGGACTGCCTTGTAATGCTATCAACAGGTTTCCTCAGCATATGTCCTATCCATCACCATCGTCGTCTTCTCATCTCTTGTTCCACTGGCACTTGCCTAGTTCTTGTCATCAGTTCCACGTTGGTAACCTTATCATACCACTTTAATCCCTCTATTCTACGCAAGCACCCATTTATGAAAGTATGTAGCTTTTTGGTTGTTGTCTTTGTTGTTCTCCATGTCTCAGAGCCATGCAATAGGACTGACTTCACATTTGAGTTGAAGATTCTTATTTCGTGTTGGATCCGATTTCTCTTGATCTCCATATATTTCCCAATGCAATGATAGCTCCTCTTACTTTTTGCATTCTTATTTTGATATAACTGTCTGTCCCTCCAACTTTGTCTATATTGCTGCCAAGATATGTGTACGATTCTACATCTTGTATTGGTGCTTCTTCAAGTTCAACCATGTTATCATTACCTGCATTTATTCTCATTATCTTTGTCTTTTCCCTGTGTATTTTCAGACCCAATTGCTGTGACCTCTCATCGAGTGTTTTCAATTTGTCCTGCATCTGATTACGGTTATGGGACAGAAGAGCCAAGTCATCTGCAAAATCCAGATCATCCAACTGCTTAGTCATAGTCCACTGGATTCCATTTCTGTTGTGTGTTGTCGATGTTCTCATAACCCAGTCTATTGCTAGTAAGAAATGAAATGGAGACAAGAAGCATCCCTGTCGCATTCCTGTTCTTATCCCAAACGGTTCTGTAAGCTGTCCTTCATGAAGAACTCTGCATGTCATGTCTTCATATGTTTTCTTTATTAAATTAATGATCTTCAGGGGAACTCCATAATTCTTCTTCTTCTTCGATCCTTAGCCACCGACCGTCAAAGCAGTCAGTGGCCATCACGCCTAGTGGCGTCTTGTAGGGCAACAACAAATTGATTCCACTTTGCTCGGTCGGTGGCCATCCTTCGTACAGTGCCCCAACTCTGGTTCATTCTTTGCATCTCAGCCTCCACAGTCCTCCGCCAGATAGTTTTTGGTCAGCCTCTCTTTCGTTTTCCTTCAAGCCCACCTGCTGGCTAAACTTATTAAGTCTATCCGTTTTTTCCTGGATGTGTTGATGTGAATGTGCTAGTAGTGCAATGTCATCTGCATATTCCAGATCTTCCAATGTAGAAAATGTTGTCCATCTTATTCCTCTTGGACTGCCCTCTGTTGTCTGGCGCATCACCCAGTCTATGACTGTTAAAAATAGAGTGGTTGATAATGGGCATCCCTGTCGTACTCCTGTCTTCACCTCAAAGGCTAGGTTGCTCTGCCCAACACTACACGTAAAGTTGGCATAGAGGCTTTTTATGATTGACACTATGCAGCTTGGAATTCCATAAGCCCTCAGTATTTTCCATAAACTGTCCCTATGTATGCTGTCAAAAGCCTTTTCAAAATCAACAAAATTAATGTAAAGCTGTCTTTGCCATTCTGAGCACTGCTCTATAATGTTCCTGAGAGTGAATATATGATCTACACATCTTCTGTTCATTCTAAATCCTGCTTGTTCTTTCCTCAGTTTGTGGTCTACTGCCTTTGAAATTCTCTGTATAATTATCCTGCCTAGTATTTTGCTGGGAACTGAGAGAAGAGTGATTCCTCTCCAATTATTGCAGTCTGCAAGATCTCCCTTCTTGGGCAATTTGACAATTATTCCTTTGTTCCACTCTGATGGTGTTGTCCCCGTTTTCCAGACTTGTGCAAATAGTGGTTCTAATAGTTCTGCTGCTAGCTCAGGGTCTGTCTTAAATAGCTCTGCATTTAAGTTATCATGGCCCGGAGCTTTGCCGTTCTTTAACCCTTTGATTGCTGTGATGATTTCTTCTTTTTGTGTAATGCCTGTATTTACATCTAGATCGTTTTCAGCTTCAGGAACATTCAATTGTGTCTCTGGTGGTTCCTTGTTCAGAGTTTCTCTGAAGTGCTCTGCCCATCTTGTTTCCTGTCCCTCTGCTGTCGTGATGAGATTACCTTGCTTATCTCTTACTAATGTAATATTGTTTGCACCTCGTTTTCCGCTGATGAATTTAATTATTTTGTATACTGTGCTTTGTTCATTTCTCAGTGCTGCCTCCTCTGCCTGTCTTGCAAGATCGTCTAGGAAATTCCTTTTGTTGGCTCGGGTTTGGCGTTTAATTTCCTTGTCCAGCTGACTGTACTGTTCGCTATATAGTTGCTTTAACCTGGGGGACTTCGCTTCTGTTTTCTTTCTTTTCATTTCCTTTCTCATCGTAATGCCTCATCAATTTCCAAAGTGATTCTCTGTCCACACTGTCAAATGCCTTTTCGTAGTCCATAAATCCGATGTATAGTGGTGAATTCTATTCCAGACTTTGTTCAACTATTATTCTCAAAGTGGCTATCTGGTCTGTACAGGATCTGTTTTGTCGAAAACCTGCTTGTTCGTCTCTTAGTTTCTTGTCTATGGACTCTTTTAATCTCTCGAGGATAACCCTGTTTAATACTTTTCCAGGCACTGATAATAGCATTATTCCTCTATAATGTGTGCACTCCTGTAAATTTCCCTTCTTAGGCAACTTAACCAGATATCCTTCCTTCCATTCTGTTGGTATCTCTTCCTTTTCCCAGACTTTACCTTACTTACTTAGTCGTTTCCCTTGTCTAATGTTGTCTACCGTGAGGGTCTGGAGGTTTGGAAGAGTGGTAGAGCGCCATTCTGCAGACATGACTATCCTATCGGCTGTCTACAGGGGTTAGGATTTTAGGCCTTGACGTATCGTCTGGCCTGGTTCCATTCTAGTTTTGTGGGTTCGGTCCTTCAAAGATTGTCTAATGTTGTCCTCCCAGCGGACTCTGGGTCGTCCTGGGGGTCTGGATACCTGGCTCTTTGTTCCCCATGCTTGTCGTGGTAGCCGAACTTCTCCCATTCTGCAGACATGGCCAAACCATCTTAGTTTTATCCGGCCCCACTGTTCTCCACTTTTGGGTCTACAGGGGTTTGTAGAGGATTTTAGGCCTTGACGTATCGTCCAGTGTTGCGGACCATGTCTCTCAACTTAAAATAATTGTGTCTGCTTGTTACTTCAATGGCCCTAAAGCATATAAAAGGAACCGCAATTTTTGTCCTCAGATACCTTTTCAATGTTGAAAGCTACTCTGAGGTTTGGATCTGGCATCGAAATTTTGTGAAAGATTTGAAATTGGAAGAGGCTTTGTATAATTTTGCCAATGAAGAAGCAAAGGGTAACGCATCCGTATGTCAGTTCAACAATCAACTTGGGCTAGCATAGAAACTGAAGCGGTCATACGGCCATCTTTTTTACATAGTTTTGCTTACCAATTTACTCGATGATGTGTATGCTGAGGATGAGACCTTATACGAAATCATTGCCTCAAAAATCACTTGCATCTCAGAGCGAAAAGCTGCCACAGGGTTTAAAAAAGTGCAAAGAGAGAATAACAATTTTGGTAGCCGCGAATGCTGGAAGTCATTTTACCGAGCTAATGATCGGCAAAGCCAAAAAACCATGTCGTTTAAAGCATGTCTCCCATTGTGCTACAAAAAGCACAGAAGAGTGCTTGGATAAATAGTGAAATATTTCTTGGTATACAAATGATGAAGAGGTTGAGAGAACAAGAAAAGAAAACTGGAAAAGTAATTCTTCTACTGGACAATGGAGACGGATTCTTGAATGCAGTTGATGCAAATTTTAGCTACCGAACAGCACTGATTCAACCATGGATCAGGGTGTTATAGCAAAGCTTAAAAAGATGTACAAGAAGGAAGTCTTGCGTCGTTTATTTTTGGCTGAAGATGAAGTCTGGGAAAAAAGACCTGCTTCCAGGACCTGTTCTTGTGGTGGCGTTTTTCAAAAAGCTTAATCTCAAAGACTGCTGCTATATGTTAGCTGATGCTTGGACCACCCTGTCACAAGATAATCTCAACAAGGCTTGGAATAGATTGCTTGGGAAAAAAGGAGGAAATGAAACTACTGCAGTGGACACAAATGATGATTGTATAAATGAAGTTGTGGAACTGTTTCAATGACCGGATTCTCCGACTGTGACCAAGATGATCCACACATGTGGCTAGAAGATGATCATGATTATGGTTTTCAGTTTTTGAATGACGAAGAAATTTTGTTTTGATAACAAATTTCCGATGATGAAGACTCCTCAGATTCTTAGATTAAAGAAAAAAAAACGTAAACATCCTGAGGCCTTTACATAGCACAGCAGTGTAAGAAAAGATGATTCCTACACAGATTCTGGTGATGAAGACAATGTGATCTAAAAGGACAGTGGTGGAGGATATTATTATTGGGCTACAGTGTGCAAGTAAATATTGCACCTTTTTGAATCGTTTGTATAGAGTATTTTCCTTGTGATGGTTAATTATATTGAGAAATATGTGTACATGTACTCGATACATTATGTAATCCAATTATCCGAACATTTGATTATCCGAACGATGCTCGGTCCCATGGGGTTCGGATAAATGGAGTTCTACTGTATTCACGTAGATTCATAGCCAGGTTTCTCTGATGAAAAATTGCCAGCCGTGTAACCATAGTCAATTTTCGATTGCTCTTTAAGTGGGAAATTCGAATTGGGTAAGCCATTAGTTAAGATGTAGGATAAAGAGAGAGGGATAGTATCTCCCGGTGAGAGACAGCCATGTCCTTTTTAGGATAGTCAGGATTCTATTTGGTTCTCCTCTCTTTGTCTAGCTCATGTATGGCTCCTCGAATACCGCTTGTGTACGGCGGTGGCCACATCCCGGGCAACAGTCTTGGCTGACTGGCTAAACTACATGGGTGGAGTAGGAGCAATCTTACTCAAGGGAATGTCCATCCCTAGTACACAAAGACTGAGACGGTGAGTGAGGCGGAGGAATCTGAGAAGATCAACGGCTCGCAAAGCGAAACAGCAAAGTGTGTGGCGCACTAGAGGCATGTCGGACATAGAAAAAGACAATGGCTAGCCACCGTGGAAGAGATTGGGGCCTTACCACGTACTTCCTACAGAACGTAATGGGATCACAACAACAAGATAAGAACCGATATGTAGAGAACTCTCTGTCCCCTAGGGAAGAATCTACTGTACAAATTAACAGGGAAGAGGCAACTCCTCTAATGAGTAAGGAAGTACATAATGACGAGTGTTCCTTAAATTCTGTTGAAAGGGAGCATTCTGAGAAAGACCACCTAAAAACTAGTAGGAGAAGCATAAAAATAGGAACATGGAATGTTAGAACTCTAAACGGAGAAGGAAAGCTTGACAATCTTATATTAGAGACAACCGACATGAAACTCGATATACTGGGAGTTGCAGAGGCAAGACTTTTGGATACAGGCTACATAACAAGAGACCAGTACACGCTTATACACTCAGGAGGAGAAAAACACGAAAGAGGGGTAGGAATGTTGATAAAGAAGGAGTTAGAAAAATACGTATGTGGATACTGGACACACAATGACAGAATGATGTTACTAAAGATGAGAGCAAAGCCATTCGACATATCAGTCTTACAAACTTATGCACCAACTAAAGATCACAGCGAGGAAGAAATAGAAGAATACTATGAAGAGCTACAACACACACTTAAACCAGTCAAATCTACAGATGTGTTGATAGTAATGGGTGATATGAATGCAAAAGTAGGAAAAGGAAAATACAAGAAAATAGTAGGACAGTATGGATTAGGGACAAGAAATGATAGAGGAGACAGACTTATCTAGTTCTGTGAAGAAAACCAGCTGGTCATATGTAACACCTTTTTTGAACACCACCCAAGGAAATTATACACATGGAAAAGCCCAGGAGATGTAACACGTAATCAAGTCGACTATATCATGATAAAACATAGATTTAAGAACAGTGTCACAAGTGCAAAGACACATCCTGGCGCCGACATAAATTCAGATCACAATCCAGTCATCATCAAAGTAAATATAACGCTGAAAAGAGCAGGAAACAGAAGACAGGAGGAACCCCAGATAGAAATATCAGCGCTGAAACAACCAGATATAAAACAGAAATATTTAATCGACGTCAACAATAAATATCAACAGTTATTGACAGAAAGCATGGAGCAGTATAGAAGAGAAAACCCAGAAGAAAAAGAAACCGCAAAATGGGAATGCTTAAAAACAAGCATACAATCAGCAAATGCAAATTTACCTAAAAAGGAGTCTAAGAAAAATCAAATTTGGATGACAGATGACATCTTGAATAAAATGGCAGAAAGAAAGAAAGCAAAAAACACCCCAGAATATAAAACAATAGACAATGACATACGTACTATGTGTAGAGAAGCAAAAGAACGGTGGATAGAAACAAAATGCCAGGAAATAGAAGACTTCGAAGCAAAGCACATGACAAGAGATATGCATGAAGAAATAAAGAAATTATCAAATCTGTCGCGGTTTGCACAAGGAGAAAGCTGCATAAAGAACAAAAATGGTGTATTATTACTTAATGAGAAAGACATATCAAACAGATGGGCAGAATACGTAAAAGAACTATTCGAGGACAACAGAGGTAAAAACCATCACCAGATTCTAATGAAGGCCCAAACATTCTCAGATCAGAAGTAGAGAATGCCATTCATATGATACAAAAAGGAAGATCGGCAGGCATGGATAATATAACAATTGAAATGATAGAAGCTCTGGAGAGCTTTGGTATAGATACAATCACAGAAATATGCAACGATATATACAATACAGGATATTTACCACACGACATGAAGACATCAGTTTTTATAACATTGCCCAAAAAACCAAATGCAACAGAATGTTCAGACTTCAGAACAATCAGCCTGATGAGTCATGCAATTAAGATACTGCTCAAAATCATACAGGAAAGAATAAAAAGTAAAGTAGACAGCGAAATCCAAGAAGAACAGTTTGGTTTCAGACGGAACAGTGGAACAAGAGAGGCAATATTTTGCCAAAGAAGATTAGCAGAAAAATATACAGAGGTCCCAAAAAGTATGTATATGTGCTTCATTGACTATAAGAAGGCTTTTGACAGAATCCATCATGAGAAAATAATTGAATGCCTCAAAGACATAGGTATTGATGGAAAAGATATAAGAATACTCAGTAACCTTTATTGGGAGCAAACTGCCACAGTAAGATCGGGAAGGAATTATTCACCATACATAGACATAAAAAGAGGTGTCAGACAAGGTTGTGTGCTGTCCCCCTGCCTATTTAATTTATACACCGAAAAAATTTTCAAACAGATACAGGAAATACCAGGACTGAACATCAGTGGAAGGTCAATAAACAACCTTAGATATGCAGATGATACCGTGTTGTTAGCTAAAAGCGAACTGGAGTTACAAGAACTAGTGAAGCAAGTGAACAGTATAAGTCATGAAAATGGACTCGACATTAATATTGAGAAAACAAAAACTATGATAATTAGCAAAACAGACGATAAACCCACATTAAAGATAAGCGTAAATGGGAAAATCCTGGAACAAGTCAAAAGCTACGTATATCTTGGTCATATAATAACAGAAGATTGCAGATCAGAAATCAAGAAGAGAATAGGAATGGCCAAAGCTACATTCAACAACATGAAACATATATTGACATCCAAACAGTTATCTCACATATTAAAACTGAGAATCATAAAGTGTTATATATATTCTGCATTTCTGTATGGTGCAGAAACATGGACGATGAATAAGCATTTGGAAGAAAGAATTGAGGCTCTTGAAATGTGGATATATAGAAGAATGGGGCGTATCTCATGGAAAGAGATGAAAACAAATAAGGAGGTCCTAGAAAATCTAGGTATGAAAAGAGAACTAATGAGAGAGGTCAACGTTCGGCAGCTAAAATACTTTGGCCACATAAAAAGGCATAACACCTTGCAGAAGACCATAACAGAAGGGAGAGTTGAAGGCAAACGTGCAAGGGGAAGACAGCGCTATAAGTGGGAAGATAACATCAAGAGATGGACTAGAAAGAGTCTATCAGAGTGTACCACCAAGACAAGAGACAGAAGACGTTGGAGATCCATTACAGCCAACCTTCGTTGTGGAGATGGCAACTGATGATGATGAAGCCATTAGTTATTGGCGTGGTACTTTTATTTGATTTTAATTGAGTCCTGGCCGATCAGTAAGTTTTCTTTGGGATGTAAATTTTAAAGCTAAATTTAACGTGTAGGGCCATCAATTATGTTCTTAGAGAAAGCATTGAATGTAAGAGGTCCATATAATTCTTTCTAGAAGGAATAGCAGTATCTAGGAAGGATTAAGAGGTGAGATATTAAGGGCGTGCTTTGTATTATTTCAAAGAAGGTCTGTGGAGAAACCCGCATCTTTGATTTATGTTATTTTACAGAATATCCGGGAGTGCGTGTATTTTATTTCATTTAGAGTAATTCTGATAGTCTTATATATATATATATACAGGAGTGGAGTTGTGAAATTGTAAGCACGTGGGTGCCGTTATTTAATGGATATTAATTCGGGACGATATTCAGATGGATGAGGAGGAGTGAAGTAACTTTGTGAGAATGCGGGAGCACGTGTATGTAACTACGGGGTTTTAATTGATAACCTGGTTTTGTGTATAACTTTTGGCAGTATGTATATGCTAGCGTAAATTGTATACGTTATTTATTGTGCATTGTTGTACTGTGTAATCACAAGACAAGAGGTGAAATTTTATTTCTGATAAGAGAATAATTGGTTATTACATTTTGGGATGTGAATAATTTTACGGAACGGGAATTTAATGATTCCTAGAGCGGTCTAATTTTATTTTGGTGTTGATCATTTTAGTAGAAGTAGCCCAAAGTATTTCTGGACAGGTAGGTCCTCAGTGAAAAATTGTTGTGACTCGTGGCTAGTCATCCAGAACCATAGAATTTAGGTCAGCCGGTCTGTGAGTTGATTACCAGACCGAAGGTATTACCTGGGTGATGTTTACTTTGGAATCGGGTAGAGAAGAGAAGGGAGTTGTGTGGGGAGCTGACTTTTGGGGCATAAATATTATGTAGTTGCTGGAGCGGGAATAGACGGGGGTGTTAGGAAGTAAGGGAGATAGAGGTTAAAGACGTGTTAAGTTGATGTGTCGCATAATTGTTGTATTATTTGTCCCACAGCAAAACAGTTTCACGGCACGCAAGTACGTGTGCCATTTTGACCTTGCAGCTTGCCAAGAAAGATCGTTCTTCTCAGGAGTAGAAGAGACGAGGCAACGCCAGAGGCGAAAGAGAACTGGTGACGTGGTAGTACCGGCGCCAAGCCAGTGGGCATCAGAAGGAATGAAACAGTTTTTTTTGCAGTGAAGTCCCCATGCTTCAGCGGGAACTTGTTCATTGTTTAAATCACGAGCTCTAAGCTCGTTATACCAACCCCAAAGGAAGCACAACGCCTGGAGGTTGAGTTTGTGTAAATTCGGCCATAATACCGCCGACGGCCTAAACCCAGAGAGGGGTAACCGCGCAGGTGAATCCAGATTTGTCAGTAGTGAAACAGCAACATTTTCAAGTCCAGTATCCAGTCTTTAAACCCTAGTCGTCAGCTACAGAATTTGTGGAGGGAAACAGGGTTAAAATACCCTCTACAGATGTTATAGCAGAACTGATAACGAGTTTTGTTGAGGATTATAGCAGAGGACAGCTGCTGAAGTTTTAGTGAGGAAGTTGTGGAGTAGTGTTCGGGAGTTTCAGAATAGGCTGTGTAAAAACGAAGTCTTTGCAGAGATTGTGTAGACAGTTCGTAGGATTTCCAGCTGACAGTGAAATTAGAATTAAAATTTAGAATAGCTAGTCTGGAGTGGAGGCTCGAAATCCGAGACCCCACCAAGTTCAGTGTGGTTTTGTTTAATCTTAACTTCTTTCCCCCATACAGGTGAACTTGTGGGTGAAGGATTGGGTTGATGATAAATCATTTTTAACTGTGTTTGATTGTTTTTCAGGTGTGCGTACACTCACTTTATTTCTTTGGCATGTATTTGATTTTTGTGTGTAAATAAACTTTAAACTGTAGTCTGGATCAGTCACTTTATTTACGTACAGTAGCTATATTGTGTCTGTATCGTGGTTATGTGATTTTTAATTTAACCTTATCCCCTTAGAGTAGTAAGAGGCGGTTGAGGCTATAGCTATCTAAGACGTCCGGAGTGGCGAGGGAGAGTCAATCTCGGTTCTCACCCTCAGAGCCAATAGTTTCAACTTTTCACATTTTCACTATCATTTTCATCTAAATCTATCTTTTCAGTCTTTCTCATACTAGGGTCTTGTCTATACACCCAGACACACTCTAAACCTAAATCCACTTCGTGACATATGACCATCCCTCTCTTCTCCAGTTCCTTCCAGACTTGCAGGTTGGATTGGAGATGTGCCTCTGATTTTGCAATCAAGTCAACATCATCAGCAAATGCCAGCTCTGAACTACATACCTGTCTCATCTTCCAGTACCCCACTGAATACTTTCTTGTTCTCTCCTTACATGCCTTGATAACATCGTCCATGAGGAGTATGAAAAGATAAGGTGACAGGATATCACCTTGTCTTACACCAGTGGTGGTCCTGAACTCTTCTGACTTATGGTTTGCTGTCCTCACATAATTTTTGCAAGACTTGTAGAAGCTCTGTATAGCATGAATCAGAGGGGCTGAAATGTTCTTCCTTGCCAAACAGTCCCAAAGTTTGCTCAAGGGGACCCTGTCAAACGCCTTTTCCAGATCTATGAAACAAAGATGGATCTCACTCAAGGGCCTTTTCACTCAGCTGTCTGAGTGTAAAGATTAGGTCTTGAGTACTTCGGTTTGCTCGGAATCCGCACTGCATCTCATCCAATTGTGGCTCAGCTAGGCGTCGGATTATCTGCTCTAGGATTCTAGAGTAGATTTTACCAGGGACACTGAGAAAGGATATGCCTCTGTGGTTTCCACATTATCGATTGTCACCTTTTTTTAAAATTGGTGTTATGATGGCAATCTCCAAGTCCTTTGGAATGGTCTTGTTGCACCACGCTGCCTATAGGACCCTTAAGAGTAATAGGTCACCTGATGCTCCCATGTACGAGTACTTAACCATTTCTGGTGTTATACCATCATGCCCGGCTGCCTTGCCCATCTTGAGTTTCTTCAGTGCTGCCTTCAGTTCTTCCATCTTTACCAAGTAATTTATATAACATCTCTGTGGCCGTGTCGATATCTGCTTTTATGGCCTCTGTTGGAATGCCATCAGGTCCAGACGCTTTTCCATCTCTTAGAATCTTTATGGCTTTCTTTATTTCTTCCTTCGTTGGTCTTTCACCGTTAATTTGTAGCTCTTCTTCTGCTGGCTGGATGTCAGGGGGTTTTATGGAACTGGTCTATTGAGAAGGTCCTCAAAATATTATGTCCACCTCTTCATTTGCTCTTGTATATTGCTGAGCAGTTTTCCATTCTTATCTTTTAAGAGGCAACTTGTTTGCTTGTATTTCCCTGTCAGCTTCTTTGTGCTGTTATACAGTCCTCTCATATTTCATTTGGCTGCAGCATCTTCTGCCTCTCTTGTCAACTCCTCAATATACGTCCTCTTGTCTCTTTTGATACTTCTATTTACTTCTTTGTTTGCTTCTGTGTACACTTCTTGAGCCTTGGCTTTGGAACTTCTGGTTTTGCTTGTGTTTAAATCTGCTTTCGTGTTTTTTTCTGTCTTTTATCTTATTGATTGTTTCTGTTGTTATCCATGCTTTTTGTTGTCGTTCACTTTTCCCCAGCATTTCTTCACATGTCTCATTCCATACCGTTTTGATTTGCTGCTAATAGTCTTCTGTATTCTCTACATCTTCCAGCTGTTGGAGCTCTTGGAATTTGTTGGATATTGTTACCGCAAATTTGTCTCTTGTTTCTTGATTTCTTAGATGTCCTACATTAAATTGTTGTTTATAATTTTGTATTGCTGCATATCTCTTGAGTTTCATTTTTACTTTGGCTATCAGAAGGTGGTGATCTGATGCCACATCTGCTCCTCTATATACCTTTACATCCTGCAATGATGATCTAAACTTCTTGTTTATGCATATATGATCAATCTGATTTTCCGTTCTATGGTCTGGTGATATCAATGTTGCCTTGTGTATTCTCTAATGTGGAAACATGCTTCCTCCTATAGCCAGTTGATCTGAAGCACAGAAGTTTGAGAAAAGTTCCCCATTTTCATTCATTATTCCCAGCCCATGTTTTCCCATGACTTCTTCAAAGTCAGTGTTGACTATACCTATCTTTGCATTCATGTCACCCAACAAAATTGTGATGTCTCTTCTTTTTACAGTAACACAGACTCCTTTCGGCTTTCTCTGCGTTGCATCATACGCCCCCCTGCAAGAGGACCTTCTCCTGTCTAGGATGGCTGTGTTTTATTTTCCTTAATTGACTTGTCCATATTTGTTAAAGTTTTTTGTGGTTTAAATTTTTTACAGGATGAGGTAAACCAGCCCCATGCCCAACCCTCCTTAGTCGCTTTCTACGACAAGTTTGGCAGGGAACGGTGTTACTATTCTTTGCCCTCTTTCGGGCCCAGGTAACACAAGGGCGTTTTATACCATAATTGACTGGTTATAAATACGTAATCCTAATGTCTGTGCCAAACAGCTTAATTTCGTATCTATCGAAACAGGTCAGTTGCCCTTCTTGAGTATACAAGAGGCTTGTGGACAAACATCTGTCAAGGTGATTTTTAATCCCTGACATTATGCTATGCACAAGAAGCGTGAAAAGTAACATCCTCTAGAGATCATAATACCATGATGTATAAAAACGGTGGCTTCCTAAGGGGATTGTTTCACTTCTGATTTGTGGTAATAGAAATTAGCATTTTCGTGATTTAATGTGTTAATTTTACCATTATAATTCACTTGGATTTTCTAGCGTTAAAACTAGTGAATTAAATAACGCGTAGCTATTTTTATTCCAGATGTTTCAGTTGTAATGTTAACTTTAATCACCCGCTTCTCACACAAGAAGATACGGTTTAGTTGACTGATTAAGTGCTAGGGCGACTGTAGTGACCGAATAGGATTCACGTTTATTTCATTTTGTGTTTTATAGTAAGTGACTATTGTTTATACTTTATGACTAAACTAACCGGCGCCGACAATAAAATCACTATTAACGACGGGCGATATTTGTAAGTGCGCGTAAGGGCAATTAAACAATAGGTGACATTGTGAACTGATCGTTAACGCGCGCGCAGAGGGGTGGGAAGGAGCCTACCTTTGTCCGATCCGAAAGTGCCGAGCAAGCGAAAAGCTGACCGTATAGTTGTAAATAAAGACACCGTGTGCCTTCTAACTTTAATCAGGACTGACGGAGAGGATAAGAGATCGTCTCGTCCCCTTCCGTGTGTATATACGTAGAGACATATAAAAGTGGCATTTTTCGTGACGTTTCTCTATTTTTGCAGACCTGATCACAGAGCGGCTAGCGGTCTTCTTTTTCTTTTTCTATTGTGGTCCTTGGCTTCATTTATTGATTGATGAATGGTGTCGTCTTCTTGGCTTACACGTCCGAAAGTTCATTTGTGAACAGGAGTGGCCAGAGAGGCACATAAACATTTTTCTAAAGTAAAAAGTTAACTGGACTTACAAATACCCAGATATTGATTTCAATTTTATCAGCCCACTGTGGCGTAATAAAAGTAACGTTAACCTCTGACTTTTGACAGTCGTATTCTCGAATTTATCCAGCAAGTTACGCTGCCTTATTAATTTATTGTCAAGGGTGGACTGGGGCCAAATTTGACACTGAACACTGACATTATCTATATCGATAAATATATCCAGGATACCTGTACATTCACGGAGATATCATCAAGATTAGGTAAGGAGCGAGAGTGTGGCCACGTATGACAGAGAGAGATTGAATATTTTTCTTGTTATGGTAACTTGTACCAAACTGGTTATTCTGCTTTTAAAATTGTTTACTTTACTGAGTAGCACTTATTAGGCACTTTGGTTACCTTACTGTCTATGCTATAACATAGTGCTGACCTTTGACCTTTGAGGTTTATTAACTTGTTGGGTTATTTTTCTCAATAAGGGGAGGGCACATGCATTCTGTTGATTTTCTATGCATATATACTGTTCAAAAAAAGAAACGCATAGCTACTGAAGGCACACACATAGCCCTAATTTTGACATTCAATAACTTTTTTAATTTAATGAGTTAATTGTTCAAATTGCACTTAAGAATACCTTAGAGTTCAACCAATCAATTGACAGTTGTTTTGCATCTGGGTCACGAGAGTTTTTGGCGTACGGGCTTTCCTGTTAGTATGGTGTGTGGCCTCCTCTTGC
Source organism: Oreohelix idahoensis (assembly GCA_024509875.1). NCBI lineage: Eukaryota > Metazoa > Mollusca > Gastropoda > Stylommatophora > Oreohelicidae > Oreohelix > Oreohelix idahoensis. Next base: position 486,177 of record JAMPIV010005084.1, on the reverse strand, counting down.
ATCGATCAGCGACTGGCATCTCCTGGGCATGGATGCGATCAGACGTCTGATGTGGGCCTGTGGGGTGGCTGCCCACTCTTCCTGGAGTGCCTGGAAAAGATCACGACGATTGGCTAGAGCAACGTCTCGGCGACAAACACGTCTATGCTGCTCATCCCACAGGTGCTCAATCGGACTCGTGTCTGGAGACAGGGATGGCCAGGGAAGGGTGAGAATGTTGTTGGCAGTCAGGAACTGCGTGGTCAATCGTGCACAATGGGGTCTGGCGTTGTCCTGTTGAAACATAGACCTCTGGGCAGCCAAAAGTGAAAGGACATGGGGTCGAAGAATTTCATTGACGTATCGTTGCGCATTCAAGCCTCATTCAATGTGCACCAATTGACTCCTTCCGATGTAACTGATCATTCCCCACACCATTGCACCTCCACCACCGTGCGGCGGTGCTTCATCAACGCAATTTTGGGCAAAACGTTCATTTCGCCTACGGTAGACCCTACGACGTCTATCATGACGCTGCAACAAAAAGAAAGATTCGTCACTAAACCAGACACGTCTCCATTGATTGTCAGCTGCCCAGGGACGATGCTGGTTGGCCCAAAGAAGTCGATTTGGGCGATGGCGACGCGTAAGGACAGGTCCTCGGCGAGGTCGTTGTGCCCAAATTCCAGCGTCATGCAGTCTATTCCGGACAGTTTGATCAGACCCATGACGTCCTGCAGGCAATGACTGGGCAGTTGAAGTAGCTGTTGTAAACCTGTCTCTGGGGTGACGAAGCCGAATAAAGCGATCCTCCGCGGCTGTTGTCACTCTGGGTCGTCCACTGCGATGCCGGTCTTCAACAGAGCCAGTGGCTTGGAACCGGTGCCAAAGTCGACTGATGGTTCTCTGATGCACGTTTAGATGCCTGGCAACCTGACTTTGACTTTTGTCTGCATGCAGTCGGCCAATAGCAATGTTCCTTAAATTTATCGATAGAGACGCCATAAATGTCTGCTTGAAAATGAACTGAATTTTTGTGTGTGTAGCGTTTTCCTTTTATAGGGTTTCAGTTGCGTAGTCAGTGAATAGAGATCACCCCAAATTTTGTTGCTTTCACGTGCGTGCAACATGAGCTGTGGTCAAAAATTGCGTCATAAACACTATTGACCACTGCGTTGTAACGATTACAAAAACGAACGCAATTCAGGTCAACACGTGCATTTGACACTGTAAAGAACATTTGAGGCTGGTTTTTATATACCCTAGCACCAAATTTTACTTACAAGCTGACAAAAACGCGCCCTCTGATAGCTATGCGTTTCTTTTTTTTGAACAGTCATGAGAAAATAATTGAATGCCTCGAAGACATAGGTGTTGATGGAAAAGATATAAGAATACTCAGTAACCTTTATTGGGAGCAAACTGCCACAGTAAGATCTGGAAGGAATTATTCACTTTACATAGACATAAAAAGAGGTGTCATACAAGGTTGTGTGTTGTCCCCTTGCCTATTTAATCTATACTAAGAAAAAATTTTCAGATAAAGGAAATACCAGGACTGAACATCAGTGGAAGGTCAATAAAATACCTTAGATATGCAGATGATACCGTGTTGTTAGCTGAAAGCGAGCAGAGTTACAAGAACTAGTGAAGCAAGTGAACAGTATAAGTCAGGAATATGGACTCACATATTAAAACTGAGAATCATAAATTGTTATATATATTCTACATTTGTGTATGGTGTAGAAACATGGACGATGAATAAGCATTTGGAAGAAAGAATTGAGGCTCTTGAAATGTGGATATATAGAAGAATGGGGCGTATCTCATGGAAAGAGAAGAAAACAAATAAGGAGGACCTAGAAAATCTAGGTATAAAAAGAAAACTATTGAGGGAGATCAAAGTTCGGCAGCTAAAATACTTTGGCCACATAAAAAGGCATAACACCTTTCAGAAGACCATAATAGAAGGGATAGATGAAGGCAAACGTGCAAGGGGAAGACAGCGCTATAATTGGGAAGATAACATCAAGAGATGGACAGGAAAGAGTCTATCAAAGTGCACCACCAAGACAAGAGACAGAAGACGTTTTAGATCCATTACAGCCAACCTTCGTTGTGGAGATGGCAGCTGATGATGATTTATCGCTACCCGATTTAAGTCCATATGCTTAGGAGAACCCGTACAGATCTCGCGATACTATTTCAGAAAATTTGACAAGCCAGTCGTACTATTTTTATTTTTTTTTTTTATGTAAAAATTTTGCCTCGTTTTGGCGAGGCGCGTCCTGTTCAACCTCGTCGGTTATATTAGTACTATGCGATCCATACTTCCTTTTATAGGAGATGTGTTAGAGTACCTCTTTGGTACTGCTACTGACTCTAATTATGGCGACTTACAACATACCATACAAGATTTAGCTACAAATCAAGAGAAAATAAAACATGCCATTAGCAAAAGCCTAACTATTGTGAATAGCACACAAAACGCTATCGCATCGAATAGGATTAGAATCAATGACTTGAGATCAGTGATGATGCAATTCACGAATTTTACTGAAATTGCCGTAGCTAGACTGGTAAACCAGACTTATGCAATTGATACATTTCCCTCCACCTATCTCACATTGCAGAATTTTGTACGCAAGGCCACTGATTTGCTTACACACGCCACGAATACTTTGACTTCCCTTGAAACTCACATAGACATGTTAAAGATCCACAGATTACCACCCTCACTTCTCATACCCTCCGACCTGCAGTCTATCTTCGACCAACTCTCCGTTTTACTTCCCCCTGCTCTTCGACCACCAGGTATTCCTCCACAGAACCTTTTCTCTTACTACGAATCTTTCACAATGGATGCGATCCTGGCGCATACCGATCTACTCGTAGTTATATTAGTTCGTATTCCCCTAATCATCGTTGATGACGTGTGCGACTTATATCGCGTTCACTCTATCCCCACACCTTTTCCTTCACATCTATCTTATACGTCTGGTGCTGAGCAGCACCCTATAGCAACATACGATTCTCAAACCCACGCACTCGCTATCAACAGGGTACGAACATATTTTGCTATTGTGCCGAAAGACAACTTTGAGAGATGTATTAATATGCTACTTTAATTGTGTGCAATAGAGCGCCCATTTTATGATACACTGTTTGAAAATGATGTTGAGAAAACACAAATGTTATGCACAAGAACTGTTACTTGCACACACATAACCCCCATCATTTATCGAATGAGTCTCCACTCATGGCTTTTTATGCTTTTCAAACCTATCACCCTCTCCACAAAGATGTCTCCAAAATAATACTTCTATTTACTCTTCAGTCCAGCTCAAACCTCCCTTTCACTTACTCAGCCTCCCTCCCACTTGTTCCATCACCAATAATTCGTTTAGACTCGATGTCCCCTTCCAGGCCTCTTCAGTCTTACGTAAGGACATACCTTAAGAGAATGCACTTATAGCCTTCAATCACTATTCTTCCATGGTCTGGAAGCCTCTTCTTGCCTTCCTCCATACAGAGACCACATTTGTCCTTCCTCCAGCTCTACAACCATTAGACACCATTGATATGTCCTCCTTAATTAATGAACTATATACCATCAACACTATTTCAACAATATATAAGGAAAGCAGCAAATCATGCTTGGCATACCAGGAAAGGAAGAAGCAAGACTGGATGACACCAGAAGCATTAAACACCATAACGAAGAGAAAGGAAATGAAAAGAAAGAAAACAGAAGCGAAGTCCCCCAGGTTAAAAAAACTATGTAGCGAACAGTACAGTCAGCTGGTCAAGGAAGTAAAACGCCATTGTTATTATCACCATACTAATTTGTCTGATATATAAGTACAAAGTTCACAGACGAATACTTTGTTAGAAAAAACAGGGTACTGCTAACACTACTCCTGATAGTGAAAACCAGATGTGTCCTCCTGATATCACCCAGAAGAGTGTTACTGAGAACATCCCATGACTACATTTACCCCTCTCCCCATACCCATCACATTGCCTACCTTATTGAACCCTCCGCTAATGTCACGTTGCCATGCCAGTAGTAGATCATACTCATTGCAGTAACACTGCTCTGCGCAGTAGCGATGCCCATTCCAGAGCCCATAATGTTGGGACCGATAAAAATATTCCGCAGATTGCGATACCAAATTGTTATGATGTAATGCTCCCATGAATAACATTGTTATGTTCAAGTGAAACGTACTTGTCCTAATACAACAGAGCACAATACAGTACCCATCAGTACTTAAATTATCAGAACTCCCTTAAATAACTAATCACTACAATTTTGACTTTTATTGTTTATCCATTAACCATGCAACTGTTTTGTAAAGTTGAGAATAGAACTTTTACATATTTTTACTTTAGAATTGCAAATTTTCTAAAGAGGAAACAGTTGTTCAGGCTTACACTTTTTGACAAAAGAAATGACAGTGCTGGTGCATCCATCGGTCGCGCACAATTCACGGACGGACATTCTTCTCCAGATACATTTCCACTCACTTGTTTTGGTGAAACAGTTTTACATTGTTGACTCATAGCTACATATTTTGTGAAAGTCCAATTTGTGTTAGAACAATTTATTACAAAAGATGATATTACTCTGCACGTCTTTATGCCTGACCATGAGTTGTTAATGGCAATAGATGTCTTAAGACATCAAATGTCTTCTGACAAATCACTGCCCTCAGTGACAGAAGAGATGTCGACTTGTAATTAAGTATTATAACTTGTCATAATGTTTGCAGTTCACTGATCACTATTGAGTTTTAAATTCAGTTCAATGTATTGGCACAGAGATGCCAGAGTTAAGTTCAATTTTATATGAATCAAAATGTATTGACATTAACATAACATTGTTGTTAACGCCCAACTCTTGAGAATTTTTGATGTTATAGACACTGTCATGCAATATTTTATAGGATCCTCTACTAGCTGGTTATAACACAGAAATTTTTTTTTTTTTTTGGGGGGGGGGGGGGGTGATAGTATATACCTGAACATGTACACTTACGGGAGTCATCGTTTTACGAACTTTTCCAATAGTGCATTTTAGGGATTTGGTTATTTTTTTAATAGAACGCAAATGTCTCCTTACAGGATACATTTGTGTGGCCCTAGATATATGTGACCGGAAGGCATACTACTGAAACCATAGCATTATTCGTGCTTATAGTTATCAGTTAGATTAGAAAGAACAGTTACAACGTTTTATGAAATAAAGACTCTTGGGAGCCGCGCTGGTGTAATGGCTTCGGCGTTGTACTGGCGACCAGGTGTTCATGGTTCAAACCCGGGCGTCGGCGTTTGAAGAAATGTTTACGGCCGGAAATTTGACTGAATAGCCTGAACGGCTCCTGTGATAAACCCTCTGTGGATGGGAAGGAGCGAAGCTCCTGACCGGGTTGGAAGGAAAGTCCTCAGGTTCCCCAGCCTCGCAATGACATGTCATTGGGCCGAAGGGCTGAAAGCCCAAGTGCTGCTGGTTAAGGAAAAAAAAAAAAAAAAAAAAAGAAATAAAGACTCGAGTTACGCAAGTATTAGATTGAGACTGAAACTAGTCGAAACTAGGTTAACTGGGCAGCCCATCACTAACTCATGACGGGAGTTGTTTAGCAACCGATGACGTAAATCGGAATAGCCAAGACCGTCTATCGGTAAGCATAAAGGCACCCAATAAAATAAATAATAAATTTTAGATTAGCCAACCAAAAGGTGGTAAAATCGCCCACCACTCTGCGATAGCAGGATTTCACAAATCCAAAGTCAGTTGATCAAGAGAAGCCAATTTGCACGGACGTAGATTAATAATCGGTACGGTGCAACCTGGCGCATCTCGCACTAACTAAAAAAGTCCTTAGCTATCTAATATCTGGCCTTGAAGTTGTCAAGATATTAACTCTGTGTTAAGCAGATAACTTTTACATTATAGTAAATTGTTATTCACGTACGTACAGCTTCGAGTGACACTATATTTTCTTAACGAAATTTTGTTACGCCAGAAATGCTTAAATGTCGGAAGATTACCTTAAAACTATAAGAAACGGAAGTGAACTCTCAAACGTTAAATTAACGCAAGTTGTAAGAGAGGTAGAGGCTCTGCCATCATTTACGCCCAAAGTGGATATATCTAAGAAACTTAAAGAAAGAAACTCAGTTGAAATATTTGTAACGCATTGGATAGAAGTACGTGGAGGAAAACTATGAGTATATTACGACACTACCTTTTTTGAAGATTCTTAAATGTATGCAGCTGACTATGTGAAATTGTTTTCAAGCCAATAAATTGTTTTCATTGATCCCAAAAGACTTCTTGCATAAATCCTGTTGAAGATTTAGAAGTTATCATTGAACTGAAAGTATGCTATTGAATGTAATGAAACTTATATCATCTCACTGAGAAATTTCGGAACGAACCTGGTAACTAATATCGTCAAGAATATCTGCTTCTGGTGGCACACCAGTAACTTAACTTGAACGACACAAAATTGTACCTATACCTCTCAAAATTAAATCCCAACATATTTCCACTCGGTAACAACAGGAAGACTTGGCATATGTTTGTTGAGGGTTGTAGCGAAATCTGTGAAACAATCGCTAAATTCAGTAAGATTTTTCTCCTATGAAAATAAATAAACCCGCCCGTGTGTGTTTGCCTATCGTCGTCTTCTACGCCTGTAGAGACTGCTAACACTACTCCTGATAGTGAAAACCAGATGTGTCCTCCTGATATCACCCAGAAGAGTGTTTACTGAGAACATCCCATGACTACATTTACCCCTCTCCCCATACCCATCACATTGCCTACCTTATTGAACCCTCCGCTAATGTCACGTTGCCATGCCAGTAGTAGATCATACTCATTGCAGTAACACTGCTCTGCGCAGTTAGCGATGCCCATTCCAGAGCCCATAATGTTGGGACCGATAAAAATATTCCGCAGATTGCGATACCAAATTGTTTATGATGTAATGCTCCCATGAATAACATTGTTATGTTTAAGAAAAACGTACTTGTTCTAATACAACAGAGCACAATACAGTACCCATCAGTACTTAAATTATCAGAAGTCTCTTAAATAACTAATCACTACAATTTTGACTTTTATTGTTTATCCATTAACCATGCAACTGTTTAGTAAAGTTGAGCATAAAACCTTTTACATATTTTTACTTCAGAATTGCAAATTTTCTAAAAAGGAAATAGTTGTTCAGGCTTACACTTTTTGACAAAAGAAATGACAGTGCTGGTGCATCCATCGGTCGCGCACAATTCACGGACGGACATTCTTCTCCAGATACATTTCCACTCACTTGTTTTGGTGAAACAGTTTTACATTGTTGACTCATAGCTACATATTTTGTGAAAGTCCAATTTGTGTTAGAACAATTTATTAAAAAAGATGATATTACTCTGCACGTCTTTATGCCTGACCATGAGTTGTTAATGGCAATAGATGTCTTAAGACATCAAATGTCTTCTGACAAATCACTGCCCTCAGTGACAGAAGAGATGTCGACTTGTAATTAAGTATTATAACTTGTCATAATGTTTGCAGTTCACTGATCACTATTGAGTTTTAAATTCAGTTCAATGTATTGGCACAGAGATGCCAGAGTTAAGTTCAATTTTATATGAATCAAAATGTATTGACATTAACATAACATTGTTGTTAACGCCCAACTCTTGAGAATTTTTGATGTTATAGACACTGTCATGCAATATTTTTATAGGATCCTCTACTAGCTGGTTATAACACCGAAATTTTTTTTTTTTTTGGGGGGGGGGGGGGTTGATAGTATATACCTGAACATGTACACTTACGGGAGTCATCGTTTTACGAACTTTTCCAATAGTGCATTTTAGGGATTTGGTTATTTTTTTAATAGAACGCAAATGTCTCCTTACAGGATACATTTGTGTGGCCCTAGATATAAATGTGACCGGAAGGCCATACTACTGAAACCATAGCATTATTCGTGCTTATAGTTATCAGTTAGATTAGAAAGAACAGTTACAACGTTTTATGAAATAAAGACTCTTGGGAGCCGCGCTGGTGTAATGGCTTCGGCGTTGTACTGGCGACCAGGTGTTCATGGTTCAAACCCGGGCGTCGGCGTTTGAAGAAATGTTTACGGCCGGAAATTTGACTGAATAGCCTGAACGGCTCCTGTGATAAACCCTCTGTGGATGGGAAGGAGCGAAGCTCCTGACCGGGTTGGAAGGAAAGTCCTCAGGTTCCCCAGCCTCGCAATGACATGTCATTGGGCCGAAGGGCTGAAAGCCCAAGTGCTGCTGGTTAAGGAAAAAAAAAAAAAAAAAAAAAAAGAAATAAAGACTCGAGTTACGCAAGTATTAGATTGAGAACTAGTAGTCGAAACTAGGTTAACTGGGCAGCCCATCACTAACTCATGACGGGAGTTGTTTTTAGCAACCGATGACGTAAATCGGAATAGCCAAGACCGTCTATCGGTAAGCATAAAGGCACCCAATAAAATAAATAATAAATTTTAGATTAGCCAACCAAAAGGTGGTGAAATCGCCCACCACTCTGCGATAGCAAGATATCAAAAATCCGAAGTCAGTTGATCCAGAAAAGCCAACTTGCATGGACGTAGATTAGTACTCAGTACGGTGCAACCTGGCGCATCTCGCACTAACTACAAAAGTCCTTGGCCATCTAACATCTGATCTTGAAGTTGTCAAGATATTAACTCTGTGTTAAGCAGATAACTTTTACATTATAGTAAATTGTTATTCACGTACGTACAGCTTCGAGTGACACTATATATTTTCTTAACGAAATTTTGTTACGCCAGAAATGCTTAAATGTCGGAAGATTACCTTAAAACTATAAGAAACGGAAGTGAACTCTCAAACGTTTAAATTAACGCAAGTTTGTAAGAGAGGTAGAGGCTCTGCCATCATTTACGCCCAAAGTGGATATATCTAAGAAACTTAAAGAAAGAAACTCAGTTGAAATATTTGTAACGCATTGGATAGAAGTACGTGGAGGAAAACTATGAGTATATTACGACACTACCTTTTTTGAAGATTCTTAAATGTATGCAGCTGACTATGTGAAATTGTTTTCAAGCCAATAAATTGTTTTCATTGATCCCAAAAGACTTCTTGCATAAATCCTGTTGAAGATTTAGAAGTTATCATTGAACTGAAAGTATGCTATTGAATGTAATGAAACTTATATCATCTCACTGAGAAATTTCGGAACGAACCTGGTAACTAATATCGTCAAGAATATCTGCTTCTGGTGGCACACCAGTAACTTAACTTGAACGACACAAAATTGTACCTATACCTCTCAAAATTAAATCCCAACATATTTCCACTCGGTAACAACAGGAAGACTTGGCATATGTTTGTTGAGGGTTGTAGCGAAATCTGTGAAACAATCGCTAAATTCAGTAAGATTTTTCTCCTATGAAAATAAATAAACCCGCCCGTGTGTGTTTGCCTATCGTCGTCTTCTACGCCTGTAGAGCTCTGAATTTTATACAGTAGTAATACTTAGACAATGATCCCGCCGTTAAATATTACACGCTTTCCTAGTTTCGTCCTCGAGACTTACAATTAACATGTGCCAGAATTGCGACACCAAACTGCCGTTCTGAATTAACGCAAGATTTTAACGTTAACGCCTCTAATAGTAGCAATTCGGACATTTTCCAGAAGTGTAGAACGAAACTAAAGTAAGAATTAACGCCAATATTAACGCCGCCTTGCAAAACCCCTCTTCGCTCGACACGCATTTCTATGCCTATATCCACGCTGTTGGACACGCCAGAATATATAAACACACACACACCAGTGTATTTCGGGCTAAAATGTAACTATAATGTAACATACGGAAAACGCGTTGTCGAATTGGGTGACGTACTACAAAAGCGCTGTTTCGTTCTGAATGAGAACGACAGTTAAAGAAAAAATTACGATTTAACGTGGAATTTTTTTGAAAATATAGTACGAGAGGGGGAGAAAAGGAGCATAGTTGGTAGTGTCTCAATTTTGTTGTTTACAAACGGGGCATAGAAGGTTAGATAGAAGAAAAACTTAGATAATTTTCTTATATGCTAAAATAAAAGACAGTGATGAATACAAAGACATTAATTGGGTAATAGAAGAGTAAAGTGTTAATGTATCTTACCGTAGATAGAAAAATATGTTATTTGAATAATTGAAGAAGAAAAACGATAATAGTAAATATACTAAAAAAACGTATAAAAATATAAGCACTGTGTGACAGACAGGAACGGGATCAATAATTATTTATCAGAATTTGAAACACTCAATAAATAAAGGAGATATTGACAGAAGACAGATGGACTAACAGACTACTTCTTTCACAGCTTGACAGATATTGGGAAAGGGTAGGGTAGTCCAAGATTTGAAATTTGAGCTCAGTTTTGAAAAAAAGGACGCTAGAAGCCTAACAGTCATTGATTGGCTGGAGTCTAATATACTAACAGAGGAATAAAACTAGTTCGAAGGTAGTGTTTGTCGCCACTTGAAAAAAAATTGTATTACACTAAAGTTGTGTGAAGACAAGATATTAGTACGATCTTGTTTTGCTGATCTGCACCAGCAAGCGATCTGGATTTGATCATATTTATCGCAAATCAAACTTATTAGTGTTAATATTTCTCTCTGATGCGGGTTTCATGTATGACTCAAAGTGAGCCCAGGTCAACCTAAACCTATATATACTTCTGCATCTAAAGAAGTGAGGCAGTATCGACTGTGTGCCTCCTTGATATATTTCAAGAGCAGAATCCCGACTTGCCAGTGGAAGCTGGTGATGTGCACACAATTCATCCTGTATACCAGAAAATACTAAGATAAGAAATCGTCTCCGGGCACTTGATATATCAAACTCAACTACTCTCATTTCCCAAATGTGTATCAGATCATTCAGATTATGATGAAGACAGACGTTCTATCAATCATTACCCATTCATAGGAGCAAGAGTAAATTGACACTGTTCCAGATTGACATATTTAATTAAAGTTGTGAATAATAATATATACAGTTATAAATTGAATCACTTTGATGTAAATATTTTGAATTATCATTTTGAGTTTAAACATTCCAGTATACACAAAATTGTGATACTACAACAATAAATTGTAAAAAAAGATTTCACATTGAAAACTTAACTCTGGGTGTTGTTAATTACTTTTCATAGAGTTCTTAGGTGTATTTGTTGTCATTTTATTACATCACATTTCACATTACCCTAGACACTAGCCAGATAACATACATACACCATTATTATACTTAGGATAAAATACGTCGCAGGTTGAGGTCGTAGGGTGGTAGCAGAAAGGTTTCCTGAGAACACAAACCCCATTATCTATTAGACTCAGGGGCCTTCACAGCTTGACCTCACATCTGCATAAAATTCACATTTTACCATTTAACATCAAAATCCACCATATATATTGGGGGCTCGTCCGGGATTTTAAAAGTAGGAAATTAAAGATTAATTTGAGCGTGGTTTGAGGTATCAGTGCCCAGTGTTTTGTGTTTAGTTAGAGATTGGTTAACTAGTTAAAGTTAGTTGGATAACATTGAATATTGTTAACAATAAGATGGCAGACTTGGCCAAATTCAGATCTGCTGCAGTGCAGGATGCAAGGGACATGGGGATGGAAGGTCAAGGTCTGATTGCCTATGTAACAGAAGAGTGTGATAAGTTTATTGCCCAAGAAGATAAGAGATTAGCTGAAGAAAAAAAGTTAGAGGCTGATAGATTAGCGGAGAAGAAAAGAATTTTATTAGAAGATGCTAGGGAGACTAAGAAATTAGAGGCTGAGACGGAGGCTGAGATCAAGAGGCTGCAGTTGGAGGAGAAGAAACTGGAGGCTGAGAGGGAGAAAGAAGAAAATAGGTTGCAGGCAGAGAAAGAAGAGAAGAGGTTGCAGATTGAGGCAGAGAAAGAAGACAGGCTGCAGAAAGGGAAGCCGAAGATAAAAGGCTACAGTGGGAGCATGAGTTACGACTAAGGGAGTTGGAATTACAAGGCCATGCTCCTGAAAATGGAAATAGCCCATCCACTTCCGACTCTGCTGCAAGCCAGGGGGCCTCAAACTCAGCCATGGGGTTTCATTTAGACCTATTTGTGGAGAAAGATGATGATATTGAATCATTTTTAAGCCGTTTTGAAAGACTAGCTACCATGTATGGGTTTGAGAAAGAAAGATGGAGTCTGAAGGTATCACAGGGGCTTAGGGAAACCTCTTATGAGGTATTTGCCAAGCTGAGCAAAGATGACCAAGACGACTATGACATTCTTAAGCAAGCTCTTCTAGTTTGGTATGAGAAGAATAGCGAATTTTATAGAAAGACATTTAGAAATGCCAAACTGCTGACTGGGGAGACTTATCACCAGTTCTCTGCACGCCTGGAGACATACCTGGAGAAATGGACTGCTCTGGGGAAAACCCAAGGTTTAAGGGAAATTATTATGACTGAGCAGTTAAGAGAGTCCATGGCTCCAGACCTAAGAAAATTTCTCACGGAACAGGGTGCTGAGAGACTGGGGGAGATCTTAAATGTGGCTGAAAGATATCAGGCAGCCCAGTCTGAGATGGCAGGCATAAAGAAGAAGCCTATAGACCATAATAAAGTCCCACAAAACCAAAACCAACCTAAATTTGAACATAGGGACAAGTTTAATAAAGGTAAAGCCTATTATGATAAGCCACGTTTTGACCAACGCGATAGAAACCCGCAATTCAGTGAAAGAAAAACTTTCCCTCAGGAAAATAAATGGTGTCAATGGTGCAAGAGGAACACTCATGACACCAAAGTGTGTACTAGAAAGCCTACTACCTTCGCTGCTATGAAAACGGGGAACAAGGGATTAAAGGTGAAACCTACTGGACAGCAGGAACCTTATCACCCCCCAGTGTGTGAAGATGTTGTATGTAATGGGGTCACCATTAGGTGCCTTTATGATACAGGTTTAGATTATGACTCAGTCGTGAGCTCTCACCTGGTGCGTCCAGATCAATACACCACAGAAACAGTGGAGATCCAAGGAGCAACCAAGGACGTAGCAACCATGACACTTCCCATTGCTAGAATATGTGTAAAAACTCGCTATGTGGAAGGAGTGATTAGAGCAGCAGTGATAAATGAACCAATCTACCCTCTAATATTGGGGTGTAGATATGTCTTCTTGGGGAATCCCAAGAGACCTGTGATCATGGCAACAGTGCAGGTCACAGTCAAGGAAGGAGGAGGATGAACCTATAGATGAGATGAGGAAGGCACAGGCAGAGGATAGGTCACTCAAGCCATGCTTTAAAAATTGCCTAAATGCCATACACCTCCAAACAAAGGAGACTACTATATGAAGAATAAATTGATCTATAGGAATGCTGGAACTGCATCCAATGGTCATGGACAGCTGGTACTTCCCACTTCGTATAGGGAGAAAGTGACGGAATTAGGACATTCGATTCCCTTCAGTGGTCATATGGGGATCAGCGCAACAGGACAGCGTATAGCTTGTCATTACTTCTGGCCAGGAATAACCGGAGATATAAAACGATATGTATAATCCTGTCCAGAGTGTCTAAGGGTAGCTCCAAAGCATTGGACTGCTCCTGCAACTCTAGGGGAGATGCCCATAGTGGGAACCCCTTTTGAGAGGGTTGCAGTGGATATTGTGGGACCTCTCACACGTACCAAGAGGAGGAACAGTTACATTCTCACTCTGGTGGACACTTGTTCTATGTGGGGAGAGGCGGTAGCCCTGTCATCAATCAATTCGAAGCATGTGGCAGAGGCATTGCTCACCATATTCACGAGGTTAGGTTTCCCGCACCAAATCTTGACTGATAACGGCTCACAGTTCAAGGGGAGACTAACGGAAGAAGTTGTCAGGATCTTCCAGGCCAAGCACTTTCATTGTAGTCCGTATCACCCCCAAGGGAACGGCCAGGTGGAGAGGTTCAATGGGACTCTCATTTCTATCCTGCAAAAGTTGGCCCATGAAAAACCTGATACGTGGGATCAATATTTGCCCACTGCATTGTTTGCGTATCGGGAAGTTCCACATAATTCGGCCGGAATGGCACCGGCAACCTTGTTATTTGGGAGGCCAATAAAAGGTCCATTGGAAGCCTTGTTAAGGACGTGGACAGATGAGAAGGCAGAAGAGACTGTTACCTCATCGTATCAGTATGTGAACGAGCTGACCACTCGTCTCAAAACTGGCTGGAAACTTGCTAATGATAATCTCAGACAAGCCAGGAAAAAACATGCTGCTTATTTTAACAAGAAAGCGAAGGATAGAGAATTAGCTGTGGGAGAGAAGGTGCTCCTTCTACTACCCGGCAGCAGTAACAAGTTGCAAATTGGATGGCAAGGTCCATATACGGTTCTAGAGAAGGTGTCTAGAACTAATTATAAAATCGACAAAAAGGGGAAAGAGAAAATTTATCATGTGAACCTCTTAAAGAAGTACCTGGACAGAGAAATCCAGGATGAAACACATCTAATGACCCTGTCGATAGCAACGGGGATAAAAATGAACCACTCGACTCTCACGAGTACCCACTAAACCATGTGAAACACAGGCACAGGTGAAAATCAGTAAGCATCTGACTAAAGCTCAGAGAGAGCGGGTTCAAAAGGTTATGATTGAACATACAGACGTGTTAACGGATAAGCCGGGGCAAACAAATCTGTTAGAATATGAGATGAAGTTAATAGACCCAACACCCATCTGTATGAGAGCCTATACGATTCCTTTCGCTAAGGAAAAAGATTTGAAAGAGGAGAGCGATTATTTGTTGAATGAAGGGATTATTTCTCACAGTGAATCTCCTTATAGCTCTAGTGTGGTTTTGCTGAGGAAACCCTCTGGGGAACATCGTCTGTGTATAGATTACAGGAAACTGAATGCTGTCACAGAAAGTCAGGTGGATCCATTACCTGATACAAATCAGCTGTTTGCCAGGCTGAACAAGGCAAAATATTTTTCTAAGGGGGATCTTAGCAAAGGCTATTATCAAATTCCAGTAAAGCCTGAGGTTCAACCTTATTTAGCCTTTAGCACCTCGGAAGGCCATTATGAGTTCAACATGTTGCCGTTTTGGTTGAAAAATGCCCCGAGTGTGTTTTCCAGGATGATGCGAAAATTGTTGGATCCACTGAATAATCCACGTATAACGAATTTCATGGATGACATTCTTATTGCCACTGAAACATTCGAAGAACACATTAACTCTCTGAATATGCTATTTGATAGGCTCAGAGAAGCAAATTTGACTGCTAGACCAACCAAATGTTGTGTGGGTTGTAAAGAGCTGGAATTCTTGGGACACACAGTATATCAGGGAAGCATGACCCCTGACCCCAAGAACCTGGAGAAATTGCAAAGAGCACCGAGGCCACAAACAAAAAAAGATGTGAGATCTTTTGTATCTTTGTGTGGGTTTTATCAGAAATACATAAAGAACTTTAACTCTATATGTGCTCCTCTGACAGATTTAACTCGTAAGGGACAACCTGATAAGATTATTTGGTCAGCACAGTGTGAATTAGCATACCAGGAGTTAAAAGAGAAACTCACCAGCAAGCCGATATTGAAATTGCCTGATTTGAGTCAGGAATTTGTGGTGAGAACGGATGCTAGCAACGTCGGATTAGGGGCCACATTATTACAAAGTATCGTCGTTCTACGAGACTTTTTATACAATTAACATGTGCCAGAATTGCGACACCAAACTGCCGTTCTGAATTAACGCAAGATTTTAACTTTAACGCTTCTAATAGTAGCAATTCGGACATTTTCCAGAAGTGTAAAACGAAACTGCAGTAAGAATTAACGCCAATATTAACGCCGCCTTGCAAAACCCCTCTTCGCTCGATACGCAGTTCTATGCCTATATCCACGCTGTTAGACACGCCAGAATATATAAACACACACACCAGTGTATTTCGGGCTAAAAAGTAACTATAATGTAACATACGAAAAACGCGTTGTCGAATTGGGTGACGTACTACATAAGCGCTATTTCGTTCTGAATGAGAACGACAGTTAAAGAAAAAAATTACGATTTAACGTGGAAATTTTTTGAAAATATAGTACGAGAGGGGGAGAAAAGGAGCATAGTTGGTAGTGTCTCAATTTTGTTGTTTACAAACGGGGCATAGAAGGTTAGATAGAAGAAAAACTTAGATAATTTTCTTATATGCTAAAATAAAAGACAGTGACGAATACAATGACATTAATTGGGTAATAGAAGAGTAAAGTGTTAATGTATCTTACCGTAGATAGAAAAATATGTTATTTGAATAATTGAAGAAGAAAAACGATAAAAGTAAATATACTAAATAAACGTATAAAAATATAAGCACTGTGTGACAGACAGGAACGGGATAAATAATTATTTATCAGAATTTGAAACACTCAATAAATAAAGGAGATATTGACAGAAGACAGATGGACTAACAGACTACTTCTTTCTCAGCTTGACAGATATTGGGAAAGGGTAGGGTAGTCCAAGATTTGAAATTTGAGTTCAGTTTTGAAAAAAAGGACGCTAGAAGCCTAACAGTCCCTGATTGGCTGGAGTCTAATATACTAACAGAGGAATAAAACTAGTTCGAAGGTAGTGTTAAACGCTACTTGAAAAAATTTGTATTACACTAAAGTTGTGTGAAGACAAGATATTAGTACGATCTTGTTTTGCTGATCTGCACCAGCAAGCGATCTGGATTTGACCATATTTATCGCAAATCAAACTTATTAGTGTTAATATTTCTCTCTGATGCGGGTTTCATCTATGACTCAAAGTGAGCCCAGGTCAACCTAGACCTGTATATACTTCTGCATCTAAAGATGTGAGGCAGTATCGACTGTGTGCCTCCTTGATATATTTCAAGAGCAGAATCCCGACTTGCCAGTGGAAGCTGGTGATGTGAACATAATTCATCCTATATACCAGAAAATACTAAGATAAGAAATCGTCTCCGGGCACTTGATATATCAAACTCAACTGCTCTCATTTCCCAAATATGTATTAGATCATTCAGATTATGATGAAGACAGACGTTCTATCAATCATTACCCATTCATAGGAGCAATAGTAAATTGACACTGTTCCAGATTGACATATTTAATTAAAGTTGTGAATAATAATATATACAGTTATAAATTGAATCACTTTGATGTAAATACTTTGAATTATCATTTTGAGTTTCAATATTCCAGTATACACAAAATTGTGATACTGGAACAATAAATTGTAAAAAAAGATTTCACATTGAAAACTTAACTCTGGGTGTTGTTAATTACTTTTCATAGAGTTCTTAGGTGTATTTGTTGTCATTTTATTACATCACATTTCACATTACCCTAGACACTAGCCAGATAACATACATACACCATTATTATACTTAGGATAAAATACGTCGCAGGTTGAGGTCGTAGGGTGGTAGCAGAAAGGTTTCCTGAGAACACAAACCCCATTATCTATTAGACTCAGGGGCCTTCACAGCTTGACCTCACATCTGCATAAAATTCACATTTTACCATTTAACATCAAAATCCACCACAAGGGTCTATGTTTCTTGGGGAGCTATAGGGAATTGATTGGTGTTATTATACAGGGTAATTGTAAAATCACTTGTTGTATTTCATGCGTTAGTTCTTCATGTTATCCAATCATCAAAATACATAATTGCCGCCGTAAGTACTTGGTTGGTCGGTCGGACGGTCGGTCGTCAGTCACACTTTGCACACCGTCATTTGTGTACTTTTTTTTATTTTCGATGGAGTACATTGACTTTCGACTACAGCTAAGGGGGTGCAACTGTGGTTGAAAGTTAGACAATAGATGTATTGTGTCCCCTTATAAGTACTCTCGCAAAAATAGAAAAGTGTGACGGTGTGCATTAAATCAACCGACAATCAAGATACTCTTCTGTCCAGTTTCATTCGGGAAACGGATTTATACGAGACGCAGTTGCTTGCCGCTAATTTCGCGTCTCGGTGTCAATCGCAGAACCGAGCGAACGGGGAAAGCCGAAACGGGCAGCCGCGAACGGAGATACGAAGACCAGAGGGCGGCTTCTTCCCTTGATTTGGCGGTCAGATCCCCAAAAGTTCGTGAGATCAAATAAGCTGTCAAGTTTATCATGTCCCACTCAACTTACATTCCATTTTAGCTAAATAGACCATGAAGACTAGACACGTTATCACTCGCTGGCCAGACCTTTACAGAAGCACTAGCTTTATTGAAATCTTGTTATAGATTTTCCCCTGGATTTGATATATATATATTTGCAGTGATTTCTATTCTGTGCAAAGCGGTAATATATATTGTGTAAAGTGATCAGTGGTCTAGTTCAGTCATTCTATTTCAATGGATTTTGTGTTAATTTAAATCTATTAAATTAAACCATCTCAATAGTTCCAGTTGTAAATATAATGATCTATCTATTATATTAGGGAGCCGCGCTGGTGTAATGGCTTCGGCGTTGTACTGGCGACCAGGTGTTCATGGTTCAAACCCGGGCGTCGGCGTTTGAAGAAATGTTTACGGCCGGAAATTTGACTGAATAGCCTGAACGGCTCCTGTGATAAACCCTCTGTGGATGGGAAGGAGCGAAGCTCCTGACCGGGTTGGAAGGAAAGTCCTCAGGTTCCCCAGCCTCGCAATGATATGTCATTGGGCCGAAGGGCTGAAAGCCCAAGTGCCGCTGGTTAAGAAAAAAAAAAAAAATCTATTATATTATTTCAAAAGATAATAGATGCTTAAATTAACTTTTAAAGTCGCGAAGGAATTTGTAATTAATAAATTCAGTTAAGTCCTAGTTTTATAGATGTGTGTTTTAACCACTAGAATTCGCGCAGTGTTTATTAAATACATAATTAAATACTCGAGTGTATTATAGGCTTAACGGGAAATTTATCGCGCTTGATTTTTCGGTATGTTACATGTCTTTTTTTCTTTCACACAGAGTGATCGTAACCTGCGGTCCCAGCTAAATAAAGAAAGAAATAAAGAAATCATCCTATAAACTTCCAGTCATATTGAAGAAACATTTCTTTTAAAATATAATCTTGTGGCGGTCTTTTTGCGACCTAGCTGTCAGAATTAAATGAAATAAAGCCCACCCAAGAACATTTTAAAGAATAATCATCAAATTACCCTTACAAACCTGTAAGATAAACTGGAAGGTAATCATCGCCAGTAGCGATATCATATTTACTGTTTACTGTGAGAGAGTACATATTTTCCTGACTGTGACTGAGCCTAGTTTTTTCCTCAATTGGATTTAATAAAACTATCATCACGCATTGAAGGAATTTTACCATAGCGGAGGATTAAAAGAGACCACTTCATTTTCACCCCTGTGCCGAACTGTGTTAGTGCCATCCCATAGACTCCTTTTATATATATATAATAAAAACACGAGAACTCTTAGTCTTCAAGTCTTGCGATAAGTGAGAATATTTGTTACCAACAAACCCTCGCAAACATCTGGGGCGGGACATCGAAGGACTAGACAGTTCATATGTCGAAAGAGTACTTGCTGTTTTATATACTTTTATGGATCGTCTGAGGCTGCATTCGGTAAGTGTGTGAGTATATGAGTGTGGATCCTCACGCGTGTGCATGAATGACAGGAAATTTAATCGTTTTCTTTTGTAAACCTGTTGTTAACTTTCTTGCCTAGTAATATAATTTTTCTGTATTCCCTGCATTGTTCCTTTAAGGGGGAGTTGCTAATTGGTTAACTCTGTTTAAAAACCCCCTCCTTTCCATTTGCTTAGTAAAGGGAAGAACAGCTGGGAAGAACAGGTTTTTTTCTATCACCTATACCTAACGTTGTAACACCTCTTTCAGAGCAATTAACTTCACTGTTAGGTTAACGTACCCGTGTTCCTGATATTATCTATCTCTGGACTGGGTTTGTCTTTGTCTAATAAGCGGGAAGGGCTTAGTCGATACCAATCTTCTTCACCCCTCCCAAATTTGTTATTTGCATTTGTGTACTTATGATAATTTATGTAATACCTGATATTTGTTAGTGATTGATGTTTAAAGTGAATAAAATCACATAAACTCATTTAGTTCTGTGTGTTGGATATACCCAAAGCCCAACTTTTCCCCTATTCGTTTAATATAGTTTGTATCTACATCGTCTGTGTGTGTGAAAAAAAACACCAAATCGGTGTGCGCGCAGATGCGAGTCTGGAAAACTGGCAAATAATTGTTTGACCAGGAGAGCGGAAGAGAAGATTGAGAGAAGCGATTTGTCGTAAATAAGTCTGTCTTTACTCTCCTCCAGCACGCTGTGAAGCAACTATTTAATATCTACATTTTCTATCACTGAGCTTTCCATCATCATTTTCCACTCTAAACCGGACCACTATTTCTACGACTCTTTTCTCTCAAAATAAAATTTACGACACCTGTTATTTTATGACATACAATGATGTGTCACATTAACACAACAGCGCAAGGGGAGATCACATGACATCGTGGCGGGAATCCATTTTTGCTATCTCTTGTAACGTTGAATTTGTTGGCCATTTTAAAATTTGTTGTATTATTTTTTTTTTATGTTTATGGGAATACAAAATACAACGTATTTATCTAATTTCAAATGGCAGTTATTACTCCTTGTTTCGACATGTATGTTATGTATATCCAGTAGGTGCAAGTGCTGATAATAACATTTTAGAAAGAAGAAATTGACTTTGTCAATCACTTTGTAGAAATAGTAAATCGTATACTGTGATCATTTGATCGACCTTGACATTTTATGGCAGAGGTCAGCCTTGGGTCATGGCTCACAAGTGACATCCTTCTCTTGGCTATTCGGCCTCCGTTTTGAACTGAACCCATTTCGTTTAGGCGGCATCTGTAAAATGACTATTTCCACAGGGTCTTGTAAGAGCCTGTTTTCGCATAATCGTAGGGAGCATCTCGACTTGCTCCGATCAGCATCTCTGTCCTCCCAGAATCCTGTATTTATCTATTCATTTAGCGCTTTCATGCAACACGTATAGGCCTTTTTAGTATGGCAGTCACTTTATGATTGTTAGTTACCTCCCTTGGAGTGCTTGGCCGGTTACATATACAAACTCGGCAAGTATTGATTCCATACACATTGGAGAAAAAGAAAGGAAGTGTGGTGGTGGGGGAGCAAAAGTCAGTTCCCACACATACAACAAGCAGGTAATGACATTGGCTTTTAACTAACTTTCTGTATTCGCTACACAACCAGACATTGACATTGGGAACTCTTATCAATGTTCCACTACCATCGCATTGTTATTTCCCTCATACTTAAATGTTAAGATGCATGTATGCGTTTTATATAAGGGACGTATTATTTATTACAAGGGGAGTAATATGTGCAGAAAAGTTAGTCATAAATTAAAAAAAATTAAAGTTATTTTATATAATTTTGTTTGAAACACATTTGTAGCAAAGAAGTAAATAGCAATATATTTTAAATTCCGAAGAAAATGTTTTTGCTGTTTGTTGCTATTATAGAAATATGCAGATATATTTTATATGGGATAAATAAATGCACATTAGGCTCAATACATGTCAGTAAATATGTATCACACGAGTTTCTTTTGATGTGTACAGATAAAAATATCATGTTATTGTATTTTTGACCGGCACAAAGTGCTGCCTAAAGTAAAGTTGAGACGATTTGTTTGACAAGTCCACTTGTCAACCCGAAAACGACCATAAGTCCCTTGCAACCTTCTCAACCAAACGTTATAACACGAGCTCACAAGAGGAGCTTTCATTGTATAGTGAGTGACTTGAATGGGCATTAAAATATATCGAGTCCACCTCATATATAACACTAGTCTATACACACATTTTGGTGCTCATTGTATGGCTCTTGGGTAATTTTGGGTTGACACGTAATCATATTTTTTAATTATCGTCTTTAGTGCGTCGCGTTTTTGAGATAACCATAAGAATGCCAACGCCCTGTCAATTGTTATACACGTTATCTGGAGTTAAGGTGCTTTCAGTGGCAATGTTGTTCAAATAATAGTCAGTTCTATCAATTCTCATACAGTTGCTTTAAAAGGAACGAAGGTAGGCTGAATGATCTCCAACGATCTTCTCCTCTTGAAGCGAATCTAATAGCATTGCTTTCCTGCATTAATTTATCTTTACTTAAAAAAAAATTGGCTTCCCCTTGCACGTTTGCCTTCAACTCTCCCTATATTAGGGGCGCTTGTCTGCAAGGTGTTAAAGCCGTGGCCAAAGTGAGCTGACTTAGTAAAATGTTTGGCAAAAAAAGAACCAGTACCCTGTGTAATAGTCTCTCAACCCACACATTTAGTCTCATTGTATGGCTCTGAAACATAGAGAACAACGGAGACGTTATAATCCGCAGTGGTTGAATCACACGTACCCGGGTGTACGTTTCCACTGATAAGTCGTCTTTAGTGCGTCGCGTTATAGACTAACCATAAATCCTAATGCCTTGTCCCTACACGTTATCATGGTCAAGTTTTGTGTAATGTTGTTCAAATAATATCAGTTCTATCAATTCTCTACAGCTTTAAAAGGAGAGTTAGTGACTTGAGTCCATATAGCCTGGAAGCGAGTTAACAGCGTTGCTAATCATTCGTTTCATTTTTTTAAAAATAAATTTTGGCGAAGCTGTCCAGTTCAACCTAGTCAGTTATATTAGGGCGCATGTCCAATTATAAAAGACCGTTAAGTCTGATGACGTTATACAGTAAAATAGAACCAGACCCAAACAATAAAGGCAGACAACAAAATATAGAGGCAACCAATAAAATAGAAACTGACCAAAAATAGAGGATGGCAAAAAAAAAACAGAGGCAGATATAAAGAAATAGAGGCACAAATAAAAATAAAGAAGACATAAAGAAACAGGTAGAGACTGAGCAAATAAAAGAAGAGACAGGCAGATGTAAAGAAACACAAAAAAACTAGAGGCAACCCCTAAAATAGAAACTGACCAGCTAAAAATAGAGGCAGACTAAAAAAAAAAAAGCAGATCCAAAAAAAATAGATGCAGACAAAAAAGAAACAAAAAATAGAGGCAGACATAAAAATAGAAACTGCAGATATAAAAGAAAAAAAATAGAAACTGGTATACAGAAACAGAGGCAGGCACAAAAAAAAAAACAGAGACAGACGCAAAAAACATTTGGAAGGAGCAAACTCTAAATATTGACTCGTACGTCTAAGGTTAGAACACTATAAATGGTACGTGCTTCATCTTTGAACACCTTAAAGTAATAACAAACTCGAGTAATATTCCAATCTCTGTCTAATGTATTCAGAAAACTATGAACACGAAGTTACAATAATATACAGTCAGTGAAGTGCAAACTTGAAATATATGTACAAAAAGATGAAGAAAACGTGATACGAGTTGTAACAGCTGGGGCATAAGGCTGTAAGGCAGAGAAGAAGATAAATGAATGTGGAATTCTAAACTTCATGGTTTATATTTTTGATGAGGTCATCATTCAAATACCGTCTCTCACATGATATATCCCAAGTGTTTTATGATCTCCAGCCTTTACCTTCTGTGATCAATCAGCTCTGGTGATCTGAAAACTGTTACACGTTTATGGCGCCTGATACAGGGTGTCCCCATCCCCCAAATCTTCTCCTATTCATCAAATACTACAGACCACAACTGCAAATAAATGTCAATTAAATGTAGAATAAACGTAGAAGTAGAGCAGAAAATGAAAATATTAAAATTCATGTACAATGTCAGTTTATCCTTGAACTAAAAAGGAAACCAGTCTTGTTTATCAAAAAAATAATCAACGGTTATTGTCAAACTCGCCACATTTAGCAACATATGTAAATAACGTTTGAGCTTTGTCAATTTTTTGTTTTATTATAATAATATAATGATAATAATAGCCCCTTCAGTCATAACTGACCATGGGAATGCGCCCCTTAGGTGACAGCCCTCGATGCTTTTTGCCCTCGTGTCACGAAATTGGACCGTTCAATTTTTCTTCCATTTTCCTCTCCCCTTTCTATTATTTCTCATTTTCGCCACAGAGAACTCCGTACTAGTCATTGTTTTCATTCTCCACACTTCACTTGGTATGTCCAGACAAGCGTATCGCCCATTCCCTAGAGATTAATTGAATCACTAAACGTGTTAATACCACATTGACTCCAGGTAGATGCAGACATGAAGTGTTTGCGTAAGATTCCATAATAACTTCCAATTTGACTGTTTGGGACAGTTAATTATAGATAAACGCAATCATGGAAGACATTTGGAAGAGGGAGCAGTAAGTGTGATGTAAGTCAACTTTCATAACATTTTACGAATATCACAACTTCATAAATGGACGATGACTGTTTGAATTTTTCAAACGCATGAGTCGTGGAAAATATTACTCGATGGAAAGGTATCATAACAAGTACTTTGAATGTATTGACTGACATTTGAGGCGCGAATAAACTATCGCTGTGATTGGGAGTTTTGTCGAAAACGCCAGGTGGAAGCGTGGGCCGGGAACCTACAATATAACGTAGAAAAAGTTTGATATACGGCACTGCATTACATAAATCGTCAACGTCGATAGCTTGGACCTTGTCACATAAAAGAATAGAGTTGGATTCTGAATTTATATGACCGTACAAAATGTATTAAGAGCATCTCTGCACATCAGTAGAAAACTCGCCAATATCTGAAAAGGACGTTGGTTGCGCTGTGTCCGTTTACAGCGGCCTTTCGGCCGACACATCCGACTTCAGCACGGCATTTTTGGGACCGGGTTAGCCTTCCCTCTTCGATCCCTACTCACTCAGCCAGACTGCAGTGATGCAGCCTGTTTCCAGGACCACCACTTGGAGGTGGAGTAGGGTCTTGGTCAGCTCTGGTTTGCTGACCCTGACGCAGGCAGTCTAGCTATGGGTCACTGACTGCATTCCTCACTGTTGACACGTCTTAGGTCCCATAACAGATCAAAACCAACAGAACTTTATTTTGCTAAATTCATCAAGCCTAAAGACTTTTCTGTGAAGAAACCTAATTACTTTTCTTAATCACTAATCATATTCATTTACAAGTGTTAAAGTAATTGATCATTAAATTTGTATGTGTTAATTTTGATAAATTCATAGTTGAATTAATTATTACAGAGCGAAAAGCACATGTGTGAATCCGGAATTTAATATATATAGTTATATCTACATTTGAAACGCCATTAAGAACAACAATAATCTTCTTCTTTCTTCTTTGATCCTTAGCCGCCGACCATCAAAGCAGTCAGTGGCCATTACGCCTAGTGGCGTCTTGTAGGGCAACAACAAATTGATTCCACTTTGCTCGGTCGGCGGCCATCCTTCGTACAACGCCCCAACTCTGGTTCATTCTTTGCCTCTCAGCCTCCATAGTCCTCCGCCAAGTTGTTTTTGGTCGGCCTCTCTTTCGTTTTCCTTCAGGGGTCCATAGCATAGCTGTTCTTGTGATGGCATCGGGGTCTCTTCTGAGGACATGGCCAACCCAGCTCCAGCGTCTGCCAGCTATGATTTTGTGCATGTCCTTTTGGTTGCTCCGTGCAAGCAGATCTTGGTTGGTGATGGTATTCGGCCAAAAGATTCGGAGAATTTTTCTTACGCAAGTTGTGTGAAAAGAGGACAATTTCGACATTTCCTTCTCTGTAACTCTCCAGCTCTCCGCGCCATAGAGAAGCACGGAAAGCACACAGCTCTGATATAATCCTAATTTTGTGCTTGTGCTGTACTGAGAGTACTTCCAGATGTTGTTTAGACTAAAAAGGGCTGTTCTTGCTTTGTTCATTCTGTTGTTGATGTCTTTGCTTGCTCCGCCGTCTGGTGTTACTATGCATCCTAGGTATGTGAAGGCATCTGTCTGTTCCAGTTGCTGATTCCTTACTGATATGGGCTCAGGGTTGATCACATTGAGCATCATGACCTCTGTCTTCTTTAGGTTGATGTTCAAGCCCACCTGCTGGCTATACTTATTAAATCTATCCGTTTTTTCCTGGATGTGTCGATGTAAATGTGCTAGCAATAATAATAATAATAATAAAAACAACAATAATAATAAGAGGAATTTCGCTAAATTAAATCAGCTGGGGACTTGAACGAACTAAATCGTACAATATACATCTTCACAAAAGGCGACGGGTCAGGTAAAAAATAACGTGCTCATACGCATTCAGCATTGTTCTTGCGTTCTGAAATATCTTGTGAACACTGCCTCGAGGTAGAAGCATCATTATCCTTCTATCTACAACTGTGTAAAGAGTAAACTTGTGCGAAGATAGACACCTTTGAAGACCCACATTAGATACTCTAGGTTTTGGGCCACTGTTGGACCACTACTGCAGAGCGAGGGGAGACAACCCGTGACACCTCGTGTTCCTTTTGACGTTTGCTCTTCTTTTCTGCTTGTCATGTGTTTCTTTTCACCTAATCTGAGGTCTCACCGTAGAGAGCATAGCGAGATGGTGCGATCGGCATCTTCATCCTTCCAGCTTGCTGGATTTATGTCCAGTACCCCCGTGCAGGCGAGTGCTGCGCCAAAAAGATTGCGTGGTCCCGGTACCGGGCCCTCCCAGTCCAGATGGGGCAGAGTTGCGTGTCCGTCTAGATGACGTCCTTTCGGCAGACCGGTGAAGGCTGATCGCAGCCACCGCAGCACGTCCACGCGCGGATAGAGGCGGTGGCTGTGGCACTATAGCCCCCATCCATGGTAGAGAACTGACCCGCTCGGGGCACAGCACACACGCCAAAACAGTACAACAAAGCCCATTACTGGCCGTTGACTGACCGCCTCTGAGGCCCCGGTGCAGGTTCGTTACTGTCTGACGCCTGGCTACTCGTGCCGGTGCATGTCTCGGTGGTTGACTCGGAGTTATGACCTCCTCTGCAGGGTAGGGAGACTCAAACCTCTTGACGACGCACGCACGCCATAGTGGGCCTGGTGTAATATATCGCTGAGTCTTGGAGGCTCTCTGGGGTTGCAAGAAAGCTCTGCATAACGAACCCTCTGTGGATGGGAAGGAGCTATGATGCTGATTAGCTTCTGACCGGGTTGGTAGGAAAGTCCACAGACACCCCAGCTTTACAGTGCCAAAATGGTACTGGGTCAAAGGGCACTGAGCCCATGGCCGCTGGATCCCTCAATAACAATAACAATATGTCCAGTACCCTCTTGTGTCTTGCACACATCTTTGAACCTCAGCTGCGGTCGCTCAACTGTTCTTTTGCCATCTGGCAGTTGTCCGTTAAAGATATCTTTCGGAACGCGACCTTCTTCCATGCGCTGCCTAAGCAGTGGATAAATGCTTTGAAGGCCAGCAAGTGACAACACCTCGACATTTGTTTATTTTTTCTTCCATGAAATATAGAGGACGTGGCATAGAGACCGCAGATGTAAAAAGGTGAGCCTTCATTCTTGCACAGCATAGACTGTCCATATATATACACTGTTTAAAAAAACGCATAGCTACTAAAGGCACACACATAGCCATAATTTTGACATTCAATAACTTTTTTTATTTAATAAGTTAATTGTTCAAATTGCACACAAGAATACCTTAGGGTTCAACCAATCAATTGACAGTTGTTTTGCATCTGGGTCACGAGAGTTTTTTGGCGTACGGGCTTTCCCGTTAGTATGGTGTGTGGCATCCTCTTGCATCGATCAGCGACTGGCATCTCCTGGGCATGGATGCGATCAGACGTCTGATGTGGGCCTGTGGGATGGCTGCCCACTCTTCCTGGAGGGCCTGGAAAAGATCACGACGATTGGCTGGAACAACGTCTCGGTGACAAACACGTCTTTGCAGCTCATCCCTAAAGGTGCTCAATCGGACTCATGTCTGGAGGCAGGGATGGCCAGGGAAGGGTGAGAATGTTGTTGGCAGTCAGGAACTGCGTGGTCAACCGTGCACAATTGGGTCTGGCGTTGTCCTGTTGAAACACAGACCTTTGGGCAGCCAAAAGTGGAAGGACATGGGGTCGAAGAATTTCATTGACGTATCGTTGCGCATTCAAGCCTCCTTTAATGTGCACCAAGTGACTCCTTCCGTTGTAACTGATCATTCCCCACACCATTGCACACTCCACCACCGTGCGGCGGAGCTTCATCAACGCAATTTTGGGCGAAACGTTCATTTCGCCAACGGTAGACCCTACGCCGTCTATCATGACGCTGCAACAAAAAGAAAGATTCGTCACTAAACCAGACACGTCTCCATTGATTGTCAGCTGCCCAGGGACGATGCTGGTTGGCCCAAAGAAGTCGATTTGGGCGATGGCGGCGCGTAAGGACAGGTCCTCGGTGAGGTAGTTGTGCCCAAATTCCAGCGTCATGCAGTCTATTCCGGACAGTTTGATCAGACACATGACGTCCTGCAGGCAATGACTGGGCAGTTGAGAAAGCTGTTGTAAACTTGTCTCTGGGGTGACGAAGCCGAATAAAGCGATCCTCCGCTGCTGTTGTCACTCTGGGTCGTCCACTGCGATGCCGGTCTTCAACTGAGCCAGTTGCTTGGAACCGGTGCAAAAGTCGACTGATGGTACTCTGATGCACGTTTAGATGCCTGGCAACCTGACTTTGACTTTCGCCTGCATGCAGTCGGCCAATAGCAATGTTCCTTAAATTTATCGATAGATACGCCATAAATGTCTTCTTGAAAATGAACTGATTTTTGTGTGTGTAGCGTTATCCTTTTATAGGGTTTCAGTTGCGTAGTCAGTGAATAGTGCTCACCCCAAATTTTGTTGCTTTCACGTACGCGCAACATGAGCTGTGGTCAAAAATTGCGTCATAAACACTATTGACCACTGCGTTGTAACGATTATAAAAACGAACGCAATTCAGGTCAACATGTGCATTTGAGGCTGGTTTTATGTACCCTAGCACCAAATTTTACTTACAAGCTCATAAAAACGCGCCCTCGGATAGCTATGCGTTTCTTTTTTTGAACAGTATAATTCTGATTTATTTTAAATTGATCTTTTTTAGATATTTGATGTTGTAAAGTTTAATGATAATAAACAACAAAAGAACTTACCTTTGTGTGTTTGGACTAGAGGAACTACTCATTCCAGAGACAGATCTTTTCCTTAAACTATCCACTCGTGAAATCTATTTCTTACACCTTTATTCTCACGTATTTACCACTATCAACTCTGCTCAGACGGGACCATAAATATCTTTCAAACCTATCGAAAATTTTCGACACACTTATATGCAAAAGAGTGAAAGATACTGTTGTAAGTGGAAAAAGCTGTTTTTTCGTGAGATCTGCCGCTTCAGTTGACATCATACATGAGTTCTTGTGTGCCGCCAACGATTAGGACCTTCTTTGGCGTGTGACCGTAAAGTGGTCATTCCAAGAAAGCATACTAAGAAAGATAACTCATTAAAAATGTATCACTTTTAACTAAAACAGAAGATAGCTCGGAAAGTAAAAATTTGATATAAAACTAAATTGCTATTTATTATGAAACAGACGATAACCGCGACTTAGAGGAAAAAATACAATAGAGAGAAGGAGAAATAGGGGAGAAATAGCGTTCGATAGATGTTGACCAATAGCCGAGCTAGTTAATTGGGACACGCACGCTGTTACCGGCAGGTTTTCGCGGGCTTAGGTAGTAGCAGACAAGAAGCCGAAAGTGTCGGACGCATGTTTCTTATGCTGCAGATTTTTGAGGATTTTTCAAATAAAACTAAATGAAGTTTTCATTTAGTATTTTCCCAGTTCTAGTGTTTCATATGTGCATTATTTCTAACCATGAGAACAGTAAGTAGAGTGCCTCAAATATTATATAGAATTTGACTTGCCAAGACAGGATGGCTTTTCGCAGATTGAAAAGCAAAGAAAATGGCTGTAGGTTTTTCCTGTAGACGAAAATAAAGAGTTGAACAGTCATGCAGAAGCATTTGAAATTTAGTAGGATATTAACCTATTTGATGAAATGAGAAACTGGATTGATTCATTGAAACTTGTGAGCATGCATTTATTCGCAAAATGGTCTTGTAAGGAAAGAAATTACTAGGAGTTGAATCAGAGTGGTTCATCTGAAGACAGAAGCCTCTGCATTGATGGATAAATAGAGCATGCATGCTATTACGCTATACGTTTACCTGTAAAAAGATGCTGTTATTAAAAGTTTACGTTGATACCAAAGACAGGTCGTCTCTCATTTACTTTGCCACATATATATGAGAGGAAGAAGGGAATGTTTGCTGGTAAATAATATTAATCTATCAACTGCTCCAAACCTAACCACCTTAGAGGATCAGCCCAGAACCTGGTAAACTCCCGTAAGTCTGTAGGAGAGAAATCAATAACTCTAGCGTATAAGCTAGTTAACCAATCTACACTCTCTGATAAAACAGCAACCTCCTTTACCCCACGGCTACAGGCGTAATAAAATACAGGATGCTTGAAAAGTCGTTACCTATTTTAAAATGTTTATATCCTCAATCATAACTGATTTTTGACTAATAATGTATTTTTTTTAATTGCCAGAATAAAAATGAAATAAAATCTTCTTCTTCATCATCTTCTCCTAGTGGCGTATGAGATCATGTCTCTCCACACCTTCCCGTCTCCAGTACAATTTTTCAATTCTGCTGTTGACTTCTCGATGTCGAACTGTCCAGTATTTTCTCTCTTTGTCTTCCCTTATCTCTCTTTCCTTCAATCTTACCTGTTGTTACGCTATATTCCATTTTTTTCTCTTCTCATAACATGCCCAAAAAAGTGAATTGCTTCTTTCTAACGTGTGAAATAAGTTTCCTTTGTGCATTGGCATCCTTCAGGACATCCTCATAACTGTTTTTGGCTGTCCATGGTATTTTTAACATTCTTCTGTAAAACCACTTCTCTGTGGCCGCTAGTGTCTTTCCTACTTGTTTACTAATTGTCCATGACTCACTCCAATATGTCAGGATTGGTTTTATATAACAATGAAGAACTCTCTTTCTTACTTCCAATGACAAATAATTGTTGCATAAAATACTCTTCATTTTATAGAATGCTGCTTTTGCCTGAGATATTCTGCTCTTCGCTTCTGAGATGCATCTTCCATCCGTTGTTATTAATGTGCCCAGGTATTGGAATCTATTGACCTGTTTTAAAACTGTTCCATTCACTTTGATAGTGCATTCTGGGGAAACCCTTTTCTTTGAGACGACCATTACTTTTGTCTTTTTGTTATTAAGGCTGAGGCCTTTATTTTCACTTTCTGTCAATCGTTTCCTGCAGCTCATTTTCACTTTTTGCTATTAAGACTGCATCACAGCGTATCTCAACTTGTTTATATTATGTCCACCAACAGATATTCCATATATGTGTAGCAAAGTGTGCAAAAACACGCTTAGTTAATGGACTGATAAAACGAACAGAGAAAGAATAAATTGCAACGGCCTTGAGATGTATGTAAACAAAAAAAGACCACAGAGTAACTAAGCAGTCTAAAAATAGTAGCGGTCACGCATGCGCAGTCGGCTATAATATCAGAAAGAAGCCGGAATGCACAATTCACAATGGCGAAGAAAAGTGTCGCAAGTCAGGTAAAGAATTTCTTTGATAATAGGACAATGTATAAGTGAAAAGTGATAAATCTTAAAGATTTTCACAGAAGGGATAGGCAGGAATGGAAATCCAAAAGGAAAGTTGGAATAAGTATGTATAAAATTAGATATTTGCAGTTTTATTTGACTTTCACATCACAGGTCTAACCTAGGGATAAACATTATAAATTTATAGTTAATACGGGTCTTACCCGATTGTAGGTTTAAGTGTATGAAAAGGAAGCTTCCAATAGGGGAAGATAAAGGAAATATAAGACAACGTGCTGGATAAACTTGGTTGAGTGTGTATTGGAACGACTGATGGGACAGTTGCACATAATACCCAATATGATAGAGATTTTCAGTGCTGAAAAGAAGCAAACCCTACCTGCTCCCTCAGAAGGCCGCGCTCACAATATATAAGGCGAGAACGCTCAGTTCAAAATCACACTCAACTAAAACCCAGTCAGAAGACAAGTAGAGTTCTGTCTAGACTACGTCAGTTGCAACTGCATGAAGGGCAGATCTTCTTCACAGATTACAGTCTTCATAAGACCTTGGAATTGATCATAGAGGGTGTGTAGGTTTACTATATATATATATATATATATATATATATATATATATATATATATATATATATATATATATATATATATATGTGTGTGTGTGTGTGTGTGTGTGTGTCACAGTATAATAACTACACCTTCATGACATTATCCTCTAAACTCGTATCAAACTGCGAGAGGTCACACAATCAACATACTTGTAAACGTCCTTCACAAAGCGTAACACGAAGGCGTGCTGACAATCTCCCTTTTTAATAATAACAATGCTACACGTACTAATTCAATAACAAAGCAAGAAATTGTCAGCAATAACCATATGGCTGGATCAACAAGTCCTACTACCATTGGAATATACAACAAGGCTGTACAAAAGCCAGCAACCATAAAGAGAGCACAATCAAAATGCAATACGGCTTCTAAAGCCGGCCAACTGACATCTTTCTCTGTAAGGCTTCCTGGCCACTCCACTCCATTGCACCCTTTTGCACCATTTTCTTTTAAAGCTGATTTGCGCACCAAAATATATGTTTACTCCATCAAAGTCCAAGTGCACAACAAAAGATTTATGTGACATCTACCCCCTTCCCCAGAAAAGAAAACGTAGTTTTCTTCTCTCTGAGAGTAGTAGATTTCCCAGCATACGACAAAATATTAGACACGTTCCAAAAAAATTTACACTGGTGTACGTAGACGTCGTGCCTATGAACAGATATAACTCATGTCCGAAAAATTACAATCTAGACAGAGCATCTGCCACGACATTAAGTCTACCCTCTAATGGGATAATTGTGAACTGGAACTGTTGTAGCAATAAGGCCCAACGAGTCAACCGTGAGCTTGTCGACTTCGAAGATTTCAAAACAGTAAAGGTCGATAATCTGTCTGAAGTATAAACTGGGACCCTATCAAGTATCGGGACAGTTTTGACATAGCCAGGCATTCCCTTTCGATTGTTGAGTACCTGGTCTCCGCCGGTAACAGTTTCCGACTAACATACATCACATGATGTTGGATACCCTCATGGTCTTGCATAAGACATGCGCCAATTCCCACAGATGACGCGTCGGTCCGCAGTATAAAGGGTTTGCTCAAATCAGGCAAAAGAAGGATTGGTCGTCTGGAAAATAACACCTTGATTTTTGATAACGCTTTCTCGCATTCTGGCGACCATACAACCCTGTTAGGCATCCCTTTACTAGTAAGATAGGTTAAAGCATCAGAAATTGTAGAAAACTGAGGGATGAATTTGCGATAAAAATTAACAAGTCCCATCAGGCTTCTGACCTGCTTCTTAGTCCTGGGTGCTTGTAGTTCCAAAATTTTTTTTACCGTGCCAATCTCGGGTTTTAATAGATTATTACCTACTATAAAACCCAAAAAATTCAACTCCCTAAAACCGATGCAAGTCTTACTAGGGCGTGCCGTTAACCCATGCTTACGTAAACAACGCAACAGGGAAGACAACCCCAACATATTTTGTTCCCATGTTTCATGGAACAGGCAGATGTCATCGATGTACGTAATCACATCCGTACGATGACCTATTAACTTTCTCATCATTCTGACGGGTACTTGTGTGATATTTCACCGCTAAAATAAAATTTTCCAAATTTATTACCAAAACTGACAACCGTACTCTTTCCTTACAATTTTTTCTTTTTTTTCCGCCTGCGCGGCCTTTTTTTCCGCCTGCGCGGGATTAGTCCATTTAACAGGTAGGGGTTGTGGGTTAGTATTATTATGTATTTATTTTTTTTAATGTAAAATTTTTGCCTCGTCTTGGTGGGGCGCGTCCCGTTCAACCTAGTCATCATCATCATCATCAGCTTTCAAGTCCCTAAGGAGCATTTGCTTTATACCAAGTCTTCCTGTCCTGTGCCATCAGCTCAAGGTCGTTCCATAATTTTTTCATCCTCTTCTTGTCTGTCATCAGTTCTCTTCTCCGTGTATTCCTTGGTCTTCCTCTGCCTCTCTTACCCTGGGGGTTCCAGACCAAGGACTGCCTGGTAAAGCTATAAGCAAGTTTGCTCAGTGTGTATCCTATCCATCTTCAGCGTCTTCTTCTCATGTCTCGTTCTTCTGGCACTTGCCTGGTTCGTGTCATCAGTTGCACATTAGTGATCTTGTCATACCACTACAATCCTTCTATTTTAGACAAGCAACCATTTATGAGGGCGTCCGTGGTTTCAGCGCAGGCTTCTCTCGACAAAGGTAGTGGGCTGGAGACATGGTGGCGTCACGCTACAATCTACCCAGCTGTAAGTGGATGGATACCTGACTCTGCTCTGAAAGGTAAAGGCAGCCAGGAGGGGAGCTGGTTATAGCACTACTCTGAGATCATCCAGGTCTGTATTATTTTGGCTTTTCAATGCCGCAATTACTGACTGTGCATCAGAAAAGAAAGCAACCCTTCTCTCTGCGCTTTCTTCTGTCAATATAACCTCTGCTACAGTTATCAGGGCCTCTGCCTCTGCTCTGAAGTTGTTGGAGAATCGTCCTGTCGCCACTGACAGCATTTTTTCTGCACCAGTGCTTAAGGTCAGAAAGACGCCCCCACCTCCATTTTCTGTTGCATTTGTTTCTGATCCATCTGTGTATGCATGGGTCCAGGTGTTGCGTGGATATTGTTTCTCTATGTATTTTGTAAACGACTGTGACTGACGAAGGAATCCAAATACATCATTCAACTTTTGATAAGCTTTCTGGCGTTTTGACAAGGTAGCAAGCTATCAATAAGGACAAGAAATGTTCGGCTTTTAAACTGCTGAGAAGGCGTTTGAGATTCATCAATTGTGCTGGAACCACTGAAATCATCATACTCTCGATTTCGTTTGTGTTTCCTTCGAGTTTGTTCTTGATAATGTTCACACTCAGTCACATCCTTGGCCTTTTGCTCTATGTCTGCAAAAGTAGACCGCATAGCTTGAATATACCCCCGCAGGGATTCATAGAGTGCACAAGCCGTATTCAAATCTTGGTCAGAAGATTGCAAAGAAGCACTGGTCATTTGAAAACGGTGTAATACTTGATCCCACAGTATGATCATTATTCCTGTTTCTAACTTCATCATGGTTGAAAGTAGACAACGAGCCTGTTGACGACACTCTGCCTTCTGATCATTGTTATCTGAAATATCATCCAAGACTTGTTTTATTGCAGAAAAGCTGTGTAAAAGTGCTTTTGTCGCATCTGCCCAAGCGGACCATTTCACAAAGGGCAAATGGGACTTATTATGACTACCGCCAGCACATAATGTAGTAGAAAGGAGACCCCACCGGTAGGTAGAAGCAGAAAAGAAGGTGTACAGGCTTTCAACAAAAATCCAACGATAATGACTGCTTCTGTCCGCA
The DNA here is from genome assembly GCA_024509875.1 of Oreohelix idahoensis. Taxonomy (NCBI): domain Eukaryota; kingdom Metazoa; phylum Mollusca; class Gastropoda; order Stylommatophora; family Oreohelicidae; genus Oreohelix; species Oreohelix idahoensis. Next base: position 450,652 of record JAMPIV010005084.1, on the reverse strand, counting down.
AACAGTTAAGATAAAAGTAATAAAGAGTCACACTAAGTCACCCTGTTATGCTCTTTCTCTCACAATTTCGTGACATCAAATGAAAAGGCGCTAAAGATGGCATACATCACAAGATCATTGGTTTAACGCTCGTATTAGAAAATGACCAAAAAATGATGTACATATTTATTGGCGCGGGGCCCTAAAAGCGCGGGACTCGTAGCAAATGCTACTTTTGCTACTACGTTAATCCGGCTCTGATTAGGTAAATATTTGACAAGGATCAGTGCATAGTGAGGGAGGGGGACCAACTTCCCACCCAGCCCTCTCCACCCAGCCCTCTCCATCCAGCCCTCCACACCCAGCGGTGAGGTTTTTTTTTTTTAAGTTTTTGTCTCGTTTTGGCGAGGCGCGTCCCGTTCAATCTAGTCGGTTATATTAGGGCGCATGTCCAAATATAATGGATGGGTTTGAAAAAAAAATCGAAAAAAGGTGATTCGTCTTACGAGGACAAAAGACAAAGAAAATAGTCTACGTTACGGCCACAAGGCCTTCATCAGGAAAGGAAAGAAAGTGAAGGCTAGATAGGACACATAAAAACTAAATAAAATAAAAACTGGGTACTTCCCTGAAGGCAAGAACCGAAATTCTATCAAAATCGCTGTCCTGTTGATAAGCGCGTGGCTGAACAGAAAGCGACTTCCGCCGCCGGATGTACACAATGCATACTAAGAAACTAAAAAACGAAACCGGAAAATAAACTACCCAACGTGATAAAAGTGGGGACTGGAAATAGAAGGGGACAGAATGAGTGGGAGATAAATAAATATGAAATAAAAAAATGTATATGGCATACAAATAGAAGAATAGGATAAGAGTGGAAAGAGTAAAATAGAGCAAGAGAGGAGAGGGTGACCTCAGACAAAGGTGTGAAAAGTGTTGAGACCGGCTGGTTTTAGACACCCCATGCGGTGGATAACACGGTTCTCAAGCTGTTCTCGGCTGGCAGTGTCAGAGGAGCAGGATCGGATTGCTGTGACCTGGATGTCGATGGGACCATGGTGGTCAGGACCATTGAAGTGTATAGCAACTGGTGTTGACTTTTGCTGAGCGATGTCGGGATCGCTGGTGGTGTCTATTCGGACCTGCCTCCGAGTAGACCTGTCATGTCTATCTCCCGTGTATCTAAACGGAGATCTATCTTGACGGTAGCACGATTGTTTTTTCGGAGATCTGTACCCCTTAAACTTATCATAGCTCCCATGTGATCCATGCCTACTAGAGTATTGCCGATCAAACCTTCTCCTGGCAAACCTGTCCGCACTCTTGGATCGATGTTGCCGGAAAGGTTTCCCAATAACCTTGCCAACACATGTAGCGAAAGGCTCAGGGACAAAGGACTTGTGAATTGTCTTACCGGGGTGAGCAGTAACGTACTGCCGCCCCAACGCTGCCATAGCAGTTATGTCTCTGGGTTTGCGTTCTTGAAAAAATGCAACCATGTCAGAACAACATGAGGACAACACCTTGTCCCGCAAAATGAGATCAAACAGACCATCAAAATCTCTGTTTATTCCCTCCAGCTCTGTCCATCTATTAAGGAGAAGTTTAATTTTGGTGACTAAAGAGCCGAAATCTTGGTCGGCACTGGGCATCGCGTCTCTGAAACGAGAGCGATACCCTTCGGCTGTCAGCTTAAACTCTCTCAGCAATGTTGCCATTACGGTATCATAATTAGTTCTGTCAGCCACAGGCAAACTATATACGGTGTTTAAAGCAGAGCCGGAAAGCAATGCAGTTAACAGTGAAGGCCATTCTTTCTTCCTTGCCCTCCAGGCAGGAGCCCCTGATTCAAATCTCTCCAAAAAGAAGTCCATGATATCTACTTCCTCCCGAAAATTCGGTAATCGTAGCCTATAAGGGCGAGCTGGCTCTCTAGAAGTCGAACTAGGATTGCCAGAATCAAGCTCCAACTTTTTTATAGCAATTTCCTTGTCCGCCTCAATCTTCATTTTTTCTAACTCCATCCGTCTTAGATCTGCCTCAATTTTTTTTATTTTCTGTATCTACTTGAATCTGTTTCAGTACTTTATTTGCTTCAATCTGTTTCATTACCTTATCTGCTTCAATCTGTTTCAGTTCCCTATCTGCTTTAATCTGTTTCAGTACCTTATCTGCTTCAATCTGTTTCAGTTCCCTATCTGCTTCAGTCTTCAATTTTTGTAATTGACGCTCCTCATAGTGTTCTCGTCTGTCATCTTCTTGTTTTTTCTGTAACTCATACTCTTTGTGTTCGGCCTTTGCCCACTCAAGCAGAGAATCCCCCGACTTCCCTGTCTTTTCTCCAATTTCAATAAAATCCTTAAGGCTAGACATAGTTATAATCTATGTGCAATACAAATGCGGTGGCAAGCTACGAAACAAGTAAAAATATGAAGGTTCCCAATTCCTTAAATTTTACCCATACCCCCACAAAATTAATAATAAATATATTGTTGCACACGACCAATATGTATTTGCAGACGATGGGTATGATGTACCTGCAGTTATGAATACACCTGATTTTTAAAAAAGCAGGGGAAAATATAGTATGATGAGTCACTTCCAAATAAGGGATCGGGTGAAATAAATCCTTGCTTGTCTATACCCAATCAATGTCACGATACAATGACACAAATCTCAAGCTCACAAAGTGGTAGCTTTTGACAAGGACATCCGCATAATAGCTAAAAAATGATGTCCGTACACCTTCTCTTATTTCACTAATGCGTGGTTTTACAAATACAGATCATGTAACAAAGGAAATCAAACATCCATATACTATGAACATTACTTATAACGATGAGACACAAACTCACTTGACAAACAAACACCAACAGTACGATAGGAAAGTGATGACAGATATATGGGATAGAAACAAATAAGTATATACAATACGTACTGTTAACAAACGAGAACAAGGAGATTGTCAATCCAAATTATGTACAAGATAGCAAGAAGAAAACAGGAGAATACGACAGCAAAACGTGACGAAAAAGAATACTTGCAAAAATATGACACTATGCATACAAACAAGACAATCACCGCTAAGACACTGAAAATGTGCACTATCAGTTATGCAGGACAGTCAATAGGGTCAACTCTCTGTGCCTGTACCCCACTGCAAAACTGACAGTGTTACTGCCTAAAGAAATCAGTTCAACAAAATCCCCTTCCCATAAGAAAAAAGAAAATGTTAAACTCGCTACTAATTCCCCCTTTAAACCAATGTATTACAATAATAAGACAATAAAGACGACACGAAATCCAATAGTGGACGGTGAAGCGACAAGGTCTGTAGCAAGGCAATATCAAAAGGCAGAAAGAAGTCGCACCAATAATTTAAATATTTAAAACAAATGAAATTGCAAATTAAATAATCAGGGACAATGAAAAGAACAGATAATAAAATAGTCACAGAAAAGCATCATTGCAAATACCAGCATATGGAGAAACGATCTAAACGAAAAAAATTCAAATGGATGAGCAGAGTAGACCAGTTATTAAAAACATGACGACAAGTGAAACACATAAAATAAAATGACGTCAAAAAAGTAGACAAGCAAAAGAAAGCAAACAAGAAATATAACTAAATTTATGACTGTCTTTCTGTAGACTGAATCCTCAAAGTTCCAATACCAGCTCCTCAATCGAATGATGATAATGAATCACGAGACAAAAGCACGAATAGTACCGACAAAAGTTTGTGCCACAATCAGTTACGCTTAGTGCACTTTGCACTGTCCGGTTGCGGCAAAATGTTCTGAACAAATTCAAAGAAAAGATATACAATCGGCATCAGTCATTCTCGTATCTGAAGCCGTGAAGCCACCAATGGGTGTAGTAATAAGAAAATTCATCACTGTTCAGTATCCTCCCATTCCGTTAAGCTAGCAAAATCCACACCAATGTAAATGGCCTTCTTATGTCTGTGTCCAAGAAAGGCTATACCAGCATAATAAATGATAACTGGTAAACTCAGCGACGACTATAAATCATCTTTTGTTATCGAATTATGGCTGCAGTAAGAAACGACATAAAGTCCATCAGCAAGACATTACGTCTTTTATCAGCTGCATAACATAGACCACTGCCTCAGAAAAAGTGTTATGGTTGCATCCGCCATTTATGTACATTTTATCAGCCCGACTACAATGTTCCGTCTCATCCAACGATATATATCAGCATCAGCATTAACGGATACTGCTGTTCAGCACACCACGTATAGTTCCTCATCACGAACAGTATCTCAGCACTTCAATGGTAGTCGGTAGTATTCACAAACGAGTAAAATTTTCATGCAGACAAAAAGTCACTGCAGCAGAGTCGCGCAATCAGCATGCCAGGCAAGGCAACGTATTCACGGTAGAGGCGAGCTGAGAGATGTGTACTGGCAGGTACACACGTGTAGTATCCACATAGCGTGTTGTACCACAAATACCAATGTAGGCGACGTCTTCGTGCTCTCAGCAGGTTAGGCCACCACTGGACAACCGATTATCCAAAAATCAGCAGGTAACTGCAACGACCGACAAATTAAAACCTCTTCGCCTACGCCTGGATGGAACTAAAACATCATATTGTCCATCACAATTACGACAGATCCACAATTAGCTCTCTAAATCAATGACAATTGAACTAATCCCACAATAAGACGGCATCATCGTCGCCCCAGCCAGACTCATTAAACCTTAGCTTCATAGTACTCAAACTGCACAATGAGTCAATCAATGAACCTGTAGCTTGTTTTCGCCGACAACAAACCCATTGCAAAATGTCCTCATCAGTAAAACCAATTGCACAAATAATGTGATTCAACTCAACCGCCAACAAAAGCCTCGATAACTGTAAACTTGCTATGAGAGAGACCGTACTAAGATCAATAATCCAAATATCGAGATACCACCAGGCACTAACAATGTGGAACGCTAACATACACCTGTATAGAGGACCACAGCCCCCAAAATATGTCACAGTATAATAACTACACCTTCATGACATTATCCTCTAAACTCGTATCAAACTGCGAGAGGTCACACAATCAACATACTTGTAAACGTCCTTCACAAAGCGTAACACGAAGGCGTGCTGACAATCTCCCTTTTTAATAATAACAATGCTACACAGTACGAATTCAATAACAAAGCAATAAATTGTCAGCAATGACCATATGGCTGGATCAACAAGTCCTACTACCATTGGAATATACAACAAGGCTGTACAAAAGCCAGCAACCATAAAGAGAGCACAATCAAAATGCAATATGGCTTCTAAAGCCGGCCAACTGACATCTTTCTCTGTCAGGCTTCCTGTCCACTCCACTCCATTGCACCCTTTTGCACCATTTTCTTTTAAAGCTGATTTGCGCACCAAAATATATGTTTATTCCATCAAAGCCCATGTGCGCAACAAAAGATTTATGTGACTATATATATATATATATATATATATATATATATATATATATATATATATATATATATATATATATATATATATATATATATATATATATATATATATATATATATATATATATATATATATATATATATAATATCAATTTTATTTCAGATTTTAGTGTGTTGTGAATGTATCGGACATATTGTATATGTGGATATGATTGCTGAAGATTGGAAAACCTAAAATATAAACACCACAGTCCTTGTCAGGGCTAAATATATCTATTCTGGTTTTGTCTGGGTCTATAACCCACCAGCAAGACCAGTACTGACTTGGCATGTAGGTGAGGGAAGAAAAGGTTGCATCCTATCCACATATTCATATTGTTTTGATTATTCATGTATTATTATATTTGATACAATGTTTTGCAGTAGACACCAGTCTGTCTCCCTATATCTAAATCATACACAGCCATGTATCATTTATCATACATGCAGACATCTGATGACACCCTCATCTCATCACACCCTAAGATGTAATAGGTCTCCATGACATTGCCTAGCCACTCGATACCTCTTGTTCCAGGTTCTATAGTAAATTGTCAAAACCCTGAAGTCGTGGACCTTCGATCCTGCTACCTAACCATAACAGGAGCCCAGAGTTTGAAGTGTTCAGGAGCTTTTTTCCCCTGATTGATGGGATTGGATTGAAGTGTGACTTACAGACAAACAGTGTGATGTGTCAACCTATATCTGGACAAGTGCTGATTTAAAAGCTGAGTTTGATAGTGACTATTCCGGTGGCTAATGTGAGACATTCCTCAGTCAGATGATGAGAAAAATTAGGGCAAAGATTAAAAGAGACAGACTAATAATATATACGAGTAAATAACAACAGTGAGAGGACATTTTTTGGTGTACAGTAAATTTAAAGATCCCATGGGGACTATTTTCTTTGTTTAAGTTTAAACTTCTAATTATATTATCAACTTGATGTAAATACCATCGTCCAACACTCACCCTTCATTTCAGAATTAGATAGATGTACATAATAAATTATGAAATTGTACTCAAGAGACTTGTTAAATTTTTAACTGTTTAAGTTGAGTTACTTTTTCTGAATTATTATAATATCACATGAGTTACTACAGCTAAGGTGGCAAAGTATATTTCTGAAGCCTTAAACTATTGTCTAGCTCAGTGTATTCGCAGCCGTAGCTCACTTGTGATACCAGTGCAATTCTCTGACACTGGGACTTTATACATTCTGGAGAGAATTCTATTTCTTCTCTAAACACTATCATCATATGAGAAAAACCTTACGCTACAATATGTCTACTGAAATAAAATCTAAAATGGCAAATAAGCTAACGTTACAAGCGCAGTGGTTAATGCACTGGCATCCTAGCTCGGTGGTCCATGGTTCGATCCCCAGTTGAGGTGGGATTTTTTTTTTAAGACCGCAAACGGCTCCGGGGTTGACCCAGCCTCATGAATTGGATATCAGAGCAACCGGCGTGGTGCTGACCATATCACCCATAGTGTGCAGATGGTTAAGAAAATATGGGCCTAACACTATATTCCCAATATGCCTCAATGGGTGTGTAACGGGATCCTTTACCTTACCTTTTACAAGAGACAGCAAAAAGTGCTGCCCACTAGAAAATCATGTGTTGAACAAACTGGATTTCACGTTCATTTATAATAATAATGTAACATCGCATGTATGTAATCAAATGTCAGTTAATGTTCTTTACTTTAATTTTCGTTTTATGTAAATTTATTGCATAGAAGTGAAGAAATAACAATTTAAAAATAGGAAGTGACTTTTCAACCAACCTGGACATCCCCTATAAAATCAACACTTTTCTTTCACAAATGTCTCCCATAATAAGTTATGTTTATTTCCTTCTTCAGTGGTTCCCAAAATCTTTTTATCCTGGATCATATGGCACGTTTTCCAGACCCTGTCGGTGAAGTGTGTCAACAGAACGCCGAGAGAAAATAGGTCACATCCGACAACGCGTCTCATAACGCCCGTGATGAAGGCGTCCTCCACAGAAAACATTGCGAAGTACGGAACATCGTCCACCATCTTGGACAAGGCTTTGAAGGATATTACATAGCCACAACCTGTAGGAAGATTGTATAGATCGGTCAACATTTTACAGTATTCGGTTAATGAAAATAGTATGTTTCATACCGGGGTGGATAAGCATTTAAACGTATTCGGTTACTGTAAGTTGTGTGATTGAGACATGGATGGATAATAAATTACCGTATTCGTTTACTGTAAATAGTGTGATTTATACAGGGATGGAGACGCATTTTACCATACTCGATTACTGTAAATAGTGTGACTGATTTAAGGATGGATAAATATGTCATATATGTCATTATATATGAAATAAGCACAAGTACTGTGGAAGCTATAGAGCAGAAGGTCAACAAGTTCATGAGAAAGTGGCTAGGGGTACCACCAGGTCTGTCAGATGTAGCACTGTACTGCAAAAAGTCAAAACTTCTGCTTCCTTTCAAGTCAGTTGTTGAAGAGTACAAAGTTGGAAAGGCACGGCTTGCAATGATGCTACGCGAGTCAGCTGATGACGTGATTAAGTCCATTCAGCCCACACTGAAAACGGGAAGGAAGTGGAGAGTGGAAGAAGCTGTTGATGCTGCCCAAGAGTCACTCAAACTGAGGGAGGTAATCGGATACACACAAACGAATAGACGGGGATTTGGTCATGGAGACATCCGCTGGTGGTCCAAGGCATCAAGCAGGGAGCGCAGAGACATGGTAGTTCAGGAGATACGAGGAGCTGAGAATGATAAGAGGTTGCAAAAAGCAGTGCAGCAGGTCCAACAAGGCCAATGGACTACATGGGAAGGAGCCCTGCAGAGGTCCTTGACATGGAATGATATATGACATATGGCACCTCTTAGGCTCAGCTTCGTTGTTAGATCAATGTATGACCTGCTGCCGTCGGCCACCAACCTTGTGAAATGGGGAAAGTCGGATGATGAGCAGTGCCCCCTGTGCCAGGGGAGGCAGACACTCGAACACGTGCTCTCAGCGTGTAAGGTGTCATTAGGGCAAGGACGATACACTTGGCGCCATAACAAAGTGCTAAATGAGCTTGCTGCGACAATAGATCTGGCAAGGATGAAGGCAAATAGCAAACCCGGGCCGAGCACCGCAATTACATACTTTCTGAGAGCAGGAAAGTCAGCACACCCCAAACCGAGTAAACCTGGGTGCAGTTTACCATCTCTTTTTGACTGTGCAAACGACTGGAAGATGGCGATAGATCTACCTGGACGAGGGGCATATCCAGAGAGTATCAGAAAATCGCGGAGACGGCCGGATATAGTGCTTCATTCTTCAGCAACGCTTCAGGTCATACTGATTGAACTGACCATGCCATTTGAATCCAGATTAGACGAGCAACATTCGTTCAAAGCCCCAACGGGCTGATCACCCGTTTGCCAGTCACTTTGATTACGGAAACAACAGCAAACGGATTGATTTGTCGTTGCCCTAAAGACGCCATTAGGCGTGATGGGAACAACGGCAAAGAAAATCTATTCGCTGTTGCCCTTAAGACGCCACTAGGCGTAATGGCCACTGACTGCTTTGCCGGTCGTTGGCTAAGGACGGAAGAAGAAGAAGATTCGTTCAAAGCGGCCAAGTATAGTGATCTGGCCGCGGATCTGAGGCACGATTGGTTCACCGCAAGGGTCATGGCTGTTGAAGTGGGCGCAAGAGGGCTTGTGGCTGCATCAGTGTATGATCTATTGAAACTGTTGGGGCTGAAGGGACAGTCGAGAATAAGGGCACTGAAGAGGCTTAGTGAAACTGCCGAAAAGGCATCAGGCTGGCTGTGGAACAACCGCAATGGGCAATGGAAATCATGACAATAAACGCTGCGGTACAGAAAACAACAGGAATTTTTCTAAGTCCACAATACGCTGAGATTTTAGGCGTACTAGTGAAAGGGCTGTGACTGAGAGGCGACAGGCGATGTATACTATAAGGGGTGTCAGGAAGAATTTCAGTGGCGAGCGCGCAGTGTCAAGTCTCGTTGGCTTCGCGCAGGTGACTCAGTGTGTGTCCGTAGTTGTGATGTGCTACGGAGCGAACGGAATAATTTGTCTTCTCTTTGTTACTTTCACAATTGCCTCCACGGCTGGCGGAGTTGTGGATTGGGGTTGCTGCCGTGGGTGAAATGGGTTCATTTTCGATACAAGACAACAGGAGGCTGAGACGCTTGGGAGTCATGACCCAAGTGGGCCCGCCCCCCTTAGAGTGTAAAGGAGTATGTAGGGCCGAAACACTTGTCGGACGGGGGGACTACTTCTGATGATCAGATTGCTTCCTGTTGTATCGCTCTGTAAATAGTTTCCTATCATGTTACCGTATTCGGTTACTGTAAATTATGTGATTGTGACATGGATGGATAAAAATGTTACCGTATTCAGTAACTATACATAGTGTAATTGATACATGGATATATATATATATATATATATATATATATATATATATATATATATATATATATATATATATATATATATATATATATATATATAATAGTCTGGCGCTCTCTCTTCCAAACCTCTACACCTCACGGTAGAAGGGGAACGACTAAGTAAGTAAGTATATATATATATATATATATATATATATATATATATATATATATATATAGATAGTATATATTTAAATATATATATATATATATAAGTATATATATATATATATATATATATATATATATATATATATATATAAACGCATTTTGCCGTATTCGGTTTCTGTAAATAGTATGACTGATACAGTGATAGATAAACATTTTACCGTATTCGGTTCCTGTAAATAGTGTGCTTGATACAGGGATAGGTAAATATTTTACCACATTCGGTTACGGTACTGTAAATAGTGTGAGGTATACATGGATAGGTAAACATTTAGCTTTATTCGGTTACTGTAAATAGTGTGCTTGATACAGGGATATGTAAACATTTTACCGTATTTGGTTACTGTAAATAGTGTGATTGATACAGGAATTGATAAACATTTACAGTATTCGGCTACCGTAAATAATGTGAGTGAGCAGCAATGGATAAGCATTTTACCGTATTCAGTTACCGTATCAGTGTGAATGAGACAGAATTCGATTAATAGTGATAATATTCGGTAACTGTGAAAGCATGTGTGAGGTGATAATTATATTGTTTCTTTTGACTTAGACGTGAAGACAACTTAAAAAACATAGTGTGTGTATGTGTGTGTGTATATATATATATATATATATATATATATATATATATATATATATATATATATATATATATATATATATATATATATATATATATATATATATGACCACGCCATCTTGTCAGCCATATTGTCTCCGTGGTTCACCCATCTTGTCAGCCATATTGTCTCTGTGGTTTAGTGCCTTTTCACCACATTATCTTCAAGAAGAAGATTTATTACAAGGCCACAATAAAGCCTACAAATTAGTTGTGTTATATTTGTGTTTTTCGCTATTTCTAGAGCGATAATCGCGTGTGTTATTTGCGTGGCGCAATTAATATGCGCAGCGGATTAAGTTGAGTGATTCGACCGAGGGCTTATAAAAGAGATAGCGAGCGGTAAACAGGCCTTTTAAATACACTATAGAACATGCCACTGCAACACAAACTGAGAAACAACGAAGAGGACGCCAGCTAGTGGTCCATTTTAGCACCAGTCCTTTTCAGGACTAACAACCGGCCACCATCGAAGAGCATAACACACAATATACCCAAATTATAACCAATTTCCAGGTTGAACAGGGTATAACAACACTATAGTCGACTAAAATGAAGAAGAAAGGAGAACAGGCCTTTTTGAGGAAGATTCAGTCCAGACAAGAGAAAACGAAGATACTAGGCGCCCTGTGTGGGTAGAACAGAGACATGACACAAAGTCTATGAACACTGCCTGGGTGTTCGGTAGTATTAAATTTTGATCTGTATAAGGCTTTGTGTTGCTTGAATTGTTAAGTCTGCTGCTGAGAGGGTCGCAAGCAACCAATAATTGCAACCCCTGTCAAACGATCCTTAATAAATTTTCTTAGTACATGGGTCTTGGGTGTGAGGTAGCCACATCGACATAAGTTCACCGCCACCACACCTAGCGCCCTGTCATATATATATATATATATATATATATATATATATATATATATATATATATATAGATATATATATATATATATATATATATATATATGTATATATATATATATATATATATATATATATATATATATATATATATATATATATATATATATATATATATATATATATATACTCTGTATGTAAGTTTACATACTGATAGACAGATGGATGGTTAAAATAGAGACAGAATATAAATAGTCTGTACACACATTCATAGACAGTTAGACAGACGGACGGACGAACAGACAAGTAAGTAGGTAGATGTTTAGGTAGGAAGGAAAATTAGACAGACAGACAGTCAGGCGGACGGGCGGATGGATAGAAAGATAAATAGGTTGATAGATATATAGATAAATAGAAGACAATTAGATAGATAGATAGATAGATAGATAGATAGATAGATAGATAGATAGATAGATAGATAGATAGATAGATAGATAGATAGATAGATAGATAGATAGATAGATAGATAGATAGATGGATGGGTGGGTGGGTGGGTGGGTGGGTGGGTGGGTGGGTGGGTGGATGGATGGATGGATGGATGGATGGATAGATAGATAGATAGATAGATAGATAGATAGATAGATAGATAGATAGATAGATAGATAGATAGATAGATAGATAGATAGATAGATAGATAGATAGATAGATAGATAGATAGATAGATAGATAGATAGATAGATAGATAGATAGATAGATAGATAGATAGATAGATAGATAGATAGATAGATAGATAGATAGATAGATAGATAGATAGATAGATAGATAGATAGGTAGTTATATTGACTGGTTGTTACGTAGGGATCTGGCATATGCATAGACATATACCGGTACACTAAGAAAGACATATTTACAGACATATCATTATACAGTCACAATTACATACATACAAACATGCGCGCGCACAAGGAATGTACCTGATGCATATTCCGGGAAAGATCCCATGGGGTAGAGAGAGCTTTTGACACCCCACCTATCCTCTCTCATCACTAGACTTCTGGCAGTATACACCATTCCAAGTATGGAGAACTCTAAGCGCTTTTCAAAATACAACAAAGTATCTACAAGCAGTGGAACATTCACAAACGTATCAAAGTCCACTTTGAGCACAAATTTAACACATGGGCAATGGTCTTTAACCCACTTGAATGCGGACATAACTTTCAGGGTTAAATTTCTGTATGCGTCAATCATATCGATGAAAAGGATATCATTATGCTGTACTGCTTCAGACAAGATGTCTTGATATTGTTGTGAAGCTACATAACTACTGTTTTCACGTCTGCCGATGACGCTGCTTTCATCGCTTCCGATTTGCCACGCCACAACGAATACAACTTTCACATCTGCGTTGATGTTCCGGTGCGGCCATGTTTGTTGCTTAGCAACACTAGCCCACGTGTCGCGGACTGTATTCCTCTCAGATCGTCTGTCCAACAAAGATGGCTGAAGTGCAAGAAGATATGGACAACTAACGTTTGGAACAATCAAGTAATCTGTGGTTAAGTTCTGCACTATCTTCTGCTTTACTTTGAAAAAATTTGCAGGTTGATCTGGTATTAAATTATTTTTGAATTCGATTTTTCGTAACTTACTTTCAAGATCCTTTATCGCTGGTCTTAGACATTCTGGGCAGACCGAGACATTAATTTTTCTGTAAGATTTCTCACAAGTTAATTCACTGAACACCTCTGGTTTACTGGAATCGGTTAACACGCTTGGTCTTTGTGAATAATTGAACATTGAAGACACAGATATGCTACGTTGAATAAGCGGTGTCTTTGAAAAGTTGGAGCTCTGTCCCTGGAAATAAGTATTTGTGAACGTCCGTACCCCGTTGTGTCCGGAGTACATCAGCAGGGCTAGTGTTGCTATGATTGCACCAACAAATATAAGAAATCTCCTCTTCACTTTCAGCCATGGACATCTGCATTTTCTCATATCTGTCAGCTGTTATCTGGAAGTACTAAAATAGCAAACAAAGAAGACGTCAGTAGATTCAAATACCTAGTCACGTTAATAATATTGGATGGAAGGTGCGTGTAAATGGTGAACAGTAGAATAGAGAGAGGGAAAAAAATTTAAAAAACCTATTGAAACGGGAATTATAGATAGACTTTTTCATTCATTCATGAACCTTCAGCTTCCCAAGGATTATAGGTCTTGAAATTCTTGCCAAGGCCTGCTGTCCCGTCATGATCTGTTCATGTTGTTATTGGTGTTGTTTAAGTATGGCTCTGTCAAGTCAGTCTTATTGTATGGCTCTGTCAAGTCAGTCCTATTTTATGGCTCTGTCAAGTCAGTCCTATTGTATGGCTCTGAGACATGGAGAGCAACAAAAACAACAACCAAAAAGCTACAGACTTTTATAAACGGGTGCTTGCGTAGAATAGAAGGACTGAAATGGTATGACAAAGTCACAAATGTGGAATTGATGACAAGAACCAGTGGAACAAGAGCTGGGAAGAAGATGCTGGCGATGGATAGCACACACATTGAGGAAACCTGTTGATAGCATTAAAAGGCAGCCCTTGTTCTGGAATCCACAGGGAAAGAGAGGCAGAGGTGGACCAAAAAACACATGGAGAAGAGAACTGGATACAGAGAGGAAAATGATGAGGAAGACGTGGAAAGAACTTGAGCAGATGGCACAGGACAGGAAGACTTGGCATGTGTTTGTTGAGGGCCTATGCTCCTCGGGGAGCTAAAGGGTATTGATTGATTTGACTGAGCTTTTCGTTCTTTTGCAGTCAATACCAAGTTGAAAACTCCTTGGTATTATCTACACTGTAGATCTAGACTCTTTCTGTAATTTTCTGCCATTCCGAAACGTGTTGAGTTGAAGTCATGAGTTGAAGTCATGAGTTGAAGTCTTGAGTTCAAGTCATGAGTTCAAGTCATGAGTTCAAGTCATGAGTTCAATTCATGAGGTCAAGTCATGAGTTCAAGTCATGAGTTTAAGTATCTTCATCTTTGCTTGCATTTAAAGTATCATCATATCTGGTCCCAAGCTAGGGGGGAAGGAGTGTGGCATACTGTGCATTCCCCGCCATCCAAATTAGTTCTCCAAATAAACAGAGCTAAAATACTGTGCTCTGGTTCTCGGCTCTCCCAAGGAATCGCTACGTCCTACACAGAGCCACTGCTCCCCCCCCCCCCCCCCCGCGCCTACCATGGGGTTCAAGTGAGAGCCTCCTACATGCAGGCAACCAAGCAAAAGCCAGAGCTACGTCTGGTGCTCAAAAGGCTCCTCCAAGCTTAGTGTCAAATGCTGGGTTCTCAACATGTTTCACCACACGGGGAATCCTTAAAAGTGTGTGGATGCTTTCAAGAGTCAATGAGGGTGTAATTAGCCTCACTGACAGAAATTCACATGCACATCTACATTCTATAGCATAGTGCATAGCTGGTGGTCATATAAGGATGATTCCATATATGCCTGCAAGAATCATCATTCCATGTAAAAGCTTGTTTAATTATACACTGTTTCACTTAACACATTGTTATTTTGGCTGTACTAGTTAAATAATTTACATTCCATAACACTCTTTTTTTCAGTATTTAACTTAACACCTCAATCGAAAACCCTGAACTGTCACAAAACATGAAATGCGAGAAAATTGAATTTTAAACTTTGAAACGTTATGATACAAATAAGAATTGCCTGTTTTTAAGCTTCATTTTCTTAGAGACTGTCACATAAAAATTGGGTCGATCTCTTTTCCTCTCCGGTAGTATTTAGTAACATTTTTTGAGTGGACAAAATTACGTGCTTTTCTGTGGTCGGCGCATTTTCTTGCCATGCTATCAAGCAGGTATTAAGTACTTTTCAAATCATCTTACACTCCTCTCAGTAATAAGTCATTATGTCTCTTTGTTTACCCGTTCATCCCTGCTGGAAAAGGAGACGGATGAGATAAAATTAACCGACTATCAAGGAAAATTTTGGGTGTGCACGACATCCAGCTACGGATTAGCACTAAAATTGCCAAGCGAATCTGTTTAATCGCTGATAACGCTGATGTGCCTTCCTCGACCAGATGGATAAACGGAGAAATTTGTTTGCGCAAGCATTGGGTAGTTAGATTTTTCGCCTGCGTGACACATTTCTGGACAGACAAGAATGACATAATCGTTTCCGGTACACCTTGTTACAAAGACATTACTTTTAATGAAAGTAAGATGTTGTATTTGAGAAAACATTGCCGAGAGAGGATCAGATGTTTTCATTCAATATTTGGGAGACATGACCTTTGTAGTAACGCGCAGAAATTTCCATGTGGAAATAATTTCAATTACCCCATAAAACAAGCATGTGTGAAACGATTGGCAGACATTCGGAATAAAGGCACAACGCCACTTCCGATTGGAGCCTTGCTTAACATCGTAACAAACAAATGCGGTGGAAGATAGGCAATATAACCTGACACTTTAGCCAGGTTACAGCACTGTGAAAATTCACTCGTGCTAAGAAGACAACCAGATCTTGCCAGAGTTAAGAATAGCAGCAGATTTCATTTATGGGACCGGACTTTGTTTGAGCATCTTGAGGAATTATATCCCAGGAAAACATTATCCATTATTAGCAAGGGAAACCGGAATCTGAGGAATCTGAAACATGGAATCAAAGTGGGAACTTATTGCTAAAGTAACAACACCCCAGACCAAGTGTAAGAGGCTTCTACAAGTGCATTTATTTATCTGATCCAGCAGTCTATGACCCTAAAAATCAGCTTGGTGGTACCAGTTGAGGGTACTATTTCTGGAACAAGTGAGGGTATAAGTGGCTGTGGTGAAATTACAGTGATGCAACGTTAAAATTCCTCCATTTAAAAAGATAACAGGTAAAATAACATGTAGGGATAAAAATATAGGTAAGATATGCCGCGGCTTCTTCACCTACGCCAGCGTTTTCTAGGGTCATTGAACACTAACTAGTTAAGACATGCAAACAAACGGACTATCCTTTTAGACGGGGTAGAAACGGAGATAAAAGAAAAAAATGTGACGGTCGGAACACGTGTTTGAATCTAAAGTCTAAAAGACGCAATTTGTAGTTTTTAAGGAAAAAATTACGCCACTAGTTGACACAATGTAAGGAAATGGACAAAAAACGACCTTAGCTCTTGTTAGAAACAGACGTATCTTGGACGTTTTACGGTAATTAGTCCTTTTAATTTGAATATAGCGGCAAACGCCGTGAACTAGGGCACAAAAACATATTTCAAAACTAACCTTGAAAAAAGTAGGTTTTTTTCTTAATAATAAGTTTAGGAGAATAAAAACTAGCTAGTTTGATAGCCCATCTTAATCTGAGAAATAATATACTTTTAATTACACAGACGGACAGATAACACGGAAGATATTGACGAAAGACCGTATTGTTCAATACAGACTAGCAGACAGTTTTTTGTGCATATTTTCACTAAAGTTACATTGTGACGCGTTCTTGAGCCTAACGCAGTAAAACAAACTGCAGGTGGACTAGGGGTAGGGTAGGAGGATAGTAGCTAAAAATAACTTAGCATAGAATCTTAGAAATAGGGGGAGACAAAATTTGTGTAGTTTTTTCTTGTAGTTGGTCCAAAAACAAGTGTAATTTTGGGAAAACCAAGTTGGGACGGACAGACCGACAGAAAAATACTACACACTAGACTGAGACTGGACCGAAATTGGACTTTGTAGTTTGAATATTTGAAAGGTAGAGGGGAAGTCCGCTGATTGGACAGAAGCTTTCATATTATAGAAAGAAAGACGCCCGCTAGTGCCATTTTGTAAGAGACTGTCCATTTACACAGTTCTTTAATGCTAGAGGTGTGATTTCCAGGAAATATTAAATATTATCAGTGGGACGCCATAATCTAGCCAGCAGCTCAGCTGAGTTTTGCTAGTACAACGTAACTGTGTTTTCAATTTTGAATTGTGAGTTTCTGGTCTGGCACTGTGCTAGTGCCAGATGCTTGAAGAGGTCCAAGTTTGGATGCCTAAGAAGCCTATCATTTTACTCCAGCTACTGTGAGGAGTGGGCCACTTGAATTCTTTACTGCATCGTCACAGGCCAGATAAGTGAAAACTGGCCTGTTGTGGATTCATCAAACTTGTTTCCCCAATTAAATAAATAACTAAACACACTCCTGGTGTAGAAAAACTATACTTCAGTTCAATATTTCAAAGACAATGACTCGTGTAAACAGAGATCGGGTATGATGACACCACCCCGACTAAACATCCAGTGCTAGTTTTCCAAAGACACTGTAGTTAGTGTTAATATTAACCAATGTAAACATATATCTATGTACAAAAATTTCATTTTGATTATGCAATATATATATATGCACTTTTATTGATAAATACATATTGTTTCATACGTCCTGACCAGAAGAAAATTTGGTTCAGGACTAAATAAATTCAAAAAATTATCAAATTTAACTTCTAAAAGCCAGTGTTAGTTGATTTGATCATAGAGCTTATTATTATTATTAGACTTAGTATTTACATGTGTGTGTCTGTGTATTTAATTACCTACACATCACAGTTCATTACCCTAGACATTAAACGTAGCTAACATACATAATAGCAGAATAAGTCTGTTTGAGATCGTAAGTGGAAGCAGAAAGGCATTCTGTAACTCACATAAACTTTTATCTTCAGGAGCCTTCACAGCTGACCTCATCCAGTACACTAGGTAACATAGCAACCACACATTAACATCAAAAACCACTACAGTGGCCTGAAGTTGACGATAGACACCATCATCAAACGAGTCTTAGAGACGCGGGACCAGCTTTGCAGTTACTCCATGATTATACTTGAAACGTGCTGCAACTCTTAAATCTTGACCAGGCACGCGTGTAATCCAGTCATCTATCTGCAAAGACCCAAACATCAGCGGGAGCAGAAACAACTATTGGCAGCTAAGTAAATCTTAAAAGCTGTCAAGTGAACTGTCCATTTTCGAAAACCATAACATCACACTGTGATAAATACTTTTTTTCTAAACAATTATTCATTTTTTTGTAACAGTTGAACATAATTGATTATTAAATTTGTTACTTGTATAAAGATAAATCTAATGTTGATTTAATCATTTTGAATGTACTACATCCGAATGTATCAGACAATTTCTTAAATACACTTAAACAGAGCTATAAATAATAATAAGAGGAAATTCGCTGAATTAACTAAGTTGGGGGCTTGTACGAGCCAAAGACGCAGCGATAGAGAACGCAGTCAGCGACTCATAGCTTGACTGCCTTGCGTCAGGACCAGCGAACCAGAGCTGGTCAAGACCGCACTCCACCTCCACGTAGTCGTCCTGGAAACAGTCTGCAGCAGTGCAGTCTGGCTGAGCGAGTGTGGATCGAAATGGGAAGGCAAACCCGGTCCTAAAAAATGCCGTGCAGAAGTCGGATGTGTCGACCGAAAGGTGCAGATATCACAGCTTAGGCGTAAACAGACACAACGCAACCACCGTCCTTTTCAGGGGGAACGAGGAAGAAGAAGAAGAAGTACGAGCTAAAATTGTATTACCTAATCCTTCACAAAAGTTGACGGCAGATACTAGAGTTAACGTGCTCAGCCAATGCAGCATTGTTCTCGCTTTCTGAATATCGTGTGTAACAACCCCCCCCCCCTTTCCCCTTGAGGTAGAAGCATCATTATCCTTCTACTTACAACTCTGCCAAGAATATAATCTTGTGCAAAGGTAGACAACCTTGAAGACCAGCATCAGTTACACTTGAGTTTTGGCCACTGTTGGACCACTTCTGCAGTGCTAAGGGGAGGCAACCCCGTGTCAGAGACGAATGCGTTTTCAAATTTAATTTTAAATTTCTACGCCTTCTTTGCATTATGTTTAATGTAATTATGGCCTCGGCACTAACTCAGTTTTTATTTAAAATGTGACATGTCAGGTTTTTCCAATGAGGTCATCATTTATGTTTCCTGTTGTCTTCTGCATGTGTTTATCTCCATTTATTTTTGTGTGAGTGATCTACTTTTTACTCACTTACCCTGAGGATTCCAGAATAAGGGATGTCATTTAAAGCTATCAAAAACTTCTCTTAATGTGTGTCTTACCCAACTGCTGCGTCTACTTCTAATTTCCGGATCATCTTCTAATCTAGTCCATGTCACCAGTGTGGTAGATTACACTAGTCAACAAATTTTCAAAAGTTTTTTGTACCAGAAATTAAATGTACCATTTCTTATTGATTTTGACATGCTGATTTCAAATATCATAATGAAATTCACCAATTGGCTCTGGTTTTTTTTTTAATGATGAATTTACATTACAGTAATACAAATAATGTATGCTTGTTTACTTCTCTGGGCTAAACAGCTAGTCTTTCTACTTTAGCATTATAAAAATTGTGGTTACATACTCAATTAATTGATATTTTAACATAAAATGATAGAAAAAATAAAAACATTATTTAAAGTTCACATATCATGCTTTAAAAAGGCACATTTGAACCCATTCCGTCATTATTCAGTCGCTGTTCGAGCTATCTTTGCTTGCTTCTTGTAGTCAATCGATGAGGGGTCTCTTGTCACAGTCCAACAGTAATCAACAAGCATTGAAGGGCTCCAATTGCCTTGATACCTTGTCTCCATAGCAGCAATGTCCTGGTGAAATCCTTCACCATGCTCATCACTGACCGCTCCACAGTTTGACGTAAAGAAATCCAGATGAGAATCCAGAAAATGAATTTTCAAAGACATGTTGCAGCCAAGACTCTTATACTTCTGAAGGAGATTTTCTACAATTTCATTGTAATTATCAGATCTGTTGTTTCCAAGAAAATTGTCCACCACTGACTTAAATGCTAGCCATGCTGCTTTTTCCTTGCCATGCAACACGCAAAGAAACTCGTCATCATGAAGAAGTTTTCGAATTTGCGGACCAACAAATACTCCCTCTCTTATTTTAGCTTCACTCAGTCTTGGAAATTTTCTGATGAGGTATTTGAAAGCCTCATCTGTTTTCTCCATTGCCTTGACAAAGTTTTTCATGAGACCCAGCTTAATGTGCAAGGGTGGCAACAAAATCTTGCTGCTGTCGACAACTGCTGGGTTCTCAACGTTCTTACTGCAGGCTGCAATGACTGCCTGATTGGCCAATGTCTTCTGATGTAATGGTCACTTCGTGCACGGCTATCCCACTCACAGAGAAAGCAACAGTACTTGGTGTATCCACCCTGTAGTCCAAGCAAAAGAGCGACCACTTTTAAGTCACCGCAAAGTGACCAATGATGATGATCGTAGTTTATACACTTCAAAAGCTGCTTAATGTTTTCATAAGTTTCTTTCATATGAACTGCGTGACCAACTGGAATTGACGGTAACACATTACCATTATTCAACAAAACAGCTTTAAGACTTGTCTTGGATGAATCAATGAAAAGCCTCCACTCTTCCGATATGTAATTGATGTTGAGGGCTGCCATTAAACCAGAAATGTTGTGGCACGCAGAAAGGTCACCCTCTTTGAAAAAGAATGTAATAAGCGGCTTCTGCCGGTTCCTATACACAGAAATTGTAACATCTTCTGCCAGGAGATTCCACTGTTGCAATCTGGAACCCAAAAGCTCCGCCTTGTTCTTCGGTAAATTCAGATCTCTTACAAGATCATTCAGTTCACCTTGGGTTAGTGGATGTAGTTTGCTCAAAATCTGTGTCACTTGAGGTTGATGGTTCAGGACCACCAATGTCCTCTTCATCAGTGGAAGCAGCTGAAAAGGATTCTGCCACTTTGGGAACTGGTAGGTCATCGCCATGTGTGTGGTGAAGTGGGATGTTATAAATATTTATAGGGGACTTAGTGTACTGACTGAGATCAGCTGTGAAGGTATATATATATCTAATAAGAGTAGTGTATTATATATAACCTTACTTGCTACCACATATCTATATATCTCAGTCAGAATTATTCTGGAATAGTGTGATGACTACGTTATGTGTCTAGGGTATGTGTATGATGAAGTGTAAGTCACAACAACAGACAGATAAACAATTTAATTTAATCCACTACACTTGACAACACTGTGACACTCACATACATATAACACTCTATGAGAATATCTTAAAGGAGGCACTGATAACTTTTCAAATAACAATCTGTATTAATTGCTATCATAAAGGTATATGTGTCCTGATTCAAACACAAAGGAACCAGGAATCACAATCAATTTTAATTACAAGTATATGTACAGACTTTATCAATATGAATATCGTAGTGACATATATTATTAAAAATATCCTATGTGTGTCAGTTGTGTAGTAGTAATATGAGGTAATACTGGTTTTGTTTTGTTCAAGCTCTGTTGGTATTTGTCATCATGACTTCAATAGTTTGTCTTTAGGGACTAGTATTGGAGATGTTCTCAGTTCCTGATATTAAGACAATTAAATTCCCCTCTGAATATTATTTTTACAAAGTCATTTCAAGATGAGGGGACATAATGTTGAGCGCAGCTGGCCAACTCTGCTTATCTTGCGTGATGGCGGCAGGAGAAGACTCCTCTGCTCGAATTCTCCTCCGGGCTCTGGAGACACCTCACTGATAGCTAAAAGGACCAAGGAGTATGCTGTCCTACACTGGATTCAG
The DNA here is from genome assembly GCA_024509875.1 of Oreohelix idahoensis. Taxonomy (NCBI): domain Eukaryota; kingdom Metazoa; phylum Mollusca; class Gastropoda; order Stylommatophora; family Oreohelicidae; genus Oreohelix; species Oreohelix idahoensis. The sequence continues at coordinate 428,386 of JAMPIV010005084.1, read as the reverse complement.
CACAGCTCTGACCAGGTGCTGCTCAGTACCATCAAGACCACGGTCCCTGAAATCAAGAAGGATGTACCTTCTACTTCATAACTAACTTATACTCTCTTTTACACTGATCACAATACAGCACAAACATTGAGTTCAGAGCGTTAGGCCAACTATCAGCTTCATTCTGAAGTACTTTATACCAGCATTAACCTCCTTAATGGTTACTACGCCTCTGCAATTCCAGCATTATTTCTTTCTAGTCAATCATCTAGGTGTCAGTGTACTATTTGGCCATTCCATGCCGTTTGACTTTCCTCCGACACCCTCTGTTCAGGCTGGAGCATTATAGGCTTTATCTCCTGTTTGCCACTGAACTACACATATATATACAGGCATAAATTAACAATTTACATTCAATTTTCATTAAAAGATACTGAATGGTTCAAGCTTACCACAATTTCATGGAAATAAACACAGATACGTTGATTAGCAATGAATTCTGGCACATTTACTGGCACAAATTCCCATCTGCTTATGTTCCAGGCTTTTATTTAACACAAATATGAGCTGGCTTCAACGCACTGTTGCTTTATCAAGATCATTTAAACAAGTGGTCTCGAACTAACGCTCCCAAGGGAGTATATCAGCGAGTCTAGCCAATGAGGCCACGTTTCGACAAGTGTTTGAAAAAATGTTACCTTTCCCCGTTTCCCCTAACAACGAAAGATAGTATTTATAGTCCGACCAATCGTGGTTAGGCTTTCATTTGTTGCGCTCCAATCAATTGGGAGTTTACATGGTAGGCTATTTATGTAACGTAAGGTTTTTTCAAACACGTTATAAAAAAAAATTTTATGAGCAGAAATGATTCCATGCTGTCAGGCATCCTCACTATTTTATTTTGGGTATAATTTATTAATTCCTGGACTATTTGCGTAACGTTTTACATATTATTTGTCAGCAAGCCCTAAGGAACCCAAATATACCAATTTGAAAGAGCTACGTGGCTGCGTTCAAAATATGTATTTTCTACCTCCTGTTTCGAAGATGTGCTGTCTGGGTACTGTTATGTTTTCAACCGTAAACCCATCTAATGTTGTCTTTCCTAATAAGAGATTTCAGGATTTATAAACCTAACTCTGGGAAAGGGTAGTGTATTTTATCACTGTCCGTCTGAAAAAAAATTAGTGCATGTAGACTTACACGCGTGATGGCAGCATTTGTGTATCGCGCGACGCGTGTTGCATGCGTTCCTGATTTTCAGCCCTCCCCTCTCTCTTTATCCTTTTGTCCATCTGTTCGTTCGTTTTGGTAACGCAGTGTAGAAAAAGACATGAATGGAATTTAAAATTTAGGTCAACTTGCATATTTCAAGGTTTTTCTTAGAAATACAGCACACGTTTCATTGAAGAAAGCGGGTATAATACAGTAAGCTTTTACTATCAACGTGAAAGCGTTACAATTTGCAGACGAAGCAGAAAACAAGGGGGATTTCGAGTACAGTCATTGTGACAGCACTGTTCTTTACCATTCTTCTTCCTTTATTTATTATATGTATTTATTAGGCTTTATATTTACTTGATAATTTATATATGTGGATTAGAATATTCCACGACACCTCCCCTCTTAAAACAGACATTATATGTCAGTCCTTTATTCTATATACACATAGAGAAATTTATTATTATTTCTGGGGTTTACGGTGATTCTCATCACACGGATGGCGGCTTAAAAAATCCGCTCCCAAATTGGTTTTTCCAGATATATACTCGATGCTAAAATTATATGGAGCCAGAAGCAAAGACCATCGGAGTAACCTAGAGTTCTCATGCTTAGCCTGTGCTAGAAACGATAAAGGTTTGTGATCTGTTTGCAACTTAAATGCCTTCCCATATAGATAAATATTGAATTTCTTTATTGCCCATATTACTGCAAGACATTCTTTTTCGCTAGTTGAGTAGTTGATTTCAGCTTTATTCAACTTTCTGCTAGCATATGCCACTGGGCTTAATTCCCCATCCAATGCATCTGATTTCTGTAGTAGAGTGGCACCTAGTCCAATATTACTTGCATCCGTCCTTACTATGAATTCTTGACTTAAGTCAGGTAATTTCAAAATGGGTTTACTTGTGAGCTTTTCCTTCAATTCTTGGTAAGTCATTTCACATTGTGGTGTCCATGTAATGCGATCTGGATGTCCTTTACGTGTCAATTCCGTTAAAGGTGCACATATGGAATTAAAGTTTTTGATATACTTCTGGTAGAAACCACATAATGAGACAAAGGATCTCACGTCCTTCTTGGTTTGTGGTCTCGGGGCTTTCTGTAGTTTCTCTAAATTCTTTGGGTCAGGGGTCATGTTTCCCTGATAAACTGTGTGTCCCAAAAATTCCAATTCTTTACATCCAACGCAACATTTGGTTGGTCGGGCTGTTAAATTTGCCTCCCTAAGTCGATCAAACAGCATGTTCAGAGAGTCAATGTGTTCCTCAAATGTTTCTGTTGCTATAAGGATATCATCCATAAAATTTGTTATACAGGGATTATTCAGAGGATCCAATAATTTTCTCATCATTCTAGAGAAGACACTAGGCGCATTCTTCAATCCAAATGGCAATCTATTAAACTCATAGTGTCCTTCTGAGGTACTAAAAGCTAGGTATGGTCTAACCTCAGGCTTTACTGGAATCTGATAGTATCCTTTACTCAGATCCACTTTTGAGAAATATTTAGCTTTATTTAGTCTGGCAAACAGCTGATTTGTATCCGGCAATGGATCCACCTGTCCTTCTGTAATAGCATTCAGTCTCCTGTAATCTATACAGAGTCTATGTTCTCCAGAGGGCTTCCTTAAGAGTACTACACCGGAACTATACGAAGACTCACTGTGCGAAATAATTCCTTCCTTCAATAGATAGTCTATCTCTTCCTTCAAAGCTTTCTCCTTAGCAAACGGAATCGAATATGGTTTCATACAGACAGGTGTGGAGTCTATTAGTTTCATATCATATTCCAATAGGTTTGTATGCCCTGGTCGGTCTGTTAACACCTCTGCATGATTATTTAGAACCTGTTGCACTCTCTCTTTCTGAGTTTTCGTTAAATGTGTACTGATTTTCACCTGTGCTGCTGTCTCACATGGGTGTAATGGATATTCAAATGATGAAAGTGGTTCCTTTTTCATCTCCATGGCGATGGACAAGGTCAACAAGTGTGTCTCTTCCTGATGTTCTCTTTCCAAATATTTCTTCAGGAGATTCACATGATAGATTTTTTCTTTCCCCTTCTTATCTATCTTATAATTTGTTCTAGATACCTTCTCTAAAACTGTATATGGACCCTGCCATCCAATTTGTAACTTATTCTGACTCCCGGGCAAAAGAAGCAGTACTTTCTCTCCCACAGCCAAATTTCTGTCTTTCGCCTTCCTGTTATAATAGGCAGCATGTTTCTTCCTGGCTTGTTTTTCAAATTTTCATTGGCAAGTTTCCAGCCAGTTTTTAAACGAGTGGTCAGCTCATTCACATATTGGTATGAAGATGTAATGTTTTCCTCTGCCTTTTCATCAGTCCACGTTCTTAACAAAGCTACATATGGACCTTTAATTGTGTGGACCTATTTGTCCATGCACCGGTATGGTCTCTTCCACTCGAAGCTTTATAGTGATGATTTTTCCTCCCAGAATTATCATTCACAAAACGACCGCTACCAATTTTTCTTTTGGGGCTTTCTCCCCACTTAAAATTCTTGATGAGAGATTTCCTCTCTACATCCTCTTCCTCCAGTTTGTTTAAGTCCGATTGAGGGATTGTCGGCTTATCCTGGGGTAAGACATCTTTTTGCACTCTCCGCATAGTGGCCATTGTAAAACAGTTAAGTGAAGCTTGTCCGTGAAAAGGGGCTTCCCATTCCATTTGGTCCACTTTATCAAATTTATATCTCTTTTTATTATCAGGCCTAATTTTGCCCCGTGGCGTGTCCAGGTCCTGATCCATGTTCCCACTTGTGGGTGTTCCCTCATGTGCTATGCTACACCTTTCTACAAAATTCTCAATGTCCCATCTTGCTTTGGGCCAATAATAATTGTGAGCCACCTTTTGAATGATGGTACCTATCTTCTCATGGTCCCCATCTGGTTTCACATGTAGGCTCCTTATTAATTCTGTCCTATATCTCTTTGGAAGAACCAGCTGTCCGTGACCATGGGATCTAGTTCCGGCCTTCCTATACATCAACTTGTTTTTCATGTAAAAATCTCCCTTGCCTGGAGTTGTATGACAAGTTGACAATTTTCTGAAACAAGGCTTGAGTGTTTTATCCCCAGCCTGTGCCTTCCTCATCTCTTCTGGAGTGGTATCCAACATAATATCCTCCTCCTGTCTTGAGGTCGACCTGACCTGAAGGGTTGCCATATACACAGGTTTCCTTCTGCAACGGTCAGTGTCATGATTGTCCATCTGACAATTTTTACACCACCTTTTTCCTTGGTTGAAAGATTTTCTTTCATCATATTTCCTTTCATCGAATTGTGGGAATTTATTTTTATTTTCATACCGTGGCCTATCAAATTGGTGCTTACCTTTATTTTGATCCTTAGGATCAAATTTATTAAAGTTCTGTGGTGCCCTAAAGTTATCCACTTGTTTCTTTTTATTACCTGTTACCTCTGCTTGAGCTGCTTGATACCTTTCAGCAACATTTAGCAACTCACCCAGCCTCTCTGCACCTTGTTCCATGAGAAACTTTCTCAGGTCTGGAGCCATGGACTCTCTTAATTGCTCTATAAGGACCATTTCCTTAAGATCTTGGGTTTTCCCCAGAGAAGTCCATTTCTCCAAGTATGTCTCTATTCGTGCAGAGAACTGGTGATAGGTTTCACCTGACAGTAGTTTAGCATTCCTAAATTTTTTCCTATAAAATTCTGCATTCTTTTCATACCTTAACAAAAGAGCCTGCTTTAGCATGTCATAATTTTCCTGATCACCTCTGCTCATTTTTGCAAAAACTTCATAAGCTGCCCCACGAAGTCCCTGAGATAACTTTAAGCTCCACCTTTCTCTCTCTAACCCATACGTGGTAGCTAATAGTTCATACCTATTTATATAGCTCTCAATATCATCGTCTTTCTCAACAAAATGATCTAAATGAAAGTTCATAGCTGAGATTGAGGCTCCCTGAGTAACCGTAGCATCAGAGGCAAAAGGACTGGCACCATTTTCAGGAGCATGGCCTTGAAACTCAAACTCCCTTAGTCGTAACTCATGTTCCCTTTGTAATCTTTTCTCCTCCTTTTCTGCTTCCCTCTCTGCAGCTAATCTCTTGTCTTCCCTGTCGGCAGTCAATCTTCTTTCTTCTGCTTCCAATTTCTTAGCCTCAGCCTCAATCTGCAACCTCTTAGTCTCAGCCTCAGCCTCAAACTGTAACTTCTTAATTTCCCTTTCAGCCTCTAACCTTCTTTCGGCTTCAAACCTTCTTTCTTCGCGTTCAATAAATTTGTCACATTCCGTCGTGACATAGGCAACCATAACTTGCCCATCTAATCCTAACTCTTTTGCAGTCTGTACAGCAGCAGATCGAAACTTGGCCAGGTCCGCCATTGTCTATCAGGTAAATTTCTACAATGTCTAACCAACAATTCAAATTCTAAATATATATAATGGACAACACAGGCACCGTGAGCTCAACCTTATTTAATTCCACCCAAGGATACCTTTTAATTCTTATATTCCCTGAAGTGAATTACCCCCAATATTTTTAATAGGGAAAGATTCAAAATCCCGGACGAGCCCCCAATATATGTGGTGAAGTGGGATGTTATAAATATTTATAGGGGACTTAGTGTACTGACTGAGATCAGCTGTGAAGGTATATATATATCTAATAAGAGTAGTGTATTATATATAACCTTACTTGCTACCACATATCTATATATCTCAGTCAGAATTATTCTGGAATAGTGTGATGACTACGTTATGTGTCTAGGGTATGTGTATGATGAAGTGTAAGTCACAACAACAGACAGATAAACAATTTAATTTAATCCACTACACTTGACAACACTGTGACACTCACATACATATAACACTCTATGAGAATATCTTAAAGGAGGCACTGATAACTTTTCAAATAACAATCTGTATTAATTGCTATCATAAAGGTATATGTGTCCTGATTCAAACACAAAGGAACCAGGAATCACAATCAATTTTAATTACAAGTATATGTACAGACTTTATCAATATGAATATCGTAGTGACATATATTATTAAAAATATCCTATGTGTGTCAGTTGTGTAGTAGTAATATGAGGTAATACTGGTTTTGTTTTGTTCAAGCTCTGTTGGTATTTGTCATCATGACTTCAATAGTTTGTCTTTAGGGACTAGTATTGGAGATGTTCTCAGTTCCTGATATTAAGACAATTAAATTCCCCTCTGAATATTATTTTTACAAAGTCATTTCAAGATGAGGGGACATAATGTTGAGCTCAGCTGGCCAACTCTGCTTATCTTGCGTGATGGCGGCAGGAGAAGACTCCTCTGCTCGAATTCTCCTCCGGGCTCTGGAGACACCTCACTGATAGCTAAAAGGACCAAGGAGTATGCTGTCCTACACTGGATTCAGCACAGCTCTGACCAGGTGCTGCTCAGTACCATCAAGACCACGGTCCCTGAAATCAAGAAGGATGTACCTTCTACTTCATAACTAACTTATACTCTCTTTTACACTGATCACAATACAGCACAAACATTGAGTTCAGAGCGTTAGGCCAACTATCAGCTTCATTCTGAAGTACTTTATACCAGCATTAACCTCCTTAATGGTTACTACGCCTCTGCAATTCCAGCATTATTTCTTTCTAGTCAATCATCTAGGTGTCAGTGTACTATTTGGCCATTCCATGCCGTTTGACTTTCCTCCGACACCCTCTGTTCAGGCTGGAGCATTATAGGCTTTATCTCCTGTTTGCCACTGAACTACACATATATATACAGGCATAAATTAACAATTTACATTCAATTTTCATTAAAAGATACTGAATGGTTCAAGCTTACCACAATTTCATGGAAATAAACACAGATACGTTGATTAGCAATGAATTCTGGCACATTTACTGGCACAAATTCCCATCTGCTTATGTTCCAGGCTTTTATTTAACACAAATATGAGCTGGCTTCAACGCACTGTTGCTTTATCAAGATCATTTAAGCAAGTGGTCTCGAACTAACGCTCCCAAGGGAGTATATCAGCGAGTCTAGCCAATGAGGCCACGTTTCGACAAGTGTTTGAAAAAATGTTACCTTTCCCCGTTTCCCCTAACAACGAAAGATAGTATTTATAGTCCGACCAATCGTGGTTAGGCTTTCATTTGTTGCGCTCCAATCAATTGGGAGTTTACATGGTAGGCTATTTATGTAACGTAAGGTTTTTTCAAACACGTTATAAAAAAAAATTTTATGAGCAGAAATGATTCCATGCTGTCAGGCATCCTCACTATTTTATTTTGGGTATAATTTATTAATTCCTGGACTATTTGCGTAACGTTTTACATATTATTTGTCAGCAAGCCCTAAGGAACCCAAATATACCAATTTGAAAGAGCTACGTGGCTGCGTTCAAAATATGTATTTTCTACCTCCTGTTTCGAAGATGTGCTGTCTGGGTACTGTTATGTTTTCAACCGTAAACCCATCTAATGTTGTCTTTCCTAATAAGAGATTTCAGGATTTATAAACCTAACTCTGGGAAAGGGTAGTGTATTTTATCACTGTCCGTCTGAAAAAAAATTAGTGCATGTAGACTTACACGCGTGATGGCAGCATTTGTGTATCGCGCGACGCGTGTTGCATGCGTTCCTGATTTTCAGCCCTCCCCTCTCTCTTTATCCTTTTGTCCATCTGTTCGTTCGTTTTGGTAACGCAGTGTAGAAAAAGACATGAATGGAATTTAAAATTTAGGTCAACTTGCATATTTCAAGGTTTTTCTTAGAAATACAGCACACGTTTCATTGAAGAAAGCGGGTATAATACAGTAAGCTTTTACTATCAACGTGAAAGCGTTACAATTTGCAGACGAAGCAGAAAACAAGGGGGATTTCGAGTACAGTCATTGTGACAGCACTGTTCTTTACCATTCTTCTTCCTTTATTTATTATATGTATTTATTAGGCTTTATATTTACTTGATAATTTATATATGTGGATTAGAATATTCCACGACAATGTGGTACCGGAAGTATTGCAGAGGGGATGTTTGGATATTCCAGAGTCCATTTTTTCTTCTTTGATATGCCTTTCCCAATTGGAGGGACCATGCAAAAGTAACAGTTGTTGAGATGATCAGTGGGCTCGCTCCAAATCATTGGGACTGCAAAAGGCATAGCTTGCCTATTGCCAGTCAACCACAGTTTAAGATGTGCTGCACATGTATTGCAGCATATGTGTGGCACCCAGCTCTTATCTTGATCTCCTATTCTGCAGCCAAAATACAAACTGTACGCCTTCTGGCATTTCTAACTACGATACTTTTGATAAGGACAAATGCACTAACTAATGGCAAAATTTTATCAGAGATAAGGTATTTATACACAAAGGTGATGTAATCATAGGTAGGATTGCATCATCAACTTCTAGTAACATTTTTATTGGTCATTAGAAAAAATTATGCAATCGCCCACAACAGTTGCGTCATATATATATAAATTTACCGTAATTAAATAAACTAGTAGCATATATCTTGAAAACTAGAGCCAATCAACATTTTAAAATGTCATTTTCGTTTTCAGCACACCAAAATTAGTTAAGATCAGCTATTTTCATTTCTGGTACATTTTGGTTGTTGACTAGTGTTATTAATAGTCAAAGAGAGGTAACTGATTTTAATGGTGAATTATAATAAATGAGTAGTCGGGGACTTGCATATTTAATAAGGAGGCGCCACGGGCAATCACGTGGTACAAGTTCGAGTAGGTCTATAAATAAGGGTAGACCACATGCCTCCGTCTCGGTGCAGCATACTTTATGAAAGAGGAACCACACTGCCAAGAATGTCAGGAAGAAAATGACATAGGCCACTATCTGATCCACTGTAAAAAGTACTAACAACAAAGGCTTGAATTAAAAACTCTATAGAAATCACAATATAGACATGACAGTGACAGGTGATACGGTTTTAAGTATAGATGCCCCAGGAGATGCCCAATATTATAATTAAAAGATGTATACATAAAACAAAGGAAAACATATAAGGTTAGTACTTCAGAAAGGACATTCAACCAAATAGAAAACGCAACAAGAACTAACAGATCATTAACAAAAAACTTACTAACTACTCCAAGGACAAAGAAAGACAACGATTCAAAAAGAACAAATACTAATACAAATTAAAACCAAGTGTAAAGGACAATAGTTATCAATAAAAATTACAAAAGAGAAAATAAAATGAACAAATACTAATATAAATTAAAATCAGCAACTGCAAAAGACAATAGTTATTTAAATTGAATACAAAATTAGTAAATAAAATGACACTAAATACCCCAATTATAACAAATTTTCAAGTTGAACAGGGTAGACCAAGATGGAACGAGAAGAGGCAATAACGGTCAGCTGTTAAGTGCCCGCTCTCCACCCATCACCTCATCAAAACAACAACAACCTCCATTCTTTTTCACGCTATGTAACTCGTTGAGACAACAGCACAGCGGTGCTCAGCAACATTATCGACAGATGGTAGATGTCATACCTGCGGTTTGCAAGACTATCAAGTTCCAGTGAGAGCAAGATGCTTGATGCTACGAGCATTGTAAAGTGATCAGCCTTATGACAAGAGAAACGTTGGTATGTAAAATAAGTACGAGTATATTAAAATGTATAGCCACGCAGAGAAACCAGTTATGTCATGAACAGACGAGGCTACGAGATGTGGGCCAGAGACATTAACTCATAAGAACAGTTTAAAGTTTAAATTAAAAGGACAGTGAAAGCTCAGGAAAAATTGACGTAACATGGACGTTGTCCAGTAAACTCCAACATAACCTGAAATCAGCTGTATGAATCCAGAATAAAGAAGTCCTGTGTAATGTAGCAGACAACGGGTCGAAAAAGCAGACGTAAAATAAGGAGATGTTCATGACCAATGAGAACACAAAGATGTAGGACATTAGTGTACGAGCAGGAGGAGACATACCCTGTAGATCTTATGTTGACTTTCGTTACACTTTGAACCCCTTGTAAATATGTTAAACAAACGGTATGAAGCAGCGTGCTACTAGGGGGTCAGTTAGTCAGCCAGTCTAGCTACATCTTGTATTTTACATGTGTGTCACGTAAAGTCATCATCATCATCAAAGTCAAGGGACAAAAAACCTGCAACTTTTAATATTACATCACGAGCAAGTAAAGTTTAATGTGTGGCCAACCTTTACCAAGGGGCTGAGCAGCCAGAGCTGCGACATCAGCTCCACAATGGGGATCTTGTCATACCGTTTCAATCCATCTATTCTACTGAAGCACACAGTTATAAAAATCTAACTTGGCTTGATAGCTTTTTTTTAAACGCAATTTTGCCTCGTTTTAGTGAGGTGCGCTCCGTTCAACCTAGACGCAGGGTGCGTCGGTTATATTAGGGCGCACGCCCAAATATAAATGACCTTGTGGTGTGGTCTGGCATACTTGATTGCTGCTTTTGTTCTCAGAGCCATACAACTGGACTGACTTGTCATTTGAGTTGAAGATTCTAACTTTTTTTTTTTTACCCGGGTCCGAAATTCGTGTCTGCGGAATGAGAGAAGGTCGACTGCCACGACAAATATTGGAAACTAAGAGCCAGGGATCCAGACCTCCAGGACGACCTAGAGTTCGCTGGCTGGACAACATCAGACAATCCCTGCAGGACCCAGGACTGGACTGGAACCAAGGCAGGAGGCAGACAGCGGAAAGGGTACAACGGCGCTCTCTGTGGCTGAGCTCTACACCCCAAGATAGAAGAAGAAAGATTAAGTACGTAAGTAAGTACATTTTGAGATATCAACTACTGCTGCACGGGTTTCATTGTAATTTCTTTTCCATGATCCCACAGCATCATCATGCCATGACCATATTGTGTCTGACAGACTTTTGACTGAGATTGTACTCGTACATGTATGAGATTTTGACTGAGATTGTGTGATACTTTTGACTTAGAGTGTATGAGACTTTTGGCTGAGATTTATGACTGAGATTGTATGAGACTTTTGACTGAGATTGTATGAGACTTTTGGCTGAGATTTATGACTGAGATTGTATGAGACTTTTGACTGAGATTGTACGAGACTTTTGACTGAGATTGTATGAGACTTTTGGCTGAGATTTATGACTGAGATTGTATGAGACTTTTGACTGAGATTGTATGAGACTTTTGGCTGAGATTTATGACTGAGATTGTATGAGACTTTTGACTGAGATTTATGACTGAGATTATTTGAGACTTTTGACTGAGATTGTATAAGACTTTTGACTGGCATTGTATGGGACTTTTAACTGAGATTGTATGACTCAGTGTAGACCATCTTTGTGGTAAGGTTGAAAATTTGTGTAAAACGATTGTAAAATGACCACTAATCAAATTCAGCCAGGTAGCTTTCTGTGGACATTGCCCTACAGAGGGGTCAGAGTGGCTAAGAGGTATGGCGTCCGCCTCTAATGCTAAAGGTACCGGGTTCGGTTCCCAGTACAGGGAATATATTTGATAGAAATTTTTTTCACAACCAGTGCGTCCTAACAATGTCATACTCCCCCTGTTCCTCTGGGTAGTGAGATCGGATGCCTAGCCTTCTCGCATAACGGCGAAAAAAAATGAGGTTCCGTGTGTAAGTTGCGCACGTTAAAAATCCCTCGGCAGTTGGAAATCGTAAAGAGTAGGCCATACGGCCGCTGCCCTGGCAAAATTTACAAAATAAGGAAAACCTACTCGCCACAAAAATATTTATAGAATGTTCGATTCTTTTATACACATTGAGATCCTCGCCGGCGCTACGGAGTTCGTGCACTGTGCTGAGATCCTCCTTGTGTGATCTAAGGGAGGAGATCGGAGCACTGATGGAGTTGTCTGTGTGCAATGAAGATAGTCCTTAAAAACCAAACAAACAAACAAACAGACGTTGTCCTAGTAATGTATTAAGGATGTGTGCAACACGTGGAACTCATATTGCCAGTTCGTTTATTTCCTTGAGTCTAACTTGGATGCTAGAACACATCCCGTTCATATTAAAGCGTTGACGTATGACTGAGATACCAACGGGCTGATCACCCGTTTGCCGGTCACTTCGATTACGGAAACAGCAGCAGATGGATTGATTTGCCGTTGCCCTAAAGACGCCAATAGGCGTGATGGGAAACAATGGCGAAGAAAACCTATCTGCTGTTGCCCTAAGACGCCACTAGGCGTAATGGCCACTGACTGCTTTGACGGTCGGTGGCTAAGGACGGAAGAAGAAGAAGAAGTATGACTGAGATGTGCAATTTGCTACTTCTGTTTTGACAAGAAATAATGTTGCCGTGTCAAAATGATTTTTTGTATCATTTTCAATGGAAACAAACGTGAATAGTGCTAATGTATGTTTTCATCTTTGGATACATAACGAACAATGACCTACACAGAATTCTCTCGTACTCTTGGGAATGGTTCTTTTTATCCGCGGGACGAAGCATACTTCTTCTTCTTCTTCTTCTGCGTTCGTCCTGAACAGGACGTTGGTTGCGTTGTGTCGCCGTTTACAGCGAAGATGCGATATCTGCGCCTTTCGGCCCGACACATCCGACTTCGGCACGGCATTTTTTAGGACCGGGTTTGCCTTCCCACTTCGATCCCTACTCACTCAGCCAAACTGCAATGGTGCAGCCTGTTTCCAGGACCACCACTTGGAGGCGGAGTAGGGTCTTGGTCAGCTCTGGTTCGCTGACCCGACGCAAGCAGTCAGCTATGGGTCGCTGACTGCATTCCTCACTTTTGACGCGTCTTAGGTCCATAGGACGAAGCATACGCGTTAAGGAAGTTGGAATGGGAGGGAGTAGCAGCGGGAGATTTAATGGAAGAAAGCAGAGGCGGCACTCTTTTCTTCTTTAATCGAAGATTAATCAATCAATTTTGAACAATTTGAAAATTTATGAAACATCATAAATACTTTTTTTTTTAAATCACTAAGGACTTTATTTATTTTACTTGTTATAAAGAAACATCGTCCAGAGAATATAATGAAAATAATGACAAGTTACAACCAAACAATTTATTATTATTGATCATACTTGCCAAATTCCATATCACACACCTTTAACATTGCAAATTCTCTCGCATTTAAGCAAAAAACATAAACATTCCTAAAGAGGAAAGAATGATTTTCTTCTTCTTCTTCGTACACTCTCAGACGTCCACTTGAATGTTCTCAAAGAAAGCAGTAGTCAGTTTGAAGCTATTTGAATCCCCGTAAAGCTTTTCCACGAAAAGAACTGGCGTCGGCCAAATGCGCTTTCTCTGTACAGCATATAAGGGTCAACTTTGAAGCAGATGATAATTAATTTGTTTTATAAACTAATCAATTAAAAAAAAGTTTAACCGATTAATAGATCAATTAATCGTTACGGATCACAGACCTATTATATATATATATATATATATATATATATATATATATATATATATATATATATATATATATATATATATATATATATATATATATATATATATATATATATATATATATATATATATATATATATATATATATATATATAAAATTAGGGAAATATAGAAGAGGGTAATTCCAAACTAGCTCTCTCCCGTCCCCATTTAACCTGCTGTGTTCCCAAGATTAAAGGTTTTTCTTCCGCGTTCCCAGGGAAATACTGGTGTGCCGCGAAAGAGCCAGAGGTATGCCGCCAAATTTAGATAGTTACAAAGTATGCCCAATATTTTTCCACCAAAAAAAAAAAGAACTTCTATGCATCCAAGCAGGCTCACATTTCACATTGAAAACACGGCACTTGCAAAATAAAATCGCTCTCAATTTGTTTCATTTTTGTCATGTCTTAATATAAAAATATATATTGTAATAGAATTTGAAATTAGTCAATGTAGTGTAAACTGTAAAATATTATAAATTTGCGGTTAATTGCGCGAGAGTTCAACATTAATAATACAGGTGTGCCGCGACAGAAATGCGCATCGCCAAGTGTGTCCGATAACTTTTGACAACCTATGAGCTATCTTACTCAAATTTACTTCATTCATAAACTGCATAAAATAGAAAAGCGATCTTTTTTCTTTGAAATGAAGTAAACATCGGGCAAAATACAATTTAGTTCAAATTCCCATCGCTCTGTAGAAGGTTTGGTTTGGTTGTTGTCGTGAAATATTCTAATCCACATATATAAATTATCAGGTAAATATAAAGCCTAACAAATAAATTCTAATAAAGAAAAGAGCAATGGTAAAATAACAGTGCTGTCACAATGACTGTACTCGAAATCCCCCTTGTTTTCTGCTTCGTCGGCAAATTGTAACGCTTTCACGTTGATAGTAAAAGCCTAATGTATTATTACCCGCGTTCTTCAATGAAACGTGTGCTGTATTTCTTGGAAAAACATTGAGATACCAAGCTAATCAATGACCTAATTTAAATATTTCATTCATTCCATTTTATACACGGCGTAACTAAAGACAGATGGACTAAAGGATAGAGAGAAGGGAGAGGCATAAAGCCGAACTCATGCAACACTAAACACGCGTCGCGCGATATACAATTACCACTATCACGCGTGTAAGAGTCTAGGAATTAACAAGTTATAGCCAAAATAAAATGATGGTGCTGTCAGACAACACCCAAAATCAGAATCGCTCAGTGGTAGATTTTTTAAACCTCCATTGTACGGGAAATGGGCCACAAGTTACATTTGAACTGATTGGCTGGAATGATATGTAAGGCTAAACACGATTAGTCGGACTATAAATGCTATCCTTGGTTGTTAGGGGAGACGTAGGAAGGTAAAATTTTTTCAAACACTTGTCGAAACGTGGCTCCATTGGCCAGACTCGCTGATATACTCACTTAGGAGCGTTAGTTCGAGACCACTAGTTCAAATAAGCTTGATGAAGCAACAGTGCGTTGAAGCCAGCTCATATTTTTGCTAAATAAAAGCCTGGAACATAAGCAGATGGGAATTTGTGCCAGTATTTGTGCCAGAATTCATTGCTAGTCAACGTATCTGTGTTTATTTCCATGAATTGTGGTAAGCTTGAAACATTCAGTATCTTTTAATGAAAATTGAATGTGAATTGTTAATTTATGCCTGTATATATGTGTAGTTCAGTAGCAAACATGATGTAAAGCCTATAATGCTCCAGCCTGAACAGAAGGTGTCGGAGGGAAGTAAAACTGCATGGAATGGCCAAACAGTACACTGACACCTAGATTATTGATTAGACAGAAATAATGCTGGAATTGCAGAGGCGTAGTAACCATTAGGGAGGGAAATACTGGTATAAAGTATTTCAGATGAAGCTGACAGTTGGCCAAACGCTCTGAACTCAATGTTTGTGATGTATTGTGCTCAGTGTAGAACTAGAGTATCAATTAGTTATGAAGTAGAAGGTACATCCTTCTTGTTTTCAGGGACCGTGGTCTTGACGTTATTGAGCAGCACCTGGTCAGAGTTTTGCTGAATCCAGAGTCGGACAGCATACTCCTTGGTCCATTTAGCTATCAGTGAGGTGTCTCCAGAGCCCAGGGGAGAAATCGAGCAGAGGAGTCTTTTCCTGCCGCCATCACGCAAGATAAGCTGATCTGGCCAGCTGAGCTCAACATTATGTACCCCCATCTTAAAATGACATTGTACAAATAACATTAAGAGGGGAATTAAATTGTTTTAATATCAGGAACTGAGAACATCTCCAATACTAGTTCCAATAAAGACAAACTATTGAAGTCATGATGACAAATACCAACAGAGCTTGAACAAAACAAAACCAGTATTACCTCATATTACTACTACACAACTGACACACATAGGATACTTTTAATAATATATGTCACTACAATATTCATATTGATAAATTCTGTACTTATAACTTGTAATTAAAATTGATTGTGATTCCTGGTTCCCTTTGTATTTGAATCAGGACACATATACATTCATGACAGCAATGAATACATATTGTTATTTGAAAAGTTATCAGTGACTCCTTTAAGATATCCTTGTAGAGTGTTTTATGTATGTGAGTGTCACAGTGTTGTCAAGTGTAGTGGAATAAATTAAATTGTTTATCTGTCTGTGTTGTTTTGACTTACACTTCATCATACACATACCCTAGACATATAACGTAGTCATCACACTATTCCAGAATAATTCTGACTGAGGTATACATATGTGGCAGCAAGTAAGGTTATATATAATACACTACTCTTATTAGATATATATATACCTTCACAGCTGATCTCAGTCAGTACACTAAGTCCCCTATAAATATTTATAACATCCCACTTCACGACAGTTGTAATGGCTATCTTATCCATGGAGGCCTATCTGAAGTCATCTTTATATGACCATCAGCTATGCAAAATGCTATCGTATATAGATTTGGGTGTCAACCTCTGTCTGTAAGGTTAATTACACCCCCATTGACTCTTGAAATAATCCACACACTTCCAGGGATTCCCCCTGTGGTGAAACATGTTGTGAACCCAGCATTGCACACTAAGCTTGGAGGAGTCACTTGAGCACCAGACGTAACTCTAGCTTTATCTGGTTGCCTGCATGCAGGAGGATCTCACTGTGGATCCCGTGATAGGAGGAAAAGGGGGTGGGGGGAACTGAGAAGTGGCTCTGTGTAGGACGTGACGATTCCTTAGGAGAGCCCAGAACCAGAGCACAGTATGTTTGCCCTGCATATTTTGGAGAGCACCCTTGGATGGCGGGGAATGCACAGTATTCTTTCTCCTAGTTTGGGACCAGATGTGATGATTATTTAAATGCAAGCTAAGTCTGAGAAACTGGAGCTCATGACTTCAACTCAACACATTTCGGAATAGCAGGAAAGCCACAGGAGAAGCCTAGATCTACAGTGTAGATAATACCAAGAAGTCTTCAACTTTGCATTGGCTGAAAAAGGGCGAGAAGCTCAGCAGCCCTAGTTAAACAACAACAACTAGGACTATTTTCATTGCACACGGACAACTCCATCAGTGATCCGATCTCCTCCCTTAGATCACACAAGGAGGATCTCAGCACAGTGCACGAGCTCCGTAGCACCGACGAGAGTCCCAATGTGTGTATACATTTTATAAATTTTTTTGCAGTTAGTAGATTTCTGATGTTTAAATTTTGCCTGGGCCGCAGCCTTATGGCCTACTCTTTACGATTTCCAACTGCCGAAGGATTTTTAGTGTGAGCACACTGCACACGGGACTTCCTATTTTTTTGCCCTTATTCTAAAAGGCAAGGCATCCGATCTCACTACCCAGGAGACCAGGTGGAAGTATGACTTTATTAGGACCACCGGTTCTGAAAATTAAATTTCCGTAAAATTATATTCTCTCTACTTGGAATCGAACCCAGTACCTTTATAATTCGAGGCGGACGCCATAACTCTTAGCCACACCGACCCCCTGTAGAAGGAAGTGCAGGTAATAGATCTTCCGGCAGAGAGAACAGTTAATATATGCTAAACGATATTTTAACAAATGGTAACTTCGTTTCAAACAACGATCGCTTTTTATCGTATGCAGTTTACGAATAAAGCGAATGTTAGCAAGTGTCACAAATATATGTAAATAGTGCAGCAGTGTCCCGTCCACCTTGCTTTCCCGTCTTAGATTTATAATCTTTGTGACGCAAAAACATGCCATTTGCTGACGAAATTCATTGACTGTAGACTCACCTTTGAAGCCACGCCTATTTTTTTCTGCTTGCACGAGCTGCGAGTTTGTTTACTTACGTTCGAAACTGTCACTCATTCAGGTGAGCGTAGAACGCTTGTCTAACAGAAGTCCTCACGCCAGCGGAGCAGTCAGTATTACGATGACTGGCAGATTGCACGTGCCCAAAACACGTGGAAGGTAAACAACTTTGAAGTTCTCTACAAGGGGAAGCAAATCCTGTGATGTTGTACATACAGGAAGACAACCGCTGATATCAGAAGCCTTTGTTGTCGATGGCAACGTCGAACAGAGGGGCCGTAGAATTCTTTATTTCGGGAACGAGGCTTCTTGATTTCCCTGGCAAGGACGTAGGTGCGAAAATTCGCACCCTCTAGAGATAATTACACCAATTCCGTATATATTCTGTCTTCACTCTAAGTCAGTTATCAGTTCACTCAGGATATTTTGGAAATCTAGCTCGTGATTCTAGCCATTGTGAAAGTGTGTCATAGCATTCCGTGGAGATTGTTCAATTTCTGATAGCGGTAATAAATATTAGCATTTAGGTGATTTAATGTGTTAAAGGTTTATCATTATAATTCACTGGGATTTTTCTAAGTGTTAAGACTGGCGTATTAAATAACATATAGCTAACTTTTCCAGCCGTAATGTAAAATTTAAATCAGTCGCTATCACCCAGAAAGAGATGTTTTAATTGATTGATAAATACACTAGGCGACGGACTATTGACGGAATATAAATTTACTTCTAATTACGTGTAATTGTGTAAGTGACTAGTGTAATATCATGTGGCGAAACAAATAGCTAGTAATGACAAGCGATATTTGTAAAGTAGTCATAATTAAATTATCACTGATATTGTGCGCTGAGAGTTTACCGGGGCGGGAAGGGGAAAAGGCGCATACCTTAAAACCCAACCCAGGTGAACGAAGCGTGATAAGATAGGTTAAGACCTGTGTGCTTTTAGTTTAATTAAATGACAGAGTGGATAAGAGATCTTACTTTGCGCGTGATAGAATAGGATATTGATATTGTGATTAAATGTTTTGTTTTCTCTTAAATTTAGTACTGATGACAAACCAGCCTGCCAGCGGTCTAGGTCTAAGTCTAAATACAACCAGTAACAATTCTTAGTCTTTATCGGGTCTTCGATGTTGACCTGTGCGGTCCTCTTGCTTCATCCAGAGAGAGAGAGTCCAAACTTATAGACAATAAGAAGAAATTGTAAACTGGAGACACCAAATATCCAGATTTTTTTTTCCTGGATGATGAATACCCACAGGGACCTCTGGGTCCGAGGTATACACGGATCCATTCAATTATATCAGCCCGCTGTGGCAAAATATCTATACATAACATTGTTCCCGACTACTGACCATTGTGTTGTCAAGTGGATTTATCCATAAAGATTTACCCACCAGACATTTCCTTTAACTATTGGAAGTACTAACTACTGTCCACTGTGAACACTAGATCTTGGTAAATATTTTGCTACCTGAACTATCTGACGTGACATTATCATATCTAATAATCACCACCAAAGTAAGCGTTTCCCATTAGGAGGATTAATTATTCGTGGAGGAACTGGGGCTCACTTCGGCGAAGCACAACACTGAATTTTGTTACATGTACCGTGATGATTATGTTCAAGATGTTGTTAATCAACTAGTAGGTAAGCGAGATTGAATGTGGCCACAGATTGACAGAGAGTGAGTAAGAGGAGCGAATATTTATATTTGTATAATCATTGTACCCACTTCTATTTTTGTTCGTTAATACTGTTATTTTACAGGATAGATTAATTAAGAACTCTGTTCTTTACGTTATCGTCTATTTCTATACCCTAGCGCTAATCTTTGACCTTTTGGGGGTTATTAACTTCTTGCGGGATCTTGTCTCAACAGAGGGGATTGCACTTAAGGGTTTATTTTCCAAATTTCTGTAACCTATGATTATATATATATATATATATATATATATATATATATATATATATATATATATATATATATATATATATATATATATATATATATATATATGTTTGATGTGAGCAGTTTATATGATAATAAACTTAACAACACTTAATTACTTCTGTTGGTCAGCTCAGCCCATACCCATACTCCATTTATAATAGTTTTTTCACGTTTGTGTGTCTGGTTGTAACATAACTGTGTGGGTGTGTATAGTTAAACATATACCGGTATGTTAAATGTATGGAGAGTAGGATTGTCGGTTAACAAATTACAGTCGTAAAGATAGGCTGGACTAGAGTATCTTCTCAACCCAGTGACAGATTCTACCATTAAACTATTCACTCGTGAAATCTATTTCTCATACGTTAATTCTCACTTAATTACCACTTTGCCTGTTCTAGTCTGACGGAGCTAATCTAACTTAAATACCTATCAAATTTACGATAGCAAGCTAGCATACCGGTTTTCATTGAGACTGTTTTGAAAGTACCTTTAAACAAGGGGACACTGCTCTTTTAAGTCTTGGAATGTTGTTCTTAAGATCTCCAGGGGTTCGAGTTATTCACTCTTATACCCTTGCGGCAGTTTGGTGGTGCCGTTTTTGGGCTTTCTTGCAACCCCAGACGACTTCCCCAACTCAGTGGGCGCAGCTGGCGGAGATCACACCAGACCGACTAATTGACGTGTGTGCACTGCCACTAGAAAGATCGTTCTCTACCCTGCAAGGGTGTCACAAGCGCTGGAAAGAAAGGGCTAACCCGCAATTTACCTAATTGAAAAATTTTTTTCTTCTCCCCTCAGCCACCTAGAGATCTACCAAATGATCCTCTGGTATCTACCGGTAGATCAAGAACAAACCGTTGCCGATCCCTGCAGGGCATACAATATGAGAGGAAATAAAATCTAGAATTCACCAAGAATATGCACATAACGAAATAAATCAAGACACTTTTTTAAATGTTTCATAAATGAAAGTTTATTCGGTTAAAAATGCAGTTCCATAGCAGATACTGTTAGATACTTCACTATACTAGGCCCACAATCAAGAGGCAGTTCCCTTCCTTGCTGACTTTTCCTTTCCTAACTCAAGAAGAGTACGCACTGGTACCCTTCTACAGCTGCGTAGACTGGAGCGTGACCTTTGACGCGAGAGACCAGTGCTCTAAGTACTTTGTCAATCAGACGCTCTGTATTAGGTACATTAAAAATATTTTGAATATCATTAATTTGTTAAATGTTTATCAGAACACGGGTTAATAAATTAGTGAGACCCTTTTATTCAGTTTGTTGTCAACCAACAGTTTTCGTCTTGGTGCAATGCACGCTGCGCAGTCGGAATTGGGTGTCGGGAGTCGTAGAGTCGGTCGTTTTTTTAGTGCAGTAGGAGTCGTTAAAAACATATCCGGACTCGACTCGGAAGTTATGCCATATGACTAGTTAAAAAACATATCCGGACTCGACTCCGTAAGTTATGCCATATGACTCGTAAAAAACTGTAGTTAGTGTTGGGTGTCGGACTTCTAAAATTTCAAGAGTCGAAGTCGGAAAACTTTTTTTTTTTTTTACGCCGACTCCACAACCTTGGTACAATGTTTGACAGAGGTGCCCGCACATCATGTTAAAGCCTCCAGTTTCTGTCATGCTTTGGATTTTATTGAGAACAGGAATCACCGTGCTCTCTCCAATCCACAACTTGTTGTTCGATTAAAAAAATACTACTTTTGGAAAATTTCTATAGGATGATATTTGTTGTTTACCAGCTATTTCCCACTATCCTTTGACAAAGCTTCTCGTAACCACAGGGATCTCTACGTGTAACTGAGGTTTGGAGCCCCTGCCCTAAACCTTCAGTTAGATAGGTAGGTAGGTTGGTATGTGGATGGGTAGATGCTTGGGTTGATGGATGAATGGATAGATAGATAGATAGATAGATAGATAGATAGATAGATAGATAGATAGATAGATAGATAGATAGATAGATAGATAGATAGATAGATAGATAGGTAGGTAGGTAGGTAGGTAGGTAGGTAGGTAGGTAGGTAGGTAGGTAGGTAGGTAGGTAGGTAGATAGATAGATAGATAGATAGATAGATAGATAGATAGATAGATAGATAGATAGATAGATAGATAGATAGATAGATAGATAGATAGATAGATAGATAGATAGATAGATAGATAGATAGATAGATAGATAGATAGATAGATAGATAGATATGTCATAAAATTAACGAGTGATACAACGTAAAAATATCTCCAAAGGATAAAATGTAAGGATAAAAACCAATGCGTAAGCTGCTGGAATACATGATCGCCCGCGCCGCGGGTCATCAGGTGTTAGACTTGAAGGCAAAACGGAACGAGGATCAAAAGACAAAAATCTGACTGAACGCGTACTTGAACTAGCGAGGTTAATGGACGCAAATTGGTGGGGCAAGGAGGAAAAGTCACGCCCCCCCCCCCCCCCCCGTCCCCCCCCAAGTTGACATAAAGTAAGGAATTCGACAGAAGGGACCTTGGATATGATACGCCACAGTCATTTATTGGACGCTTTTGCGATACCAAGCCTTTGATTTGAATTCAGCGGCTAAACGCAGATGCTTGAAATATTACAAAATTTAAAAAGTAACTTTTTCTTAATATTAATGTTAGGAATATAAAAATTAGCTGGCCGGATGACCCATTCTGAGCAGTGAAATAATATACTTTTAATTTTACAGACGGATAGATAATAATGAAAATAATGACAAAAGACAGTGTTGTTCACAACAGCGAAAGACTGCATTGAATCAAAAGTGTCCCTATTTGCACAAAAAATCGCGACCTCGAGACGCAGGTGTTCAAATCTACTTAGCATGGAAGAGAAGGGATAGTGGTGGAAGCTGTGTCTAAAAATAACTTTTAACGACAAAATTTTGGAGGGGAGAGAAAGGTTGGTTCAAAAATCAAGTACGTTTTTGTAAAAACGCAAGTAGAGACGGACAGACTAACAGATAAAAATCCTTACTTGACTGAAGCATGACTGAAATGACTTTAGTGTAGGAAATTTGAATTTAAAAAAAAACCAAGGCATTGATTGGCCACAGACAATCATATTATCCGCGCTTAGACGAGCTTTTTTGCCATTCCTCAATAGTTGTCCAGTGATAGACACAGTAAATTTCAAGTGTGGTGATTTCCAAATGAAATAAATTGAAATAAGTTCAGGGACGCCATACTATAGCCAGCAGCTCAGCTGAGTTTTGCTAGCATTTCTGTGTTCTTTATTCATAATCTGGTAAGATTGAAATTATTTCTTTGTATATTTTGAATATTGTTTAATGTTCGAGTGATTTGATACTGCCATATCGAAATCTAGCCTTACGAACAAGTAAGGATTCGCTCTGGACCCCCCGCCCTAGTTCAGGGTCTAGGGACAAACAATATATAAACTACAGCAAGGTTTAGGAAGGGGTGATCAAGTGTTGAGAACAGTGAATCATATCACCTATCCTATTCTATGGCAGTGAGATAATGCACCTATTTCAGAATCTGTAGACTGGGGAAACTTACCCTATGCGAAACCAACTAGGTAAGATGTGCTGTCTGGTCAGAGAGAACTGACCCTGTTTATGTGGTGTTATTGTAATTTGTTATGTGTAGAAGTGGCTTATTAGGTAAGGTTCTGAGCAAAAACCAATACTTTATTTCAGAGCTGTGAGTTCGATCTTGACACTAAGGTGGTGTCAAATGCTGATTAATAATTGAAGTGAGGACCCGTGCAGGGTACATTTCGACAGAACATCTGTGTATTGCTCAAGCACGGAGAGGTGGGGCCATCAGATTCCAGCACCAGAACAAATCTGGCAAAGTTGAGTAGGCTAGCTGGCCTGCTGAACTTACACCAACTTCAAAAAACTAGCACCCAAGAGAATTTACTACTGAAGCATCCCATTTCCTTCTATCATTAATGGACAATGCTGTGTAGACATAAACAGGGAGGGATGAAGCCACCCCAACAGCACATCCATTCATAGTTTTTCCCAGAAAAATTAACATTACGAACAGTAATACTATAATTAATCTTGAAGATTGCATATGTAAACATCTTTCATTTAACATGCCATTTATTCATGCCATTCATTCATAAATTTCAAAATCTTTGCATAAGTTCTGGCCAAAATAAAACCTTGGTTCAGAACAAATAAATTTAAAAAAAGATTTTCTATTCTAAATTTAACCAGCTGAATTTAGTTCATTGTGTTATAAATTTTATTGATAGTATTAGACTTAATTAATATCTGTGGGTGTGTGTATATGTCCATACAACACATTGCATTCAGTACCCTAGATTTTAACGTAGCCACATTCATTAGTAAAAAAAAGATATGTGTGAGGTCATAAAGTGGTAGCACGAAAGGGCCTTCTGTATATTCACAGTTACAATTATCTCAGGAGCCTTCACAGCTGACCTCACGCATCACACTAGGTGATAACACCACCATACAATACCATCAAAATCCACTACAAGATAGATAGATAGATAGATAGGTGCTGTGGTAAATCCTGATTCCCACATTACATTTCTTGGAGCGAACCATCTCCTGTCATACGAACTTCAAAACATATTTGCATTTTTAAAAACTGTAATATCAATACCATTAATGATAATAATAATAATACTCGTGCATTAATATTAATTATTTTTTATAACTGTTGGAGGAACAAATAAGGATATCTAAATAAGAATACAAAAGGAAAGAGGAGCTTTGCATTGGGAAATGTGTAGGAATTTTTAGAAAAACCAAAACCAACACACAAATCAGAATTTTCAATTCAAATATCACCTCACTCCTTTTGTATGGCTCTGAAACATTGAGAACAATCAATATAGCAACCACAAATCTACATACTTTCAGAAATGGGTGCTTGCGTAGAAATAGAAGGATTGAAATGTTGTGACAAAGCCACCAACGTGGAACTGATGACAAGAACTAGACAAGTGCCAGTGGAACAAGAGATATGAAAAAGACGATGGCGATGGATAGGACACACACGTTGAGGGAACCTATTGATATAAATGCAAGACGGCCCTTGCCCTGGAACCCCCAACGTATAAGAAGCAGAGCTAGACAGAAAAACACACGGAGAAGAGAACTGAGAATTTAAATAGGTGAAAAAGACTGGAAAGACATTGAGCGGATGGCACGGGTCATGAAGACTTGGCATACGTTTGTTGAAGTCCCAGGCTCCTTGGAAAGCTGAAGGGTAATGAATAATAATCATCATCATCAGGTGCCATCTTCGCAACGAAGGTCGACTACAATGGATCTCCAACGTCTTCTGTCTCTTGGCTTGATGGTACACTCTGATAGACTCTTTCCTGCCCATCTCTTGATGTTATCTTCCCACTTATAGCGCTGTCTTTCTATGATGGTGCATTCTGATAGACTCTTTGCTGCCCATCTCGTGATGTTATCTTCCCACTTATAGCGCTGTCTTTCTCTTCCCCATTTGCCTTCAACTCTTCCTTCTATCCTTCTATTATGGTCGTCAGTAAGGTGTTATGTCTTTTCGGTGTTGTGAATAATAATAATAATAAAGACGATAAAACAAACCTACCGTATAAGGAAGCCAAAATATCTTGTGCAACCCTCGTTACCTCGACAACAGTAAACCCTTCACGCGGGTGTTCGTTTCTGCAGAACTAAACACGTGTACAATTTCCTCACTCCATTTTAAATCAAATCCTTATCTCTTTTAGAAACTAACTGGAATGATTATCAGTTTTCTGTCGCTATGAACACGTTTTCTGTGAACTTGTTAACACGCCACAATGGCCGCCCGGGTGTATCTTCAATTTTGTGTCAGCTGTGTAGAGATAAGCATCGGTGTTTGTTGTATGCTCGGTCCACATTCTTGTATTCAAACTTTATCAGTGTTTGAAAAGGTGAACATCATAATCTACACATCTGTAATCGAATTTAGATACACACTTTGCATGTAACACGGTTTTGTTAAAATGCACCAAATAGAACTTTCTTATCGGCTGTCTTCCTCCTGGCCTGGTTCGAATCTAGTCCTCGGTCCTTTAGAATGTGTCTAATGTTGTTCTTTCAGCGGACTCTGGGTCATCTTGGAGGTATGGATCCGAGGCTCTTAGTTTCCGATATTTATCGGAGCAGCCGATCTTATCCCATTCTGCAGACATAATTAAACCATCGTAATTTTTTAGGGTTTTTATTTACTTAAATTTATTTGGGCGCCTTCCCCATGTCGGCGACTGGAGCGGTCGCACCGCCTTTGTATATGTCAGTGTTAATTTCTTATAGTTTTCAATAAATATCTTACGCATCTAATAATTTTAATGCTTCTCTGATCAGTAATACTCTTCGCATTAACCACACTGTTTACCTTATCAGTAGTGGTTGTTCTATCTTTCCCCAAGACAGTTGCAATCTTTACATGGCGCGTTCCGGTCGGGGAACTTAATCGGGCGCCTGCGGAAGAACCGCACTTTTCTTCCCACAATACTTCGTTGTGCATGAAGTGTTATTTTTTTTTTTTTTTTTTTTTTTAAAAAGAAATGTTCCTGCCTCTGATGCTTTTAGGTGACACAATTTCTGGAATTTTCAGCCATTTATATTAAACAGTTCGGGTAAGAACAAATAAGTGTCTCCACCCTTCTTCTTCTTTGATCCTTAGTCGCCGACTGTGAAAGCAGTCAGTGTCCATTACAACTGGTGGAGTCTTGTAGGGCAGCAACAAACTGCTTCCACTTTCCTCGATCGGCGGCCATCCTTCGTACAGTATCCCAATTCCGGCTTATTTCCCGCATCTCGTCCCCTACAGTCCTCCGCCAGATTGTTTGCGGTCGGCCTCTCTCTCACCCTCCCCCAGGGTTCCATAGCACAGTTGTTCCCGTGACGGCATCGAGGTCTCCTCTGAGGACGTAGCCAACCCAACTCTAGCTACGATGATGCGCATGTCGCATTGGTCGCTCCCAGCAAGCAACTCTTTGCTGGTGACGATATTTGGCCAAAAGAGTCGGAGAATTTTCCCTAGGCAGACTGCGTGGAAAGAGGACAACCTCGACATCTCCCCGTCTGTCACTCTCCAGCACTCCGCACCACAGAGAAGCACATAAAGCACACAGCTCTCCTATAATCCCAATTCTGTGTTTGTACTTTACTAGGAAGACCTCCAGATGTTGGTTAGAACCAGCAACGGCTGCTCTCGCCACGGTTACTCTGTTGTTGATGTCTTCGCCAGTTCCGCCGTCTGGTGTCACACATTTACATATTTGGTCGATGAAGTCTCAATGCTTTTCATAGATGAAGGTTCAATGCTTTCGTGCCACGCTGTTTGCGTACTTCTGAAGCAAAACAGAAATAGATGAAATGAGCACAGGAGAAGGTAGAACCGTCATCGGGGCATGCAATAGAAAAGACCAGCATAATTATTTCCCACAATACTTTGGTGGGTGATGTACTCGTTCATTTATAACTAAAGAGGTGGATTTCCGTCTCAGTTATAGTAATCGCAATAGTTTAGCAGTAATTGGGTTGCGTCGTATGGGTTCTCTTGTTGTAGACAATTATTTGAAGGGGTTATATCATGGTAAAAATGTTGAGAAAATGTGATATAGATTGTTGTTGTTGTTATTTGACTAGGGCTGCTGAGCTTCTCGCACTTTAGCAGCTAATACCAAGTTGAAGACTCCTTGGTATTATCTACACTGTAGATCTAGGTTTTTCCTGTGGCTTTTCTGCCATTCCGAAAGGTGCTGAGTTGACTTCATAAACTCCAGTTTCTCCAGCTTGGCTTGCATTTAAAGGATCATCACATCTGGTCCCAAGCTAGGAGTAAGAAGCGCGTGGCATACTGTGCATTCCCCGCCATCCAAAGGGGTTCTACAGCTATGCAGAGCTAAATTACTGTGCTCTGGGCTCTCCCAAGAAATTGTCACGTCCTGCACAGAGCCACTTTTCAGTTCCCCCTGCCTATCTCTGGGTCCACAGTGAGATCCTTCTGCATGCAGTCAACCAGGTCAAAGCCACAGAATCACGTCTGGGGCTCGAGTGACTTCTCCAAGCTTAGTGTACAATGCTGGGTTCTCAACAAGTTTCACCTCAGGGGGGATCCCTGGAAGTGTGTGGATGATTTCAAGAGTCCATGAGGGTGTAATTAGCCTCACGGACAGAGGCTCACTTCCACGTCTGTATATTGTAGCATTATGCATAGCTGGTGGTCATATAAAGATGATTCCAGATATGCCTCCATGCAATTGATATAGATAATTATGAACGTTGACAATTCATTAACCTTATGTGGCACGCACAGGTACTGTAAATATGGGGTAAGTGTAAAAAAACGAATATTAATATATTTTGTAGGTTGTCACAGATAGGCTATTACCATTCATTTTGCGGTAATATGTCTCTCTGTGATAAATCATGTTTTTGCACGGGTTTTAACTTATATTGAACGCTGTATATTTAATACGTCATTAGTTGTTAATGACGTAACGCGTTTTGCACTAATTTATGCTAACGGCTAATATTCTTGGCTTTTCGTTACTCATAGTGTTCATGGTAAGACGTGTTTTATTCAAGCTCCAAGTATGGCGGAGGAAGAGATCTAAGTGGCGAATTTAACTTCGAAGGACGCCACTATATTATCGAAGCTGATTCAGAACTTATTAAGAAGTTCTATATATTACTGAAGAAATAATTCCAGTACTTTTACATTCACGTCGTCTGGTCCGCATTACTTGGGTGGTATGCACCTCTAGTACAGCGGCCAGAACTGAATGATTGAGACGAGACAGATTGAAGATTAACTACGATGTATGCCTAATATATATATATATATATATAAGACAAGATTTGAGATGGCCTCAGCTGCCATGACAAGGTTGAATGTGATATGGAAAAGTAACATCAGTTTTCCTGTGAAGATCAAATTATACAAATCACTTGTATTATCTATTTTCTTGTATGGGTGTGAGGGCTGGACACTCACTGCAGATACGGAGCGAAGGATTCAGGCTTTCGAGCATAAATGTTATAGAAGAATTTTGCGCATTTGCTATAAAGAGCACAAAACAAATGTCTATGTTAGAGAGAAGATAAACACCTATGCAGGCCACCAAGAACCACTTTTGTCAATAGTGAAACGTCGAAAGCTTGCCTGGTTTGGGCATGTAACTCGTCATGACTCCCTTTCGAAAACGATCCTTCAGGGAACAGTCGAAGGTAAACGGAGAAGAGGAAGGCAGAGAAAATCCTGGGCTGATAACATCAAAGAATGGGCAGGACACGGTTT
Organism: Oreohelix idahoensis; assembly: GCA_024509875.1. Classification (NCBI taxonomy): domain Eukaryota; kingdom Metazoa; phylum Mollusca; class Gastropoda; order Stylommatophora; family Oreohelicidae; genus Oreohelix; species Oreohelix idahoensis. The sequence continues at coordinate 399,215 of JAMPIV010005084.1, read as the reverse complement.
TTCCACACTTGTACGCATTGCTGAGGATAGAGAGCAGTGGAGGACCCTGTCTGCTGATGCTTCCACCATGGCACCCCTACGACCCATGACGGGTTACGGGCTGAGATGAGATGATGATATATATATATATATATATATATATATATATATATATATATATATATATATATATATATATATATATATATATATATATATATATATATATATATATATATATATATATATATATATATATATATATATATATATATATATATATATATATATATATATATATATATATATATATATATATATATATATATATATATATATATATATATATATATATATATATATATATATATATATATATATATATATATATATATATATATATATATATATATATATATATATATATATATATATATGCCTTGACCATGATGATGTTGTTCCTGAAGAAGATTAAATGTTGAATATGATTTGTGGACCCTCTAACCAACGACTTGTGTTCTTCGGCCAGTGATGTCCTGTAACGACCATACCCGTCTCCATTCGTGTTCATCAGTATGATGCATGTATGTTTGTGACTTTATATTCTCACCCATACCTAACTACAAGAAGATAACCACATGTGACAGTAAGCCATAAAGTCCCTGACCTTTTTACTTAGAACATATGGCTTTAATATATAATGATAGTGTAAATGCAACGTCCGTAAAAGGTAAGGGTAAAATTAGCGCCGCAGTTGATACTGCCACAGAGGAGTAAAGTGTTAGAGCCTTCACTATACTAGGTGCAGAGAGGTGGGGTGACCAGTTTCCTTCCTCGCTGCCTTTTCCTTCCCTAACTCATGAGAAAAGTCAGGTATCCATTTACAGCTGGGTAGACTGGAGCGTTACCCATCGTGAATCAAACTTGGCACCTTTACCACCAAGAGACCAGCGTTCTAACCACTCTGTCAATCGGACGCCCACCGTAACATGACAGAACACAAAAATTATTTAGTGATAATTACTGTATAAAGTTATTTATCACTCAAACTGTTGTCCGCATGCATAATGTATCAAATCAGCCGTTTTCAAAAATTTTCTCAAACCCTTTTACATAAATCTTCGTCAGCTCTTTATAACGTATATGTTACTGCTGTTTCGAAATCCTCTAATACAATGTTTCTTAACCTTTTAGAGGTCCTGCGCCCCATTACAGCATCATAAGAAGCCTCGCACCCCTTTACAGCATCTTAAGAAGTCCCGCACCCCTTTACAGAAGCCTCGCACCCCTTTTCAGCATCCGAAGAAGCCTCGCACCCCTTTAAGAAGCCTCGCACCCCTTTACAGCGTCTTAAGACGCTTCGCACCCCTTTACAGAAGCCTCGGACTACGTTACAGCATCTTAAGAAGCTTCGCACCCCTTTACAGAAGCCTTGCACCCCTTTACAGAAACCTCGCACCACTTTACAGCATCTTAAGAAGCCTTGCACCCCTTTACAGCATCTTAAGAAGCCTCGCACCCCTTTACAGCATCTTAAGAAGACTCGCTCCCCTCTACAGAAGCCTCGCACAACTATACAGCATCTTAAGAAGCCTCGCACCCCTTTAAGAAGCCTCGCACCCCATTTCAGCATCTGAAGAAGCCTCACACCCCTTTACAGTGTCTTAAGAAGCGTTGCACCCCTTTACAGAAGCCTCGGCTACGTTACAGCATCTTAAGAAGTCTCAAACCTCTTTAAGAAGCCTCGCACCCCTTTACAGCATCTTAAGAAGCTTTGCACCCCTTTACAGAAGTCTCGGCTACGTTACAGCATCTTATGAAGCCTCGCACCCCTTTACAGAAGCCTTGCACCACTTTACAGCATCTTAAGAAGCCTTGCACCCCTTTACAGCATCTTAAGAAGCTTTGCACCCCTTTACAGAAGTCTCGGCTACGTTACAGCATCTTATGAAGCCTCGCACCCCTTTACAGAAACCTTGCACCACTTTACAGCATCTTAAGAAGCCTTGCACCACTTTACAGCATCTTAAGAAGCCTCGTACCCCTCTACAGAAACCTCACACCACTATACAGCATCTTAAGAAGCCGTGCACCCCTCTACAGAAGCCTCACGCCACTATACACCATCTTAAGAAGCCTTGCACCCCCTTTACAGAAGCCTCGCACCCCCTTTACAGAAGCCTCGCATCCCCTTTACAGAAGCCTCGCACTCCCTTTACAGAAGCCTCGCACCCCCTTTACAGAAGCCTTGCACCCCTTTTCAGAAGCCTCACACCCCTTTACAGAAGCCTCGCACCCCTTTACAGAAGCCTCGCATCCCCTTTACAGAAACCTCGCGCCCCTTTAGAGCAACTTAAGAAGCCTCGCACATCATTATCTTCTAGTTCACAAAATATGCCAGAAATGAGAAAAAGAGGTTCAATTATGTTTTCAAAAAGTGTTATTTACAGAATGTGACTAAGGTTCGGTATTTAATTCACGAGAAGGGGGGGGGGGGGTGCCATCTGACTATTTATACAGTACTTACTTTTAAAAAGTTACTTACTAGTGTATTCCTCTTTTGGGGACTGGGGGTGTCATAGGTAACATCCGCCCCCCAGGTGCCAAGTACTTTAGGGACGCCCTTCCTCTAAGGTTTTAGGTTGTCTACCATAGTCTACCATAGTCTACCATAGTCTACCTTAATCTACCATAGGCTACCTAGTACCTAGTCCGTTAAATATCCGAATAAATAATGATCTCAGGTTTTCTCACTGTGTGTCCTATCCATCTCCGTTGGCGCTTGTCTGGTTCTTGTCATCAGTTCCACAAAGGTGATCTTGTCATCAGTTCCACATAGGTGATCTTGCCATCAGTTCCACATTAGTGATCTTGTCATCAGTTCCACATTAGTGATCTTGTCATCAGTTCCACATTAGTGATCTTGTCATCAGTTCCACATTAGTGATCTTGTCATCAGTTCCACATTAGTGATCTTGTCATCAGTTCTACATGAGTGATCTTGTCATCAGTTCCACATGAGTGATCTTGTCATCAGTTCCACATGAGTGATCTTGTCATCAGTTCCACATTAGTGATCTTTTCATCAGTTCCACATGAGTGATCTTGTCATCAGTTCCACATGAGGGATCTTGTCATCAGTTCCACATGAGTGATCTTGTCATCAGTTCCACATTAGTGATCTTGTCATCAGTTCCACATTAGTGATCTTGTCATCAGTTCCACATTAGTGATCTTGCCATCAGTTCCACATTAGTGATCTTGTCATCAGTTCCACATTAGTGATCTTGTCATACCACTTCAATCCTTCTACGCAAGCCTCTATTTATTAAAGTATTTACTTTTTTGATTGTTGTTTTTGTGCTCTCCTTGTTTCGAAGTCATACAACAGGACTGCATTGACATTTGAATTGAAAGTTCTAATTTTTTTGGCTCAAGAAGTATATGCAGAAATGATAATCTGCTGGAACTAAATCAGGAGATCTCGTAGGCTTTTCGACCAGACCCCGTCTTACACACTGCATGTTACGGATTTTTCATCAACAAAATTTCTGACGATAAGGGAATAATAGTAATCGAAAGTTTCTCATACCTTGGTCATATAATATCCAAAGATGGCAGATATGAAACAGAAATCAAGAAGAGAATAGGAATGGCCATAGCTACATTCAACAACATGAGACTGTTGCAAATAGGGTTATTTTTCAAAGGTATGTGTGTTCAAGTCTACGGGTATGCGATGAACAGGTATTCGATACAGATACTGGCCACCACTGTTGCAAATAGATTGTTTTTCAAGAGGTCACCACTGTTGTACCTCCGTAAAGCACGTGAAAGCCATGGCTGTCACTGATACTGATACAAAGGATTGGTGTATGGCAAGGTGTCTATTGATTATCTGCTGACGTTACTGTTGTGTTGTGGATCTGGTAATGTCTACAGTTGATACCTACATATCCGCCACACAGGCAAACACTGTAGAAGTCCACTGGTAAGCGGTGAACAGGTTCTCAATATAAATAGGCCACGCCCACTCCGGGGCTATTTCTAAATACGTGTTAAGTTCCCTGTCACCTCTGTAATATTAAGTGCGTGTGTTGGTTTAGTCGTTTACACCACAGGTACGTACACAAGAGTCATGGATGGTTGTAAACGACTGGTGACATTTCATATGGGTTTATTCACGTCACAACACATTGATATTAAATACACATAGAATACCGTTCACAGCACAACACAAGATATAAATTACCACATAAGGACTGCGCACTCGGCAGCTACAATGATATCATAATACATGGCCTAGAGTACTCATATTAAACTCAGCACTATAAAGAATCCTGCACTCAGCAGCTATCATGATTCATGGCCTAAAGTACTCTTATTAAACTCAGCACTATAAAGAATCCTGCACTCAGCAGCTATCATGATTCATGGCCTAAAGTACTCTTATTAAACTCAGCACTATAAAGAATCCTGCACTCAGCAGTTATCATGATTCATGGCCTAAAGTACTCTTATTAAACTCAGCACTATAAAGAATCCTGCACTCAGCAGCTATCATGATTCATGGCCTAAAGTACTCTTATTAAACTCAGCACTATAAAGAATCCTGCACTCAGCAGTTATCATGATTCATGGCCTAAAGTACTCTTATTAAACTCAGCACTATAAAGAATCCTGCACTCAGCAGCTATCATGATTCACGGCCTAAAGTACTCTTATTAAACTCAGCACTATAAAGAATCCTGCACTCAGCAGCTATCATGATTCATGGCCTAAAGTACTCTTATTAAACTCAGCACTATAAAGAATCCTGCACTCAGCAGTTATCATGATTCATGGCCTAAAGTACTCTTATTAAACTCAGCACTATAAAAGAATCCTGCACTCAGCAGCTATCATGATTCATGGCCTAAAGTACTGTACACTGCAGTTATAAACACTTCCACAATAATTCAAACTGCAGTTTCATACTACGCTGTACCCACAGCGAAAAATCCGTCGACATTTTAAATTCAGCACTGTACAGGCATTTTACACTTCCCAAAAACACAGGCTCGACTACTCCATCGAACGCCCGGAACACACTCTAGATAACACACTCGTCCCGCTGAAAAGCCGTCACGAGACTTTCTCACTGTTCACACAACACAAACAATTGCGGGCTAGCAGCGAGCTTCTCTCACCCAACTCAAAACAATACAGAATAAATATATCAGCGCTTTTCACGCTGTCTGTAATCTGTCTCTCGAAACTATCACGAGATACTCTCTAAATAATTCGATAGCTAACAAGCAACTAAGTGCTATAACTCAAAATCTATTTCAACTACTAACATACTCCAGTTTACTTCCCCTTACACCAGTTCTATTCTTAACATCTTACCTCACCCCCAGAGAAAAAAATTGATTCTATCAATTTTTTGACATATACATCCCCCAAAACCAAAAAAGGATTAAGAGGACAATGAATCTCTAACATATGCGTCTAAGAATTATCTTAAGTTAAGTCAAAATAAGACATCTACAAAATATAAGCATTAAGTGAAATGTAAAAATGAAGTATTCAATGTAATCAATTAAGCATACCAAAAATAATGCATTACAAAACCAAGTTAAGTGAATACAGAACAATTAAATAAGAAACAACCGATAGTACAAGAAAAGACAAGATCAAGCAAACGAAAAATTATCCGTAATAAAAGTAAGTATGAAATCAGAATATGAGGAAAAACAATAATATTACATTCAAACAATTTGTTATATGTAAAATAATTACAAATATCACAAGTAGCTACACTATATTAAGTTATACCATTAAAGTAACAATACATAGAATGAAAGTATAAGAAGCGAAAGAAGAAGTATACAAGGAGAATGAAGTGAAACGTAAATAAAGCACGAAATGTAAACAAAATATGAAACCATACTGAAAAGACAATAGAAAAGAAGGGATGGAATGAAGAATAATCAACAAAGACAAAAGCAAAAGGTATGAATATAGAGAACGTTGGTAAAAATATATACTAATAACTATTTAGATCAACAACGTATTTCAAAATACATACAAACACGATCGAAAAGCACAAAACAAAATAACAAAGTATTCCTATACTAATACCACAAAAAATAGTTTATAACTAAACAAAACATAATCAGTAATTTAAACAAGTTATACAAGTTATACATAGTGAACAATAAATTATCGATACCACACAAAAAAGTAATAGCATTGCTATAAGACCAACGCATAATCAAGCGCTAATACAACATAACATCCAAAAAACAAAAAAACAAAAACTTTTTTTTAACGAACTAACATTACTCTACATATCAAACATAACACATAGTCAACCGCTAGGCACACACAAACCAAAAATAAAAAATTACAATGTCCGGAAAAATTTTTTTTCCAAAAAATACAATACAAACATATTTCGTAATGCTAAGTTACATAAAAATAGTATTTTAATTTAATTAATTCAAATCTATAATTAACAAATTAACAAAAAAACTAGCTTTAGCAAAATGAGAGACATATAACAATTCCTGCATCTAAGCAAACACTAAACAACACGTGTAAGTTTTTCTCAAAAAAATACGTCACAGAGAAACACATAGAAAAACACACTATTACCAACATACAAGTTTGCAAATACATGAAAACAACGTAATGTATGTTAAGCAAGAGCTTAAATCAGATCTCTAGATTTCTCAATCAAATAACAATATCAGTAACCGCTGTTAATTTTCTCTATACAGTTCAATTTAAACTTTTAAATATTTCCGGCTGACAATCATGTTCAGCTTAGCTAAATTTATATCTATCTCCCCCTGATATATTAAAAGTAACTATTGTAACATTACAACTAATGAGTATGTGCATAGGGCTGGCAAACTCATCATGTACAAAACTATTCTACCCAACACATCTGTAAAACAAATACCAAAAAAAAAAACTTCAAGTTCTACACCAGAGTATAAAAGTCAATGATTATAAGGTATAAATAGGCATAGGTTTGTAACCAGTAAGGTTAAATATAAATCTGCTCATTGCATTTATGAATAGTAAACAACACGTCACTACCATATAACACACTACATATTATCCAAAACACAATAGTATAAAAATAGCATCAAAATGAACTAATTTATAATTAAAACCGTCATACATATCAAGAAAAACAATAGACATCAGATGATGCGTAAAGATGATATATAACAACCTATAATGATCTATGCAATAGAATACATTAACATCTTCTGTCCAAATAAACAAACAAAACAAAAAAGAATCAACCGCAAAAAAAAAATCTCCATAGGTCTTGCCGACATCTCATAAACACTAGGGGTAAAACGTCGAATGCATAGTTAGCACGCTGATATGTTTCGCTTGAGAAAACACTCGGGCACAATGTTGACCTATATTCTTGCCGCTACCGTAAACAGAAGCGCTGACCCTTATCGAGAAGTCGTCTCTGTTCAAAAAATACAAACGAAAATTTCCATTTTAATGAATGGTGAAATTTACTACGAACAACGGAGAGGTTAAACAAACAATTACCCCGCACTGTGGTCCGTGTAGAAATCTGGTCACCCCACGATGTCATCGACTCTTCCTTTATGTTCACAACAACATGATGCTCTTTCAAAATCAGAAACATAACAAGCAGTAGTATTTGGACATCATTATCATTGCTACTTTGCTTAATAACAATGCTTCTAGGCTCATGTCGAGCAAAATTAGCATAATTGCACTTATTATTCGTCGTTTGATCAAAATATTTATCATCATTTCCTCTTTGTTTGAGACCGTTATTATGTCTATAATCCCAGTCAGACTTGTTATGATTAACGTTTCTACTCCGCACAAAAAATATGTCAGAAAAATTATTGCACGATTGAAAACCTTTCTTGTATTTGTCTGTACTATTATTTTCAAAATTCTCAGAATTAAAATGTTGAGATACATTAACTTGTCTCTTATCTCTCTGAGAAGGAAAATTATTATCATATGAATTTCCTTGGTACTTTCTAACCTTAGAAACATCTCTCCTACAAAAACTCTTTCCATTTTTTTCTTTGACAATATGCTTGTTTGCAGTATCATCTGCAGATCTATAAGTATCTTTATCGTTACGCCTATAGTCCATCACATTTAACTTTCTTATCAGCAAAGATTGTATGAGGCTGGATCTTTGCTCTTTTAACCTGCTGGTAAACAACTTTCTGTCTAGCATTGTCATCCTTTACAGAAGACCATATTCCGCTGTTCAAAATAACATCGAGTAGACCCTCTACTCTTTTTGTACTTTCTGCAATTTCAACATTTTTTTGTGAAATTTCTTCACTTAATTTCCTATTTAATTTGTCAAATGTCAAAACTTTACTTCTCTCCTCTGTTAACAATCTCTCAATCTTAATCATCTCCTCTCTCTCAGTCGTTAACTCTTCTAATTTGTCTTTCTCATCCTTTTCTTTATTTGCTCTAGTTTGACATGTTTCATTACCTAATTTCTCACATTTCTTATCCTGAACTTTTAATTTGTCATGTATGTCTTTCTTTTCTTTCAGTTGGCAACTGATAATATCATTATCCTCCAACACCTCATGAAGCATATTTATATGTAAACTCTCTTCACGAACATTGCTCTCAATCTTTAATATGTCATACATTTCTTTTTTTCTCTTGAACTTCCTGTCTGAGATTACCAACTTCGTCATCTTTGTCTTTCACCCGAATTTCCAACTCTCTGTTCTTGTTCAATGCTGCATCTAACGCCGCATGTACTTTAGTAAGTTCCGTGTTTGACTTATCTAACTCATTTGCGATTTTAGAGACTGTTTCGTGTAGTTTACTCACTTCAGTAGTAACTTTTAAACAATTGTCCCCTTTCCCGTAGGGCACTCTGTTTGTTGACTTTTATTTGTTTCTCTCACTTCCTAATTCCTTTTTCTGCTCATCAGGAATACCGTTGTGGATTATCTTGAATATACTTTGCACTATCTGTCCGTGTTCAAGTTCAATATTACTGTTGCAAAAAACACACGAAGGTGCCGTAGCAAATCAACCAAATCCTTAGCCATTATTGAATTACAAAGAAGCTTAAAGTTATGTTCAGCAAATAACTCTAGAGATGCCGATACATTAACCAAAAAATCGTCCATGATCCATACTCCAAGTCGTGGACCTCTCAATCCCTTTTCATCTCTACCTATCAACAATGCACACTCCAACATAGGCCTTATATCTGCAGGATTATTATCAAAATCCATGGTGATTCAATCACTCAGTTAACTATATATCTATATCAGTATAATTATTAATGTCGCAAGTTTATGTTTCAAGAAGTTCTGACAATTACCCTTCCATTTCACACAGTTAAGTATGTATACCAAAAATATTATTCATAAACTTTGTATCATGAATTCCTTTTCAAAGAACCTTTATAACGTCATATGAGGGAAATCATCCTATATCATACAACCATCAATACTTGTGCACTAAATCCTAATAATATGTCTATATAGAATTAGACAACAAAAACAACAGATTTCAACAGTATAGGAGATGCAAAGCGCAGGAAGGCTCGTTGACATAGATGAAAGTGACACAGTTCACACAACAAAAAATAACCACTTATCTTGAATGAAAACTCCTCCGTTCCTTTCCGTTAACACCCTGGATATCACAAAGTTCAATGGTAAAACATTCGACAACAGAAAGGCATTGGAACTTGACACCTTGATTCCACTCAGGTCCTCGACTCAGCACGCTACGTGCTAACACACCGCACAGGAAAGCAGGAAATGGGTCACCGTCTGTCAATTTCGTTGAAAGGAGGTACACCGCTCGTTCATACTGCCAGATGATTACTTGTACTGGTATACAGACGCCACTGTATATCATGACATCTCATAATCTTGAGTAATAAATTCCTTGACTTGCGACTGTCACTTGAGTTAACAGTTCCCAGTTTAACTGATACAGAATAAGTTTTCCTTGGGCCTGGATACAGCTCTCAAATGTGATGTCTGTCTTTCATATACTAACGCCACTCAGGCTACAAGCTAACACTTGTGAATTAATATCACGCGAATTTCGCGGGTATCTGATCTTATAAAACTAGCACACCACTGTTGCACCCCCGTAAAGCACGTGAAAGCCATAGCTGTCACTGATACTGATACAAAGGATTGGTGTATGGCAAGGTGTCTATTGATTATCTGCTGACGTTACTGTTGTGTTGTGGATCTGGTAATGTCTACAGTTGATACCTACATATCCGCCACACAGGCAAACACTGTAGAAGTCCACTGGTAAGCGGTGAACAGGTATTCGATACAGATACTGGCCACCACTGTTGCAAATAGATTGTTTTTCAAGAGGTCACCACTGTTGTACCTCCATAAAGCACGTGAAAGCCATGGCTGTCACTGATACTGATACAAAGGATTGGTGTATGGCAAGGTGTCTATTGATTATCTGCTGACGTTACTGTTGTGTTGTGGATCTGGTAATGTCTACAGTTGATACCTACATATCCGCCACACAGGCAAACACTGTAGAAGTCCACTGGTAAGCGGTGAACAGGTTCTCAATATAAATAGGCCACGCCCACTCCGGGGCTATTTCTAAATACGTGTTAAGTTCCCTGTCACCTCTGTAATATTAAGTGCGTGTGTTGGTTTAGTCGTTTACACCACAGGTACGTACACAAGAGTCATGGATGGTTGTAAACGACTGGTGACATTTCATATGGGTTTATTCACGTCACAACACATTGATATTAAATACACATAGAATACCGTTCACAGCACAACACAAGATATAAATTACCACATAAGGACTGCGCACTCGGCAGCTACAATGATATCATAATACATGGCCTAGAGTACTCATATTAAACTCAGCACTATAAAGAATCCTGCACTCAGCAGCTATCATGATTCATGGCCTAAAGTACTCTTATTAAACTCAGCACTATAAAGAATCCTGCACTCAGCAGCTATCATGATTCATGGCCTAAAGTACTCTTATTAAACTCAGCACTATAAAGAATTCTGCACTCAGCAGTTATCATGATTCATGGCCTAAAGTACTCTTATTAAACTCAGCACTATAAAGAATCCTGCACTCAGCAGCTATCATGATTCATGGCCTAAAGTACTCTTATTAAACTCAGCACTATAAAGAATCCTGCACTCAGCAGTTATCATGATTCATGGCCTAAAGTACTCTTATTAAACTCAGCACTATAAAGAATCCTGCACTCAGCAGCTATCATGATTCACGGCCTAAAGTACTCTTATTAAACTCAGCACTATAAAGAATCCTGCACTCAGCAGCTATCATGATTCATGGCCTAAAGTACTCTTATTAAACTCAGCACTATAAAGAATCCTGCACTCAGCAGTTATCATGATTCATGGCCTAAAGTACTCTTATTAAACTCAGCACTATAAAGAATCCTGCACTCAGCAGCTATCATGATTCATGGCCTAAAGTACTCTTATTAAACTCAGCACTATAAAGAATCCTGCACTCAGCAGCTATCATGATTCATGGCCTAAAGTACTCTTATTAAACTCAGCACTATAAAGAATCCTGCACTCAGCAGTTATCATGATTCATGGCCTAAAGTACTCTTATTAAACTCAGCACTATAAAGAATCCTGCACTCAGCAGCTATCATGATTCATGGCCTAAAGTACTGTACACTGCAGTTATAAACACTTCCACAATAATTCAAACTGCAGTTTCATACTACGCTGTACCCACAGCGAAAAATCCGTCGACATTTTAAATTCAGCACTGTACAGGCATTTTACACTTCCCAAAAACACAGGCTCGACTACTCCATCGAACGCCCGGAACACACTCTAGATAACACACTCGTCCCGCTGAAAAGCCGTCACGAGACTTTCTCACTGTTCACACAACACAAACAATTGCGGGCTAGCAGCGAGCTTCTCTCACCCAACTCAAAACAATACAGAATAAATATATCAGCGCTTTTCACGCTGTCTGTAATCTGTCTCTCGAAACTATCACGAGATACTCTCTAAATAATTCGATAGCTAACAAGCAACTAAGTGCTATAACTCAAAATCTATTTCAACTACTAACATACTCCAGTTTACTTCCCCTTACACCAGTTCTATTCTTAACAGAGACAAATACTAACATAAAAACAACTAACTCACAATTCAAACTGACAATCATCAAATGCTATATATATTCTTCTTTATTGTTTGGTGTAGAAACATGGACAATGAACAAGCAATTAGAGGAAATAATTAAGGCTTTTCAGATGTGGGTATATAGAAGAATAATGCACGTCTCAAGGAAAGAGAAGAAAACAAATAAAAAGGTCATAGAAAAACCTAGAAATGAAAAGAGAATTAATGAAGGAGATAAAAATTAGACGGCAAAAATATTTTGGCCATGTAAAAAGACATAACACCGGACACTGAAGACCATAATAGAAGGCAGAGTTAAAGCTAAACATGCAAGAGGAAGACATCGCTATAAGTGGGAAGATAATATCAAAAGATGGACAGGAAAGAGTCAAGACACAGTGCACGTTGGAGATCCATTGCAGCCGATCTTTGATGTGGAGATGGCACCTGATGATGATGAGTGTGCAGAAGGCGGGAAAAATGAATTAGGAGGAGTAAAAACAGTGTACTTGAAATTTTAGGATATCTTGCAAAAAAAAATTAATAAATAAAAGGAAAATAAAGAAAGAAAGAAAAAGAAAAAAAAACGAGTAGGATAATCTATTACGCATTTTATTTATTTTTTTATATACATAATATTTTCAAAGGGTAAGTGATTTATGGTTCACCCTGTACAGGGTAATCGAAAAGGTATTCTCAATTTTTAAAGTGTTATTTCTTGACACCTATCCAAATAATTTAAATGACTCGTGTTATTTTACCATTACAGCAGAACGAGACATCCGGCCTGTCAAACACGAGACATCCGGCCTGTCAAACACGTGACTTAAGACGGGCAACAATTTTTGCAACGTCACTTTATTGACCAATTATTTTCTTTTATTCGATTTTTTTTTTTTTTAGATAACAAATAAAACTTATTATTCGAATGGTAGTCACTGCTCATTGTTATGGTATTTTGTTTCAGGGATAGCTAATAACCAGTGCTATGTAAAACCAATCCTGACATATGGACGTGAGTCAAGGAAACATTTTAGTAAACAAGTAGGACAAACACTAGAGGCCACAGAAATGGGGTTTTACAGAAGAATGTTAAAGTACCGCGGACAGCTACAATGAGCAATGAGGATGTCTTGATATGCCTCTTCTTCTTTTTCCTCTCCTTCTGCGTTCAGTTTGTAGTCATGCTAAATCTGCAGGTCTGTCGCCAGGACGAAGTCCATTGTCTGTTCCAGGTCAGCGCGGCAGCCCCATAGCTTCCGTCCAAGCTCAGCATCCTCTGGCCAGGTCAGACGTCGTGGGGCATCATGGGTGGAGCAGTTTTGGAGAAATGTGTATAGGTGTCTGGATTCCGGTTCCATGTGGACATTCATTTGTTTGAGTTATCCCGAGGTGATAGAGGTGGCCTGGTAATCTGCAACGGCCAGTTCTCAGGCGGAAAATGATGGTCTGCTGGTGTCTATTAGGGTGGTGGATTAGGTCTGCTGTGTATATCATCTTCCTTCTTCCATTGGCATTTGTAGTTGTTGTGGATGATGGTTTTAGCTTCTCGATAGGGCAATGGGTGGCTGAATTGTTCCATTTTACTGCCACGTCTAGATAAAGCATCTGCTCTCTCATTTCCGGGGATTCCACAATAGGAGAGTAACCACTGATAGGTAATTGTTGATGACCTTTAGCTGATGTTAAGCCATGAATTTCGTTCTCTCTGGATATAGCTAAGGAGTTCCATGTTGGTCGAAGGGCATTAAAAGCGCACCTGGCTCTGTTTATCTTTGAGCAGACGTCACCAGCTGTTCCCTCCTCCTTTGTCAATGTTATTCCCCAGATATGTAAAGCAAGAAGTATACGCAGAAATAATAATCTACTGGAACTAAATCAGGAGATCTCGCAGGCCTTTCGACTAGACGCCCGTGTTCCAATCTACATGTTATGGAATTTGTCATCAAGTAAATTTCTGACCATAATGGAATAATAGAGTGCGAAAGTTTCTCATATCTTGGTCATATAATAACAGAAGATGGCAGATGTGAAAACATGATGCATGTTTTCATTTCTGGTCTTGAGAGGCCTATCCGCAAAGGAAGCTTATTCCTGATGACGAAGGCTGAAATATGTCGTGACAACAGGAAAGGCAGGAAGAAAAAGAAGATAGAGGAAGATACATATAGAAGATACATATAGAAGATACATATAGAAGATACATATAGAATATACCGAACAGTTTGACAACATGGTATGGAAAGAAGTCAGTAATATAGAACAGATAAATAGTTTAGGTGACATGAAACTTTGAAAAGATATAATCACATACGCCACTGTCACGAGACAGATTTTGTGAAGCATCTTACTGTCTAATATTTGGTGTATACATTGGACGGACACTCAAGACAGTACGCACACAAATGAATAACTTGACAGAAGTCTGGGTCACAGTTCCATACATATAATCTCAACAGCATAGTCCTGGACATCAGTAACAATAGTACAACAAGCTTGCATCAATATAATATGTGGTACAGTCATTCTAACGTACTGGTTGCAACTGCATTCAATGTAAGTGCGGCATTCACCACTGGCACACATATCTCTATGGTCTGCATTCAATGTAAGTGCGGAATTCACACCTCGCACATATATCTCTATCTCTGGTCTAATCACCAGGCATCCAAGTTCCTCCAGAACTTCACAGCGCGGAAAAACCACAACGAGCTTATAGTGTCGATACACAAAAGCTTTCTATCAAAGCTCCTATTAGACTTCCAAATGCTGGAACAGCCAGGGTCTTATAACATAGACCTCCTCTTGGCGCGGGAAAGCAAACAACGCGCCTTCAAACAATAACATTTAATGGTCTTACCATAGACCTCCTTCTGGCACGGGAAAACGACACGCCTCTTAATCCACCCACTTCCAAGCGCGGGACAGAACACAACGCGCTGGTAAATAACAATATATAAAGGCCTTGTAAATACACATCACACGGAACATCATCACGTCACATCCAATATATCATAATCAAAATCACAGACACTATTCACATACTCTAGAAAACACCGACCGTCTCCGACGACGGATGGCCACAGACTCCCCTTAACACCTCAGTATACTTCTCTGACAAGTATGCTAACTACATTTACTCCGCATGCTTTTCTCATGTGCCCGTAAACCTTGATTCACACATGTACGCCCCTGAGGATTCTTCAACCATGCTACGTGCTTCTAACAGTGAACATTTAAATGTAACATTCCAAGCTTGCATACTTCAATAATAATACACTCTAAACAGGTTACACCATTCTCTTTATACACATGTATACACGTCATGTATATCATGACATTAACCCTCTCTCCAAATGAAAAACGCAGTTTTTCACAGGAAGGTGATGTAGGCTTCGCCATAGCAATCATACTCTACTGGCAAACCAAACAAAATTCCATCCTATACAACATCAGACTGTGTTGGATGCAAGTCTAACAATGTGTGCTTCAGTAAATATATTAACCAAATCGTAATTGGATTCACCAGATAAAAATACATAGGTGAACTAAAAGGTACATCAGCACTGTTCATTAACTCTTAGTATACGAGCGGCCTTCTAGAGAGGCCGATGATCGATCCCCGTCAATAGCGAAAATTTATAGCTGAATGCATGTTTAAAACCACTGAACAATTTAGTTACATGCATGATATAGGGGTTTCATTTCTTCACATTTTGATATATAACACTTATGTTATCTTTATAAATAAATTATTTATTGCAAAATCTGTAATTGTAGTCATGAAAGGCTGCTCGTATACTAAGAGTTAAGTAATATATTTATGTTATAAGTAACGCTTAAAACTTATCAAATAATTCAAATAATCATAAATGTGATTTATGTAAATAAAACAATCTATACTAAATGCTGAATTCCATCTGTAAATAATGTCTCCACTGATCCAAAAGCATAGTATTGAACTGACGTCATAATAAGAAGAAGTATCAGTGAGCAAGCCTGCTGATGACCACACATCAGATGCTGTAGTGATCGACTCTTCCACCAAAGACACTGGTTTCTCATGGCATAGCATGCTTTCCTAAGGATAAACCAAATTAGGCAAGAATAAAATCATTTGCCTTGGAAAATTTGTATTACATTATGCCATATCATATACCCTTCTATATCCACCCTATTCTACTAAACATTCCCAGTGGGGTGACAAAATAATCAATTAAGGGATGATATACCCATTTCAGTCTTCGTGATCAGTGGCCTTATATACTACACCCTGTACCTCCCAATTAAGCTTTCCTACTTTAGTTAATGAAATAAGTGAATCTAAAACAACTAGTAATACTGACTTGTAGTGTACACCTGTTGACTAATTGTTGTTTATATACACTCTAATATCAATAACTCAAATTTCCATTCTTGAAAAATATTAAGTCTCTAAACAACAGTCTCTTGGAAGGCTATAGCTTTCAGCCTTGTTCTTTGCACAGTAACTATTACCCCCCCCCCCCCCCCCTGCTGAGTCATTACAAGTGCCAATCTCTTCAAATTAACATCAAAACTATTTCCAATCTAGAATCCATCATCATCATTGCCATGATCACAAAAGTATTTCCAAATAGCACATTATCTTTAATAAAGTAAACAGAACATGTATGCTCCATTTATCTGATGGTAATTTCCTGATGGCGTTGAACATTAACAACTTCAATGGTTCTTTACCTTTATCCACGTATCTGTTTTTGAAATTGAAAGATAATATTAACTCTAACTGGTCTGTAACTCCAGCACAATTCCCTTTCATACCATTCATCACAGTCTTCCACACTTCCTTCCTTGAAGCTTCAGTCTCTTCCAGTACTGCTTTCTTGGCAACAGATGTAGCATCCTTCATCTTCACCCACCTATAATGCATCTGATCATCTCGAGGTTCCTTCTCCCAGTCTGATGGATCTGTGTCACATGCAGCCTCATGTTGCTCCACCGTAGAATTACGGGGACAATGTAAGCAGAAACTAACCATAAGAGTTTACACATGCATGAGAACACACAATACAGTAGAAGAGGTCAGTTGCACGAAAACTATAGATGAGTATTAACGAAACAAAACGAAACAGGACAAATTGCCTTGCAACGAAAGTATAAAAAAAATAACACGCACAAAAATACATAAATCACAAACTTCAGTTTCTAATACATATTAATAAGAAATTATACGTATTTTTAATACAGATAGTCTCGTTGATCTCGACCGTAGACTGATGTTCAATGTGTGTTGTTTATTCCACTTCTCATTTCCGATTGCTTGATGATGAAAATGACAGCACAGCACAACACAGCACATCACACGTGACGTACAACCAGGTCCTCTGATAAGTTTTGATGGGCCAGTACACACCGTCAAACACTGCAATGTTGAAAAACACAGGTTCCCTCAGGCAGATTCCACTGTAATGACTTGTCCGGGTACACACAATAACAAGGTTGTCCTTGCACACAACGATGTCTGTCAGTAAACAGGACTAGCTCGACCGTGTAAATTAGGCGATAATTGGGTCACAACAGGACCGCTGTACGCTGATTGGCCGAAAGTTCATGCACTTCGTGTATACTTTTCTGGCTTGAATCAGGACCGTAGAAGACCAGCTCTCAGTAGAAATTACCGTCTGTCTTGATAATTACGTTTACTCAAAATTGAAATCATATGTGGGGACGTTGATATCTGATGTTAGCAGACTGTTTAATACTCGTATATTACGTGAATTTGATGCATATAGACACGTCTTTTAGATTAATTTCACTATTGTCAAAACACTTCATTTATCGTCCAAAGAATTTCTGAAGATGGTACCACACATAAAGGTTCCAGGGGTGGGTTGGTTGATTCTCCGTAGTACTCCTGGGTTCAGAAAAGTCCTTATGCGAGCCCCCAAGTAGATGTCACGAGACAGATTTCGTGAAGCATCGTACTGTCTAATATTTGGTGTATAAATTGGACGGACACTCGAGACAGTACGTACGCAAATGAATAACTTGACAGAAGTCTGGGTCACAGTTCCATACATATAATCTCAACAGCATAGTCCTGGGCATCAGTAACAATAGTACAACAAGCTTGCATATATACAATATGTGGTACAGTCATTCTAACGCACTGGTTGCAACTGCATTCAATGTAAGTGCGGAATTCCCCCCTCGCACACATATCTCTATGGTCTGCATTCATTGTAAGTGCGGCTTTCACCCCTCGCACATATATCTCTATATCTGGTCTAATCACCAGGCATCCAAGTTCCTCCAGAACTTCACAGCGCGGGAAAACCACAAAGAGCTTATAGCTTTCTATCAAAGCTCCTATTAGGCTTCCAAACGCTGGAACAGCCAGCGTCTTATAACATAGACCTCCTCTTGACGCGGGAAAGCAAACAACGCGCCTTCAAACAATAACATATAATGGACTTTCCATAGACCTCCTTCTGGCACGGGAAAACGACACACCTCTTAATCCATCCAATTCCAAGCGCGGGACAGAACACAACGCGCTGGTAAATAACAATATATAAAGGCCTTGTAAATACACATCACGGGGAACATCATCGCGTCACATCCAATATATTATAAACAAAATCACAGACACTATTCACATACTCTAGAAAACACTGACCGTCTCCGACGATGGATGGCCACAAACTCCCCTTAACATCTCAGTATACTTCTCTGACAAGTATGCTAATTACATTCACTCCGCATGCTTTTCTCATGTGCCCGTAAACCTTGATTCACACATGTACGCCCCTGAGTATTCTTCAACCATGCTACGTGCTTCTAACAGTGAACTTTAATATACCAAGCTTGCGTACTTCAATAATAATACACTTGTTAAACTCTGTGTAGTTGTTAACTCATACTGGCTACTAGTTGTTGAATCACGCTTTATTTGTTAAATGACGTGAATGTCCACCAGTTGATAAATGTAGATGTTGGGACTGGTGTAGTAAAGTGTAACGATTGTCAACTCATTAAACCCAGCACAGTTTTGGTCATACAGGTCATCTTGTCCTGGAACGTGATGAGGCTCCGACAAGAATGTGAGTGTAGACAATGAGTGTGTATATGAATGTCAGAACGCGAATGGTAGAATGATTCGATAGAGTTGACAGGTTGGTAGTACATCACTCATACTCACACTGTTCGAATTCAAGAAGTACTGGAACTACGGTGGTCTTTTTTATAACATTTAATGGGACGCACACTTGGACAGTACGTGTATGGTTACAGGAACAAATGTCGACATAGACAGCATAATGTTGATCACAGGAATATCATCTTAAGTTAGCATTCATGCTTGGCAAATATCATAATGGAGCATTCGTAAATAAGCATTCAGAGTTCCATCATGTAAATCATCTGGCTTTACTGACTGGGCACGTCAGACCATAACCAATATATAGGAAGGCTCCTAGACTTAACCTCGTCTAGCGAATATCCCTTCACGTAAAGTTCAATATATATATTTCCATAAAGATATAGGAATCCCAGACATGGGTTCTCACATGTAGCAGTGATCTCTTGGTTCATCGAGCGATAGTACAGGCATCCCTTTTTCTCACTCGATAAATACAAAGTATATGAATTTCAACATGGCTGTGCTTCTCTCGTGAGCTTCACTCACTATTGGATACAGACCAAAATTGGTCATTCGTTAAATGTCCTCATTTCTTCATAGCTTCTCTCATAGAGGTAATTGAATAATATCATACAATCTAGTGCGGATACATAGGAATGTCATCTTCCTTTGAATAAATATTCTTTTCAAAAGTACCACTGTGCATCTGCTTATCGACAACGATGGCGAAGCCCAAGTTCATAATAAATTGTGGTTTTACCTTTCTATGCGAAATATAACTTTGCCATTCCTTGGCAAAAGAGAATAAACACTGGGGTAAAGTACATACAACATGTCTAAATGACTATCACTTTTCCCCATCTACTTATAGATCACTTTTCGGCGATAAGCCGGCTACAACAAAACTCGACATCTCGACAGGATGGCAGCCATGAATCACACCCCTCGCTAGCGATACTTCCGCTGCATAGCCTTTGACCTTTTCTAGCGACAACCAACATAGTTCGACTTAGAAATGTAAAGATATCCATATATAAGACAGACTCGTCCTACTCATACAAACACTACGTATAAATTCAGGCCATAGATATACTGAAGCAAGAACAATCTATTCCTACCCAGCCAAAGAATAAATCGCAGTAGGCCTAGACTCGTCCGCGGAGTCCGATCGAAGATGACGGAACTACTTTCAAGGGAAGTAACTCAAAAATGACTTCTCCTTAAGCACTTAAAAAGGAAATACTTTGTTTACAAAATATTTGCGAACATAATAAGTATATAAATGTATTATATTACAAGATAGTAAAGATTGCACTTTACAGTCTTACCACACCTCCCGGGAAAAAAAAATAAAAAATTTTTTTTTTTTAAATACATCTAGGAGCAACGTAGAATAGGCTCACAACGCAAGAATACTGCGCAGATGAAAATATCAGGAATAACTATAATTCCTAATATGACCGGTGAGAATATATCTCAAAATCTGAGAGAAATTGTTTCTCTACGAATAAATGTTTCCAGGAAGGTGTGATGTACGTATAATACAATTCTGGTAATTATACAATGCATACCAAAAATTCACACTATAATCTTAAATTTATGATTTATGAAGAAACAATCATCAAAGAACAGCGGTGAATAAACATCAATAAACCGCTAAGTAGCGATACCATCATTCTATTATTAAATTACAAATGTGTATCTTAGTAAAGAAACAAAAAAAAAATAACTGTTGTAAAGTTATACATATTAAAAAAAATCCAATATTTAACAGTTAAGTGGCATCATGTGGGCATCTGGACAGAATGTCCGCCATCACATTTTCTGAACCACGGATAGCTCGTACCGAGAAATGAAAAGGTTGAAGAGCGATTGCGTATCGAGTTGATCTCGAGCTCTTCAAGTTCTTACTTTGGATAGCCGTAAGAGCTTTTTGGTCAGTTTCCACTACGAAATGCGCGCCCAGAAGGAATCTTTGGAGTTTGAGAATTGACCAAACCATTGCCAATAATTCACGGTCTAAAACCGAGTAATTCCTTTCTGCCGCATTAAGTTTTCTGGATATATACATTACAGGATGCAGAGTTCCAGAGTACTCTTGCATTAGTGCCGCTCCAATCCCAGTGGATGAAGCGTCACTACGAAGAACAAATGTCTTATCTGTTGTAGGTAACACTAAAATAGGTGGTGATGAAAACATAGTTTTGATCTTCTCTAGTGAAGATTGGCATTCATGAGACCAGTGAACCATGTTAGGCGACCCTTTCTTTAATAGTGTAGAGAGAGGTGCCATGATAGAGGACAGATTCGGAATGAAACGTCCATAAAATTGTATGAGACCTAAAAGACTTCGCACTTGCTTTTTAGTCCTAGGGATAGAGATGTTAAGTATCTTAGTGATATTATGGTCTTCTGTCTTCAAGAAACCGTGACCTACTCGATGGCCTAAGAAAGCAATTTCGCTAAAGCCAATACAAGCTTTGGATGGTTTTGCTGTCAGGTTATACTCACGCAGAGTTGATAATAATTCAACTAACCCTGAATAGTGATCTTCCCAAGTATCGCTGAAAAGACAGATGTCGTCTAGATAAGCAATGACATCTGACCGATACGATAGGATTCGACGCATCATGCGTACAAATGTAGCTGGTGCGTTCATAAGGCCGAAAGGCATAAAATTCCATTGGAAAAGGCCTCTGGGAGTAGAGAAAGCGGTAAGAGGTTTGGCGCGTTCGGATAATGGAACTTGCCAATATCCTTTAGACAAATCAAGTTTAGTGAAAAAATGCGATTTAGAAAGACGAGTAAGTAGCTCTTCTAGTAAAGGCATAGGTTCAGCATCGAACTTCGTAACTTGATTCAATTTGCGATAGTCAACGCAAAGACGTATGTTATTGTCTTTTTTTCGAACAATAACCATCGGCGAAGAATATGCAGAAGTGGATGGTTCGATTATTTGTAAATCTATCATTTCATCCAACTCCTTTTCAACCTGTGTTTGGAAATGTATAGGGATAGGATAAGGTCTAACCCTAATTGGAGTATGTTCAGTTAGAACAATGTCATGCTCAATGACATGAGTTTGTCCAGGGATGTCAGTGAGGACATCCTGAAATGTTTGTAACATAGACGAAACTTGTCGCTGTTCTCCTAGAGACAAATCAGGAGAAACAGTAACGTCTTTCCATGATTCACTAGAATGAAGTGGGATCATTGGAAGCGGGAGATTAACATCCGAAAAACTTGTTTCCTCATCCTGTATTACAGACAGTGATGAGTAATGACCATGTTTGACATGAGAATCGTCCGTTGCCTGGAAAATAGGCTGTAGATAGTCAGGACGTTCATGGAACTCCGTAAGCATATTGATGTGGAAGGTTTTATGCTTCCCGTTGATATCGACGATGTAGTCAACATCTGAAATTTTCGATATTATATCGTACGGACCTTTCCAACTAATAAGGAGTCTATTTTCACGACAAGGTAGCAAAACAAATGCTTTGTCACCAGGACAAAGTTGTCGTAAAGTTCTCTTCTTATTAGCAAATTGTCTTGCCTTCTGCTTAGCAAATTCAGAAGAGGACGTTGCCAATTTGCATGCTTCGATAATCTTTTGTCTCAGCGCGATGACATACTCGTAAGAAGATTTTGTGTCATCGTCAATATTGTCAGCTGTTATAAGATCATGCAGCAAAGACATTGGGCCGCGCGGTCGCGCGCCAAAGACAAGTTCAAAGGGAGAAAACCCTGTATGTTCATTGGGGACCTCTCTGTACGCGAAGAGGGCCGCGGGTAAAACCCTATCCCAATCTTGAGGATGATCCTCAGTTATCTTCCCTAATAAGTTCTTAAGTGTTCTATTTAGTCGCTCGACCATCCCATTGGACATAGGATGATAGATGCTACTCAAAGATCTCTCTATCTGTAGAGTAGACATTACTTGAGACATGGTATCCGATATCAGTTGGGTGCCATGATCTGATAATATTTCTCCGGGGAATCCCAGCCGAGAAAATATAAGCCAAAGAGCATCTGCAATGTCAGCGGTAGTAATGCTCTTTAGAGGGATAGCCTCTGGCCAACGTGTGCACATGTCTACACACGTTAAGATAAACTGATGTCCTCTAGCAGATTTGATCTTGAATGGACCAATGATGTCTATCGCCATTTTCTGGAATGGACGAATAGGAATATCTGCAGCCTGAATAGGCGCAGCATGACGAGGACCTTTGGATTTGACTTCTTGACATACTTTACAGGATCGACAATAGATCCGTATGTCCTTGTTCACAAAAGGCCAAAAGAAAGCCGCAAGAACTCTTGACTTTGTACGGGAAAAACCCATGTGACCAGCACACTGAGAGTCGTGTGCATGTTGTAAGATCTTAACTCTCAAATTCTTGGGTACAAGAATCTGAGAATGACTTGACTTAGTGGAGTCTTGCACCATACGTACAAGTACGCCATTCTTCATTGTAATCCAAGATTTACAATTTGAATCTTTATTCGGATCACCTTTCGTTACAAGAGTGAAGAATTTCTTAAGAGTCGGATCTTCTTCTTGTTGTTTTATAAACGAGTCACGAGAAATTACCAAGGGATCATCTTGGTTATGCACTTCATTATCTTCAACAGATGAAGTTTCAGGCATATTGAGAGCTTGAGCTCTAGTGACTACCGCATTAGCAGATTGCATATTTTGATTTTCCCAAACGGAAATTTGCTCCGGAGTGCATTCTTTGACTCCGTGAATGCGACCGATGATAAGATCAGCGATCGGATTCGGCAAAAGACATGCGTGTACATCTCCTGTGAAGAAAGGAGTAGCAATCCTAATGATAGCGGTAGAGTATTTCTCTATGGTGCCGCCAAATGTTACGCATTTGACTACTTTGCCTGTAGAATGAGAAGGATCTATGAGTGACTGCCTAACCCCAATAGTTGTGCATCCAGAATCAAAAAGTACTGAGACTGGATTGTCATTTACTAAACCTTTGTGTAAGACAAGAGAACCTCTCCCATCATGCGCGATTGACGCAGGAAGAGCGGGAAGAGGATGGCCACAGCTTAAAGTAGACACTGTGGTTGGCTCAAATAATGTTTTGCATTGGGGGCACTGAGATGCTCTCCCAAAATCAAAAGCGGCACATGCCATATTATTAGAGTCATCATTATCTTTATTTTGTTTATAGGCTTCGTGGGACTCTTGCTGTGCAGAGTTCGCCTGGTAATGAGCTTTATGTTTTTTGAATTGTGCTCTACCTCTGTTATTATTGCCTCTGTACTTATCATTGTTTCCACTATTATAACCCCTACTCGGGTTTGAATCATAGCTCCTTTGGTTACTATCATCATATTCATTATAATGAGTATCTCGGTAATTATGATCCTGTTGTCTCCATGAAGGAAAACTTGGATAGTTTCTAGAATGACTTCCTTTGCGAAAGTTCCTGTAATTATGACCACCCCTGAATCGAGGGCTGTCAGCTCTTCTCCAGGTATTCGAAGAAGAACCCTGAAATGATTGGTTACCTTGGTTCTGATAACTGTAATAGTTACCTTTTTTATTAAACCTATTTTGAGGTCCTTGGAATTTGTGAGAGTGATTAGGGTTGTATGGTGTTGCAGAAGCAACTGGCATACCTTCTTTAACCTTACTGTTGCTAATAGCTACGTCCGGATGTGCAGTGACGTATTGGGTACAATACTGTTCCATTTCCATTTCTTTTAGAGACTTAGGTTTACGCTCATGTAAGAATTCGAGGAAAGGTTTATTTATACTTGACATAATCTTGTCTCTGAGTATCAAGTCCATAAGGGCTTCATAAGTCTTTTCTGTTTTGGATAGCTCAATCCAACGATCAAATGTAAGACGTGTCCTTGCAATGAATTCTGAGAATTCTACACCTGCCTCAGGCACCATTGTCTTAAACAACTTCCGATAACCCTCTTCAGACAACTGATACTTCTTTAATAAGGCTGCCCTAATAACATCATAGTTATCTTTGTCAGCCTCTTCAACCAAACTTAAACTAGTCAGAGAATCACCTTTCAGATTTTCTGATAACTGGTTAGCATATTGTGATTTGTCCACATTATGGGCTCGACACGAGCGTTCAAATCTATTTAGCCAGAATGTTATGTCATCACTGGAAGGGTTGAACGCTGGTACCTTGACCTTGTAAGTAAAGGGTTTACCATTACCACCAGATGCTTGATTACCATCACTTATGTTTGTTAACTTTAACTTTTCTAACTCAAATGCTAAAAGTTCTTTTTGGTGTTCATGTTCTCTTATTGCTTTTTTCTCTTGAGCTTCAGCTTGTAATTTTCTCTCTTCTGCAGCAGCTTCATCCTTTCTTTTCTCTTTTTCCATTTCCATCTGGAATCTTTTTTCATCAGTCTGTATCTGCAATTTCTTTTGTTCATCCTCTCTTTGTAATTTTTTTTTCCTCAGCTGCTAATTTTTTTCTCCTCAATCAATGCTTTTCTTTCTTCAGCAGCAGCAGCAAGTTTTCTCTCTTCTGCAGCTAATGCTTTGTCATATTGAGCAACTGCCCATTCTTCTAATTGCTGACCAGTCTTATCAAGAGCCCTGCCTTGTGTGATAAAATAATCTAATGTAGACATCTTGTCTAATAAGATCAGTAATTTGCAAAAGTAAATAAATTCACTTTCTTAGTCTTAATCAAAGACCTTGTATGATAACTTTTTAACCTGTGGAAAATAGTACTTAACTATCCCAATCACTGTGGGAAACAAGCCTTACAAAGGTCTTGTATAAATCCTTATATAATAACAGCTATAAGTTGCTGGTTCACTCTATAATATAAGTGCAGTGCACCAGAAATAGTGTTTTATATCATCAACTGTGTACCTTTAGTAATAGCAATTAACTATCAGTTGATTCTTGTACATCAATTTATATGATCAACTATATTTAAAATAGTGTATGTCGATCAGGCACAAAACAAAACAGTTATACAGGAGAACATGAAAACATTTGCGGAAATGAAATAAATCAAATGGGAAAAACAATAAAAGATAAACCGCAAGAGGATAACAAATACAAATAACGCCACAGTATATAAATATAAATTGAGAATAGAACTGAAAGATAGAATTGGGTAGACCAACAAATTACAAACAAATCAAAACAAACTAAAGAACAGAGGAATATTACAAAAACAACAATGAGTACAGTCTTCACAGCTAACACTAATAGCAACAGCTGTCGCAGCAAATTTTCAATCAAGAAAATTGCACCTATAGAAACGCACACATCAGACCCTCTATTACGTGGGATACTCTGTTGTGTGACACCGCCCAACCAAAACAACAACCCGCTGGATACAAACAAATATCACATATAAATATTTAAACATAAATACATAAATGCATAAATAGTATGGCAATATGATGTAAATAGAGTGTTGCAGAAAGAATGTGTTGTAAAGAAGGCTCAGTTACACTGCCTAATAGTACAGTACTGTGGTACTTTATTAAACAAATACTTCTGGTCTAATTATTTTAAATTCAACACAGAAATAGAAGCTCCATCGTTGATGTGAATGATAACAATCGATGTAGGACTTCTCAGTTCAATAACATTTCCTTTCGCAAACACTGTCAAATATTCTCCAGTCCTGATGTGTAATGTTCTATGTTTCAACCAAGCTTGCTGTGTAACACTGTCAGTTGTATGGCAAATGTCCAACGAACCAAATGTCAACAAACGCTGACCTAGTTACTGCATACTGTCGACAGGACAGGTCACGCTGACATCACTGTAGAGTTGTACTGTTGATGTATTTGTGTGTCGTAACAGACCCCAAGGAACGTCTGGTCTCAGTAGTTTACTTCTCAATATGGTCACTGTGCAGGTTGACCCAGGAAGCTGGCACACCAGTTGTTAAACTCTGTGTAGTTGTTAACTCATACTGGCTACTAGTTGTTGAATCACGCTTTATTTGTTAAATGACGTGAATGTCCACCAGTTGATAAATGTAGATGTTGGGACTGGTGTAGTAAAGTGTAACGATTGTCAACTCATTAAACCCAGCACAGTTTTGGTCATACAGGTCATCTTGTCCTGGAACGTGATGAGGCTCCGACAAGAATGTGAGTGTAGACAATGAGTGTGTATATGAATGTCAGAACGCGAATGGTAGAATGATTCGATAGAGTTGACAGGTTGGTAGTACATCACTCATACTCACACTGTTCGAATTCAAGAAGTACTGGAACTACGGTGGTCTTTTTATAACATTTAATGGGACGCACACTTGGACAGTACGTGTATGGTTACAGGAACAAATGTCGACATAGACAGCATAATGTTGATCACAGGAATATCATCTTAAGTTAGCATTCATGCTTGGCAAATATCATAATGGAGCATTCGTAAATAAGCATTCAGAGTTCCATCATGTAAATCATCTGGCTTTACTGACTGGGCACGTCAGACCATAACCAATATATAGGAAGGCTCCTAGACTTAACCTCGTCTAGCGAATATCCCTTCACGTAAAGTTCAATATATATATTTTCCATAAAGATATAGGAATCCCAGACATGGGTTCTCACATGTAGCAGTGATCTCTTGGTTCATCGAGCGATAGTACAGGCATCCCTTTTTCTCACTCGATAAATACAAAGTATATGAATTTCAACATGGCTGTGCTTCTCTCGTGAGCTTCACTCACTATTGGATACAGACCAAAATTGGTCATTCGTTAAATGTCCTCATTTCTTCATAGCTTCTCTCATAGAGGTAATTGAATAATATCATACAATCTAGTGCTGATACATAGGAATGTCATCTTCCTTTGAATAAATATTCTTTTCAAAAGTACCACTGTGCATCTGCTTATCGACAACGATGGCGAAGCCCAAGTTCATAATAAATTGTGGTTTTACCTTTCTATGCGAAATATAACTTTGCCATTCCTTGGCAAAAGAGAATAAACACTGGGGTAAAGTACATACAACATGTCTAAATGACTATCACTTTTCCCCATCTACTTATAGATCACTTTTCGGCGATAAGCCGGCTACAACAAAACTCGACATCTCGACAGGATGGCAGCCATGAATCACACCCCTTGCTAGCGATACTTCCGCTGCATAGCCTTTGACCTTTTCTAGCGACAACCAACATAGTTCGACTTAGAAATGTAAAGATATCCATATATAAGACAGACTCGTCCTACTCATACAAACACTACGTATAAATTCAGGCCATAGATATACTGAAGCAAGAACAATCTATTCCTACCCAGCCAAAGAATAAATCGCAGTAGGCCTAGACTCGTCCGCGGAGTCCGATCGAAGATGACGGAACTACTTTCAAGGGAAGTAACTCAAAAATGACTTCTCCTTAAGCACTTAAAAAGGAAATACTTTGTTTACAAAATATTTGCGAACATAATAAGTATATAAATGTATCATATTACAAGATAGTAAAGATTGCACTTTACAACACTCTAAACAGGTTACACCATTCTCTACCCACTCACATGTGTACAAGTCAAGTATATTATGACAGCCACCAGGCATGGTACGAGTACTTGAAGAGGAAAATTTTGTTAATCTAGCGATCCGTTGTTTGTTATTTCTTAAGCTGTTGCACTACAGTTGTATATTTTATAAAGCTGCATTATTTTAGTTTGGTATTTTCTAAAGCTATAATTTAAAGTTTGGTCATTTAAAGTTTGTTCATGTGTAAAATTTTTGTCTTGCAGCTCGATATCGTGTAAAGCTGTCATCTTATACTTTGACCTTCTTTTAAATCTGATAGCTTATTGTTTGTTGCTTTGTAAAGCTACTGCCTTTTTGTAACAATAAGACTTATCTTGGTACGAAAGGTCCCAGAGTTTGTAAGTCCAGAAACAATCGCATCAGCCTTTCAGGAAAATGCGGAAACGGCGCTCATTTCACTGTGAATTAAGAGAAAAGGATCCTCAACACCCATTGAAATCATCTCACGTAGAGGCTAAAGAATCTATATTTTTCAGATTTCACATATCTCTTCGCAAGCATTTCATCAATAAATTAAGGAGAAGTTAAATATTTTATTTTCCTAATAAAAGAGCCACCCAATACCTCTCTTTTTTATTTTAACATTAAAAAATACATAATAATAATAATAAACCACGGGCACTAATTAAGGTGGATGCATTTTGAATTCCACGCATCAATATAGATCCAAGCTATGTGTAACATCCACTCTGTAGACACTGTAAAGTGCTCATTGTAAAGAAGTGTGGTGTATGGTGTGTTCTCTTTCTTCTGTAAAGCTCCACTATCAATCACTGTAGCATGTTGTTTGTGGTGCCACTACTGTATATGTCCATTGTAGTGTACAGAGTTGTTGAGATCAGGCATGCTCCAGTCTACCCAGCTGTAAATGGGTAACTCACCCTAGTCCTGAGTTAGGGAAGGCAAAGGCAGCTGTAAACAGTAGTTTCCCTCTAAGGCTCCAGGGGAAGCAGGCCCTAAACTTGGTCAATTCAACCGACGCAGGATGGTGTATATATGGAGTAGAAGTGTAGAGTGTGATTAACGCGAATGGTGTACTGTTCGTGTTCTGACCAATCTAAACACTCATTCACTTGTGTCTACAAGGCACCAATGCAGACTGCTGGAATCTTTGTTTACACAGTTTATTTAGACGCACACACTGGGACATAACGAGTAAATTATGGGTACATGTTGACACATCAATTTGCAGGCATACATAGTAGATCCCAAGTCATGACACATTCATAAATAATGGGTAGTACATCAATAGCTTCCAATGTCATGATACATTATGGCCGCATCCCCTATCTGACTAAACGCGTCAGTGAAGGCGGATCGGTAAGTAACTAAAGTTGCTTTATGTTCACAGTTTATATCATATTGTGAAACCACGATAAGGGGTTTCTATCAAAATTGAGATCTCCTTGCCACTGTCCGAATAATAAGATACATGCCCCGTTCTTTGGACAGTGATTCAAAAATATGATGACAGGAATGTAACATGGCCGCCTTCCTGAGTTGTCGCTCACTCACTCACAGGAGGGTATATATAAGCCAAAGTTAATTTGAAATACATATGCATAATTTCTTAAAGTTCCTCCATACAGATCTACAGTAATCCAGTTACTTCACGTAGACATAATTACTGTATGGAAGCCCGTCATCTTCGTCGATACAAATATGACCCTAGCGTTGCGAAGCACAAAATTCCAGCTAGGTCTAACCGACCTGAGATCATCAAAATAGAGTCTGGCATTACCTGGAGTCCGAATCATACATGGTACCGTACATTAGGAGAGTCTCTAACACAAACTCTAGTAGAGACACAATCTCCTACAGAAGAAAAACCACTTCATAAATCATTTTTACTGAAGAATGTACCAGCCCTGGAAAATGCGTAACCGCCATTGTAAACGGTACCTCGGAACTCATCACGACTTGTCAAGACAACTCCTACTTCCGCTAGAGCGGCATAACAAGAATATAGTCCTGCCTACCCATCCAAAATATACAATATAGGACTGATTCTATTTGTACTAATAATATGTAATACATATGAATTCAGGCCATAAACATAATAAGCAAATTAATCTATTTTCTGGCCCTAACAAATAAGTACGGACATGAGTGTCATATCCAGGCGCCGAATCAATATCAAGAACGATTACTCCTATAATCAAAAGTGTAAAACAATCATGGATTATCTAGCTTTCCCATAGACAGCATTTTCATACACAAATGAATGAATGTCTATATTTTTTCCATATTAAATAGCCATATCGATTTTTGTAATATGTGCGTCAAAATATGCACGCAACAGATTACCACACCCCTCGGGAAAAAAAATGGTACTTTTTTTTTGAAATACATCTAGGAGCAACATACAATAGGCTCACAACGCACCAATAACAATGCGCAGATGATAAGCATAAGTTTTATGACCTTAGAGAAAGTACTTCTCTAAGTATAAATATTTCCAGAGAGGTGTCACCAACGCATACTACAATATTAGCAATGACACAATTTCTATATTAGTTTATATATAAATTTCATCTAAGATATCTTAACATCATGATCATCAAAGACGAAAAAAAAAAACATTGAAAGATCAGCGGTGAATAAACATCAATGAACCGCTAAGTAGTGTTACAATCAATATATGATATATTCCATATGTGTACACATTTCAACATAGGAACCATGTAGTAGAGTTAGATCTGTAAAAATATCAAGATCTGACGGTTAAGTGGAATCATGTGAAGATCTACCGTCGTAACGAGATCTATCAAAATTATGATCCCTGTTGAGACCATTTCTCTTATTTGAACTTAAGTTACCATAATTGTACTTATTATTTCCCTTATGATCAAAATTCCTATCAGTAGGGTTTTGTTGTCCACAAAAATAATTATCATAAGGTTGGCAACCTCTATTGAAGTTCCTATAGTTAGTGGAATTATAATGTTGAGCAATATCAAATTGCTTCCAGTTCTTTGAAAAAGAACCATTACGTGAAAAATGAAAATTAACACGTGATGAACGCCCTTGGCGCTGTTCATAATTATGATTATCTTTTCTAGCACAATTGTTGTTATTTTTGCCTGTGGCAATGTGCTTAACAGAAGGATCGTACTGCTTGGGCTGAGTACGATGTGTACTAACAGTTTTATTCTCTTTTACCAATCTATCAGAACCTTGAAAAGTTGATGTACGGTTTTTCTGAGGAATCTTGTCATGACATTTATCAAAGTCCTCACCGTGATCCAAAAGACTGACACTTGATTTACTTTTGTCGGCCTCACGCCAACTCCCATTAGAGGCAGTATCATTATTTCGTGGGAAAGTATATTTTCCACGAAAAGATCTGTTGAAATATTGTTTCATGTCACCACTAGCATGTCGTTGACTCTTTGCACTAACATAGTGACCATCAGATTTGTGTTCAAATCCATTCACCTTATTATTAGACAACATCTTATTGTTCAAAACAATATCTAACAAACCGTCGACCCTCTTACGAAGTTTTGTAACTTCCACTTCTGCCAAAGCTTTCTCTCTAGAAAAAGCTTTCTGAGTTTTCTCATTAGTTCTCACTTCCCAGTTATAATCTAACTTTGTAACACGTAACTGAGATACAAGAGTTTTCTCTCTAGCAATACTATCTTTAAGATCCTTTTTCAATTTTGTCATCTGAGATGTAGTTTCTAAAACCTTAGCTTCCTCTTGAACAAGTTCAAGTGTGAGTGCTTCCATAGCACTATGATGAGTAGTCATCAGTTTATCAATCTTTTCATCATTTTCTTTCTTCGCTCTCCAGTTGCAGTGACTGAATCTCCATATCCTTCTTATTCTTAAACATCTTCATCTCCTCCAGAGATTCCATACTCTTCTTTATAGCAGTACTTCGCAGAAGATCCACCTCATTACTTAGTTCCAGAATTGTTTCTTCATAAGACTTCTTGTCTTGTCCGGCCTGAAGTTGTACTTTGTGAATTTACAAAGATGATTGTTCTTCATTAAGCTCACTTCATCTTCCAGCTCCTTTTTCTCAATGAGTAATCTTTCAATATTTTTTTGTTTTTCCTCAGTCACTTTCTCCTGTTGACACAGAACCTTTCTGAGTCCTTGATTACCCCGATCAAGATTTGTTACTTTTTTATCCAGAACTTTCATGTTCTGCTCCATCGTAATTTGCTTAGTAATCTTTTCTTTCAAAAGAGTTACCTCATCTTCTAACTCTTTCTTTTGTCTAAGGGAGAATTCACCAAATTTCTTATTATCCGCTATCAATCCCGTCACTTTACTCCTCAATATAGTATTCTCAAAATCCATTTCTGAGAACTTCTTCTCATTCTGCATTTTCAAATGTTGTAGCTCATCAGTAAGAGCTTTATTTTTACCCTGAAGCTCATTTATGGTTTTTTTCAAAGTAACAATATTACTGCCTTGAGTCGTAAGTTCAGCTTCCTTGCAAAAAACAGTAGATATAAACTTAGAAAGTCTCACTGCTTTCTCTGTTGAATAGCCGTTTTTATAATTATACCTAGCATATTCTTCAAGAACATCACTCGCTTGAAACAGAAACTGCTCTGTAGCATAATTCTCACAGTCTTCACCAAATAAATGTAATTTTTTTCTTCCTTCCTGAAGAAAATGATGTACAACATCCATCATGTCTGATAATGTGAGATCAGTAACCTGAAAAATTAAACAAATTACCTTATCCCACTTTAATGGGAGACAAGTCTATACTATAGACTTAGTCTTAGTGAAAAACTTGTATGGTTACTTGAGTACCTGTGGAAAACAATAACTGTATATCTCAAATACTGTGGGAGACAAGCCTTACAAAGGTCTTGTATACCTTAATGTAATCAATGATCACTTGAGTACCTGTGGAAAATAATATTTCCTATACCAATCACTTTGGGAGACAAGCCTTACAAAGGTCTTGTACACTTTATTTTATAACAATAACAATCATAAAGTACTGATCTGTACTATAATATAAGTGTATTCAACTATACCTCCTATGTCATATGTCAACTAAAGACATTACAAAGGACAAACAAGAAAAGACAATCTGAAAACATTTGCAGAGATCAAATTAAATTAAATAGGAGAAATGAAAAAAATGATCACAGAATCT
Organism: Oreohelix idahoensis; assembly: GCA_024509875.1. Lineage (NCBI taxonomy): Eukaryota > Metazoa > Mollusca > Gastropoda > Stylommatophora > Oreohelicidae > Oreohelix > Oreohelix idahoensis. The sequence continues at coordinate 365,257 of JAMPIV010005084.1, read as the reverse complement.
GTGTTGATAACTGCAATAAGATAACAAGACAAATAACGCCACAGTGTATAAACATAAGGGTGTAAAGAACTGAAATGAAAGGAAAGATGAGACCTACAATTATACAAACAAATCAAACAAAAATAAAGAACAGAAAAATGTTACAAATACAAATATGAAACAGTCGTCACAGCTAACCAAATATTTGCAAACTATGTTGCATGCAAATTTCAATTAAGAAATTGCTCCCTATAGAACGCCAGAACAAAACCAATATCACTTGGTATTTCCTGTTCTAGTCACCTCCCATCCAGGCCCGCAAACACATAACAATCACACATATAACAAATAATATATAAACATAAATACATATAAATCATCAATGTGTGTATCATATAATGAAATGTGTTGCAGTTGTAATGTATTGTACTGTATGCTCAGTTTTAACAAATTAGACTACCACTTTATTGAGTAATAGATTTGCTTTCTAACTATTACACTGTCCAATTTTTTTGAGCACATAAGAAGATCCAACGATGAAATTTGCACTTTAAGTTCAACATTGCTCTTCTATTTCAGCAGGATAAACAATCACTAGTTTAGAATCCTGACTGTACTGTGCCAAATGTCAACAAGTGCTGACCCAGATATTGCTACACTTGTCAGAACAGGTCAAGCTGACATTGATTGTATAGCTGTCCTACTGGTGTTGATGTGGTCAAACAAATGTTCTTGCAACTGTAAAATGTGATTCTCAACACAACAAAACTGCGTAGGCTGGACCCAGGAATCTGGCTCACCACTGTAAAGTGCTGTGTAAAGTGGTCATTCTGTAAAGAAGTGTTGTGGTGTATTCTCTTTCTTCTGTAAAGCTCCACTATCAATCACTGTAGCATGTTGTTTGTGGTGCCACTACTGTACATGTCCATTGTAGTGTACAGAGTTGTTGAGATCAGGCATGCTCCAGTCTACCCAGCTGTAAATGGGTAACTCACCCTAGTCCTGAGTTAGGGAAGGCAAAGGCAGCTGTAAACAGTAGTTTCCCTCTAAGGCTCCAGGGGAAGCAGGCCCTAAATTTGGTCAATTCAACCGACGCAGGATGGTGTATATATGGAGTAGAAGTGTAGAGTGTGATTAACGCGAATGGTGTACTGTTCGTGTTCTGACCAATCTAAACACTCATTCACTTGTGTCTACAAGGCACCAATGCAGACTGCTGGAATCTTTGTTTACACAGTTTATTTAGACGCACACACTGGGACATAACGAGTAAATCATGGGTACATGTTGACACATCAATTTGCAGGCATACATAGTAGATCCCAAGTCATGACACATTCGTAAAAAATGGGTAGTACATCAATAGCTTCCAATGTCATGATACATTATGGCCGCATCCCCTATCTGACTAAACGCGTCAGTGAAGGCGGATCGGTAAGTAACTAAAGTTGCTTTATGTTCACAGTTTATATCACATTGTGAAACCACGATAAGGGGTTTCTATCAAAATTGAGATCTCCTTGCCACTGTCCGAATAATAAGATACATGCCCCGTTCTTTGGACAGTGATTCAAAAATATGATGACAGGAATGTAACATGGCCGCCTTCCTGAGTTGTCGCTCACTCACTCACAGGAGGGTATATATAAGCCAAAGTTAATTTGAAATACATATGCATAATTTCTTAAAGTTCCTCCATACAGATCTACAGTAATCCAGTTACTTCACGTAGACATAATTACTGTATGGAAGCCCGTCATCTTCGTCGATACAAATATGACCCTAGCGTTGCGAAGCACAAAATTCCAGCTAGGTCTAACCGACCTGAGATCATCAAAATAGAGTCTGGCATTACCTGGAGTCCGAATCATACATGGTACCGTACATTAGGAGAGTCTCTAACACAAACTCTAGTAGAGACACAATCTCCTACAGAAGAAAAACCACTTCATAAATCATTTTTACTGAAGAATGTACCAGCCCTGGAAAATGCGTAACCGCCATTGTAAACGGTACCTCGGAACTCATCACGACTTGTCAAGACAACTCCTACTTCCGCTAGAGCGGCATAACAAGAATATAGTCCTGCCTACCCATCCAAAATATACAATATAGGACTGATTCTACTTGTACTAATAATATGTAATACATATGAATTCAGGCCATAAACATAATAAGCAAATTAATCTATTTTCTGGCCCTAACAAATAAGTACGGACATGAGTGTCATATCCATGCGCCGAATCAATATCAAGAACGATTACTCCTATAATCAAAAGTGTAAAACAATCATGGATTATCTAGCTTTCCCATAGACAGCATTTTCATACACAAATGAATGAATGTCTATATTTTTTCCATATTAAATAGCCATATCGATTTTTGTAATATGTGCGTCAAAATATGCACGCAACACTATGCTAGCCTTCTGTTCTTCTAGAACCGTCGTCATTTTCCTGTGATTTTAGTTTTTGCCATGACAATCAACTGTCAGGGACAGTCATTTAATCACGTGGGTGTATACCTACCAGAAGCAGTCTTTGCTCATGGTTAGCTTTATGTAGAGCTCAGTCCAGGAAGGAACCCAGATAATCTTAAAGTATGTAGGCAGGACACATGCTATCAAGGCAATAATTTTTAAGATAACCGTATATTTACAATTGAAAAAAAAAATGTGTGATTAAAGAGCTGTTAAGTAATTAGCCAATTTATAATCTATTTACCGACTCCCAATTATCGGTCGTCTGAATGTGCTGCAGATGCTGAAAGTTTAAAACGTTTACTAAAATTCTTGTTCCGTCCTTGTTTTGACGGGTGCCATAAGTGTATATTGGTGTCGTAGATTTGCGATAGGTGATTAAGACTTAGTTTGGTCCCTTCTGAATAGACATAGAAATAAGTGATATCTCAGTGGGAGGTGATAAAATAGAAATAGATTTCACGAGTGAGGTGGAGGAAATATAGTAGATTCTGTCTCTGACACTCGAGAAGCTTCTCCCAGTCAGCCTTTCATCTACAACAGAGTTAGATTAGTCAGACAAATCTAATATAATATATATTAATATACATACTCCTCACATACACACACACACATAAGTGATTACAATAGACACACAGACGTGAAACTATGACAATGAAAATATAGATATTTTGGAACGAACTGACCGCCACACTGATTTAGTTTATGTGAATTGTCTGGCGCAGGAGACAAGTGATAGCCCCAAAGAGTCACGGATACACACCCAAAGGTATGAACAGTTAAACTCTGATCCTTATTGTTAGCAACAAAACTTGATAAAGAAATTACAAAGTGGGTGCATATCCATCACTCAGTCTACTCTCACTCTGTTCTTTCAGCAGGAATCCTAGTCACTTTCTTACCAAATGTCTGGATGGTGTTCGCCGTCCGGCGGAGACACACCCAACGTAAATCTGCCTTTTGTTTGATGAAGCGGATACCCAGCTCTGCAGATCTTGATTTCATCCAATGGGTCCGGGGAGCGTCCTCTTCATGCGATATTTTGTTCAGATTTAGTTATTGTCACTTTACTCAGTTCAGGTAAGAATTAGTTTTAGCGGGCCCACAATGTCAGAATCACGAGGTTTCCCGTATTTAGGAAAATGACCGGTTGGTATCTTCTCTCAAAAAAATTATTATTGTTCACACCACCCTTTGTCAAAATCGTCGGAAAGTTAATGCTGGTAATATTTTCCGCCACAGAGGCTGCATGTACTTGATGTTTTATCAGGAAGAATTTAATCTGGCTTGGTAGGCGCAGTTATTCAATTTGTCTTAAAGTTTGTGAAAATTGGTACTCTGTCGTTCTGGATGCAACCACAATGCCAGACAGGTTCTACTTTGTACACCCACACGTCTTTAATTAAAAGAACGTTTGGTTCTTCACTGATAATCTTTCATCAGTACTTAAACGCTGGTAGAGTTGGCCTACCCCAGTTTTCACTGAATAAAGAAAAACAAACATATAAAATACTTATACATACTATTCCTCGGTTATAACTTACATTATAAACTGCAAGCGTAGAGCTTGTTTTTATCGTTTAAATCTCCCGTGATATAAGTTATATTCATAAAAACAATCATCATGAATTAGAAATACGTACGTATCTCGTTTATACTCAATGATGAATCAGTGCAGTTATAAGTTAGTTTAAAATATTCTCGACTGATTATTAGCAATTTAATAAAATTTATTAATGGCTGAATGAGTTTAAGCTAGAAATTATAATTTATTCTGCTTTCCACTTAAACATGTCAACTAGCGAATATAACAGACTTATAAATTAATTTCTTCTGCACAGAAATCTAACTAGTAAAATGAAATAAGCGGTTATCACTGAATTACTCAAATCTACTAATAATAATAATAATAGCCCCTTCAGTCATAACTGACTATGGGAATGCGCCCCTGAGGTGACAGCCCTCAGCTGCTTATTTTCCTTGTGCTCCTTTCGGCGTTTTCTCCTCACCTCTGCTTCTTGTGTGAGCCTCTCTTCGCCCAATCTGAGGTGGCGCCGTAAATAGCATCGCCACTTAGTGCGATCGGCAGCTTCATCCTCCCATGTTGCTTGATCCATGTCCAGTGCCCTCATATCTCTCTTGCACACATCTTTGAACCTCAGCTGTGGTCGCCCAACTGTTCTCTTGCCATCTGCTAATTGTCCGTAGAAGATATCTTTTGGGATGCGACCATCATCCATGCGGCGAACATGGCCAAGCCAGCGAAGTCTGCGCTGTCTAAGAAGCGTATACATACTTTGAAGGCCAGCACGTGACAACACCTCGACATTTGTCACTTTATCTTTCCACGAGATGCCGAGGATGCGGCGTAGACACCGCAAATGGAAGGTATTGAGCCTTCTTTCTTGCTTAGCATAGGTCGTCCAGGTCTCGCTGCCATATAGGAGTGTGCTGGTGACGCAGGCATTATATACCGCAGCTTTGGTCTTCATTGTGAGTTTAGAGTTTCCCCAAACACGCGATGTGAGGCGGGCAAAGGTAGCTGCAGCTTTGCCAATGCGGCTGTCGATTTCTGTATCCAGTGAGAGTTTGTCATTGATGGTAGACCCTAGGTATGTGAAGTGGTGCACCACTGCCAATTCATAGTTATCGATAGTGATAACTGGTGCAGCACCCACATCCTGACTCAGCACATTCGTTTTCTTTAGACTTATTGTGAGGCCAAAGTCCTTGCATGCTTTAGTGAAGCGATTCATCAAGCTCTGAAGCTCCTGTTGGCTTTGAGTGACGACTGCAGCATCATCAGCGAACAACAAGTCTCTTATAGTGACCCTTCTGATTTTTGTTTTTGCCTTCAGCCTTGAAAGATTAAACAGACGGCCATCTGACCTAGTGTGAAGGCATATTCCTTCAGTTGCATCTCTGAATGCATGTTTCAAGAGTAAGGCAAAGAAGATTCCGAAGAGGGTCGGAGCCAGAACACAGCCTTGTTTAACGCCACTTCGTATATCAAAGGGCTGTGACGTGCTTCCAGCATATTGGACTGTTCCCTTCATGCCGTCATGGAATGACTTTATCATTTCCAGCATTTTAGAAGGGCAGCCTATTTTCAGGAGGATTTTAAAGAGTCCATCCCTACTAACCAGGTCGAATGCTTTTGTGAGATCTATAAAGGCGATATATAATGGTCTTTTCTGCTCTCTTGATTTTTCCTGAAGCTGGCGGAGAGAGAAGATCATGTCTGTTGTTGATCTGCCAGCTCGGAATCCACACTGTGACTCTGGATATATGCGCTCAGCTAACTTGTGTAGTCGCATTAAGATGACTTTGGCAAAAACCTTACCAACAATACTAAGAAGAGAGATGCCTCTGTAGTTATTGCAATCACTTCTGTCTCCTTTATTTTTATACAGTGTTACAATCTTGGCATCTCGCATGTCTTGAGGAATAGTTGTCTCTTCCCAGCACTGGCACAGCATCCTATGCAGGGGATGTAATAGCGTGCTTTTACAGCATTTGATTAAATCAGGAGGAATCCCATCACTGCCTGGTGCTTTGCCAGAGGCCAAGCTATCAATGGCCTTGCTGAGTTCCTCTAATGTTGGTTCGGCATCCAGCTCCTCCATAGTTGGCAGACTGTTGACACCATCAAGGGCTGCAGGCGTAACGGTATTGTCTCTAGCGTAAAGCTCAGAGTAGTGCTCGACCCACCTCTCCATCTGCTTACCCTTATCGGTTAGCTTCTCTCCGCTGATGGTTTTTAGCGGTGCCGTCTTACTTTTATGGGGGCCAAGTGCTTTCTTTATACCGTCATACATTTGTCTAATGTTGCCTGTTTGCGCTGCGATCTGGATGCTCTCGCTGAGCTGGAGCCAGTAGTCATTTGCACAGCGTCGAGCAGTTTGTTGAACTTTGCTTCTCGTAGCCCTCAGGATCTGTAGGGTTCTGGCACTCGGTGAACGTTTGTATTCATTCATAGCACTGCGCTTAGCTTCAATGACAGGTGCCATCACATCTGATGAAGCATCAAACCAGTCATTTGACTTTGCTGTTTTCTTACCAAAGGTGGCAAGTGCAGTACTTTGAATGGTGTTCCGTAGATGCTCCCAGTTCTCTGTAATAGTATCACCATGCTGAGGGCTACTGAGCACTTTCTCGAAGGCCGCAGTGAATTGAGCGATCATGAAAGGGTCTGACATATTGCTGGTATCAATGCTTGGTTTCCCTTCATGTCTGACACGATAGAGTTTTCTTGGTTGTGCTCTGATTTTGCAGCAAACCAAGGAATGATCTGTATCACAGTCTGCACTATGGTACGAGCGCGTGGAGAGCACAGATCTGAGGAGTGGCCTTCTGACGAGTGTAGTGAAATTGACCGAGATACAACGGTAAAATACTCAAAAGATAACATTTAAGGATAAAAACATAATGCGTAGGCTGCTGATGTACATGATCGCCTAGACCGCGGGTCATCACCCTCCATAAAATTGACTTGCTAGACAGGAGGGGAACGGCGGATCAAAAGAAAAAAAAAATATGACTGGAAAGGCTAAGGAGACGCAATGGGGGGGGGGGGATGGAGGAAAGTAAAAATTCACGTCCCCCAAATTGACACGAGGTACGGAATTGGACGTTTTGCGATACCAAGCCTTGATTTGAATTCAGCGGCTAAAACGCAGATGTTAGGAATATTACAAAAATTTAAAAAGTAATTTTTCTTAATATTAATGTTAGGAATATAAAAATTAGCTGGCCGGATGGCCTATTCTGAGCAATGAAATAATATGATCTTAATTTTACAAACGGATAGATAATATTGAAGATAATGACAAAAGACAGTGTAGTTCACATCATCGCTAGACTATATTGAATCTAAAAGTGTCACAATTTGCACACAAAAACACGACCTTGGGAACAGGTGTTCAAAGTTACTTATTATGGAGGAGAGGGGTTTTGAGCGGTAGCTGTGTCTAAATATAACTTTTTACGACAAAATTTTAAGGGGAGAGAAAGGTTGCTTCAAAAATCAAGCACATTTTTTTTAGAAACACAAGTAGAGACGGACAGACTAACAGATAACCATCCATACTTGACTGAAGCATGACTGAAATGACTTTAGTGTAGAAATTTGAAATTTAAAGTACAACTAGGCAGTGATTGGCCACAGACAATCATATCATTAGCGCTCAGACGCGAAAGTGGGGTCATTCTTCAATAATTGTTCAGTGTTAGACACAGATTTTAAAGTGTGGAGTTTTCCCATATGAAAGACAGTGAATAAATTTAGGGACGCCATACTATAGCCAGCAGCTCAGCTGAGTTTTGCTAGCAATTCTGTGTTATGTATTCATAATCTGGTAAGATTGAAATTATTTCTTTATATATTTTGAATATTGTTTCATGTTCGAGTGATTTGATACTGCCATATCAAAATCTAGCCTTACAAACAAGTAGGGATTTTGCTCTAGACCCCCCGCCCAAGTCAGGGTCTAGGGACTAACAGTGTACATAAACTACAGCAAGGATTATGCAAAATAAATCAAGCGTTGAAACAGATTACCTATCTTCTTTTAGGGCCGACAACTAATAATTATTTTTCAGAATCTATAGTCTGGGAGGATCTATCGGATGTAAACCCACCATGGTAACTGTGCTGTTTGGTCAGAGAGATCTGACCTGTCTGTATGATGTGGTTGTTGTGTCAGTGTGGTGTCCAGACGTGGGTATAGAATAGATTTTGACACATAGCCCATACTTTGATTGCAGAGCTGTGAGTTTTCTATCGACAACAAAGCAGAGTCTATTCGGTGGGTGACTTTACTCGAGTGTATCTGTGCAGTTCTTGTGACAGAGACCACCATTATTGCCCGCCAGCACGGAGAGGTGGGACCGCAAGTTTTCAGCACCAGAGCTACAAAAAGATGAGTGAGCCTCTGGTCTGCTGGACATTCACCAACTATTGGTAGTGACTAATATCCCCATAAAAATTCCCACCATTTTCTGGACAATGTGTAGTCAATATAGACAGGTGTGATGAGGCCACCCCAACAGCACAAACAGTAACTATCCTCCCAAAGAGATGACTACTCGAACTTTTTTTTTAATAAAACTAACTAGTCTAGTACTTAAATATGTACACTCCTGCATTTATTATGTAACATTCCATGCATTTTTTTTCATAAATTTTCAATCCTTCTTTTAAAACAAGTTCTGGTCAAAATAAAACTTGATCCAGAACAAATAAATGTAATATAATTATATCAAAAACTTTATACACGTGAGTTAGTTCAGTGTATTTTAACACTTGTTAATCTTATTAGTCTTCTTAAATGTCTGTGGGTGTATTTATAACTAACACACCACATTACACATCATTACCCTAGACACTTTACGTAGCCACATTCATTAAGAAAAAAAAAATTAAGTGTGAGGTCGTAGTGGTAGCAAGAAAGGCCTTCTGATAATTCTCAACTACATTTTATCTCAGGAGCCTTCACAGCTGGCCTCATACAAGTTACAGGTAGTAATAACACCATCATACAATACCATCAATACCACTACAACGAGAATCAGGTCAAGTTGGTGCCAGTGCTTGGATCGTGGGTGTCTCCATGACACCTTATGCTGGGGTTTTGTCTGAAAGTAGGTGTTGGTCACGCAGAGGTCATGGTGGACGCACAACTCTAAGAGCCGTTGTCCATTTTCATTCATCTTGCCAATACCAAACCTGCCCAGACATGAAGGCCATGAAACATTAATTTCACCCACTCTAGCGTTAAAGTCACCAAGGAGAACAAGCTGTTCTTGCCTAGGTATGCTTTTGATAATTGCTGTTAGATTCTCGTAGAACTCATCTTTAGCTTCTGAGGCAGAGTACAGAGTAGGAGCATACACACTGACAAGGGTGATGGGACCTGTGCTAGTTTGCAAGCGGAGCGTTAACAGGCGTTCTGATCCATTCTCGCCTGGTTCAACCATTTTAGTTAGCGATTTTTTGACCGCAAAACCTACTCCGTGTTCTCTAGCTTTATTAAGATCTTTCCCTTGCCAATAAAATGTGTAGTCCTTCTCGCTCACCGTTCCAGAGCCCGCCAGGCGCGTTTCCTGAAGTGCAGCTATATCCACCTGAAGTCATTTAAGCTCATCATTAATTATGGCTGTCTTCCTTACATCATTTACATCCTGTAGGTTTTCGGATAGTCCAGTCAACATAGTCCGGACGTTCCAGCATCCCAATCTGAGAGTTTGCTTATTTCTATTTTTTCGATAATTGCTTGGTGCAAAATTGTCTGTCCACAGTTCGGGTTTGACCCTAATCCCCATGCACCCAATGGGGAAAGCAGACAGTGGCGGGACAACACCTTATTGACTGGGGGCTGCCCAGCTTGAAGCGGGCGGTAGCTGTCCAGTGAGATCCTAGAACCTCTCCCACTGTCGGAAGTAGCCCCTGGCGCCATGCCCTACGCCAATTGGGCAAAATGCTTATAACCGGTAACTGCTACTTCCCGTGTTTTGCCGACACCTATAGGGTAAAGCTGGAGTGTCCTCTCCATGGCGCGAGCTTGGGCACAGTTATATGGAGATCAAGCTGTTGCCCATGCAGCATGTTCCCCCTCTCCACACAGCCGGTAGATCCAAAGGAACGGCAGTAGCCGATACAGTTTGGTACCAGCCATGTCGCAGGAGTTGCCAGAATAATGTCGAATCGACAAATCTACTAGATATATATATATATATATATATATTTACCTCCACACAGAACTACAGATTAATACCACGAACTAGAATCCTTCAATATAATGGTAGTCTAGAACTCGGCAAAATGTTGCCAAGAAACTCAGAACTTTGCAATATACAAGATATTTCCTAGCACGAGTGATCTGTCTACTGCAGACTTAGGAGGACTGAATGAAGTCAAGTTTCAGCTAATGGGTAGATATATGAAACAGACAAAGGGTCCCACGTTATTTCGAAAATCCGAAATAGCCTCCCCTTCTCGTCTAACACTAAGCAAAAACTCAGACGCCTGCCATAACCCGCCAATACGCGTCTTAACACCTCACGCTGAGAAATAGCCGTAGAAGCGTGAGTGTCATGGAAAAACGAGACGAATGTCTGCCATTCGGTCTCTCGAGAACGAATTTCTCACACTATTTCGTCTACTGCAGACCTTATGCAATAAAATGCGTTTCTAAATGAGAAAAGAAACAGACAAAAGTTTGAATGGGAAAGTAATATTTTGTCGCAAACGAACGAATGCGAAAAAAACAGGAAAAGGATAAAAGAGCGATACTAAAGTAGAGGACACGTGTAGAAAAGAAAAGAATATAGAAAATGTATTGATCATAAATCTCTATGCGACAGAACGTCCCCCCTTTAAGATATGGAAGCACTCCATGTCTACGTTATGGAAATAAATTTCCTATATCCGTAGCTTCAGGGTGTCTGTCCTCTTCCCTCTCATCTTCCCCCTCCGTCTCTCTCCAATTCCTACTCAAGTGTACTCCCAAAGTTTCCTTTCTCTGGGATGTCTTCCGTGCGCGCTTGAAAGAGCGTCGCCGCTTTTGACATTTTTGAAAGATTTCGTGTGTGCGCAGTGGAATTTCCCTGCCACTATCGTCATCTTCGTCAATTTTGGCGATCGTCAGGAGATGTTCGGAGGTCGGCACCGGCCTTTCCAAGTATTTCTTTAACAGATTTAAATGGAAAACCTTCTCCTTTCCTTCAATAGAGATCTGGTAGTTAGCCTTAGAAATCTTTTTTAGGACGGTAAACGGCCCTTGCCATCCGATCCTCAGTTTGTTGTTCCCGGTGGGGAGTAATCCCAAAACTGTCTCTCCTGCTTCCAGTTCTCTTTCGCGACTTTCCTGTATCGGTTAGCGTGCTTTGTGCGTGCTCGCTTAAAGTTAGTCGTTGCTAGGTCCCATCCTAATTTCAACCTTTCCTTTAAAACTGACACATATTTACTTGCTGAGACAACTGTCTCATCAGCCTTCTGGTCTGTCAGCGACTGAAGTAAGGCTTCAAGTGGCCCCTTAATAGGTCTGCCGAATAAAAGCGTGGCTGTCGGAAATCCTGTGGACGTATGTGGGGTTTCTCTGTAGCCAAATAGAGCTGTAGGGATAGCAAGATCCCAATCGTCAGGTTTCACTTATGCCAGTTTACTTAGCATCATGTTGAGGTTTCCATTAACACGTTCCACGAGCCCATTTCCGGCCGGAGTATAAGGCTTTATGTAGATGTGTTGGTTCCTCAAGATCTTCACGATCTCATCCATCAACAGGTTCCGGTATGGAGATCCGTTATCCTTCAACACTTGCTGAGGGAATCCCAACCGAGTGAAAATCTGCAATAGGGCTTCTGCGACATGGTTCGAATCTGTGCATGTTAGCGGGATAGCTTCTGCCCACATAGTGCATGTGTCGACTAAATTCAGGATAAACCTGTTCCTTCTTTTAGTCCTTAGGAAGGGTCCTAAAATGTCGATCACAACCCGTTCGAATGGTGTTCCCCCTATTGGCATTTCACCCACGTGGACTGGGGCGTCCGTTGCTTGAGTGGTACACGTTGGCACTGGGCACAGGATTTGACATACCTGATAATATCAGTATTTACTCCTGGTCACCAATAATGAGTGGTTATCCGTTGGTTTGTGGCGTTCTGTCCCATATGTCCGCTGAATGGAAGAGAGTGCCCCATTTCTAGGATTTGGCTTCTGTACTGTTTCGGTACTAGGAGCTGGTTGTAACCTTGGTCAGGCTTACCCGTTCTGCCATAAAGTACGCCATCCTTAGAAAAAATTTCCCCGTGCTGTCTGGGTTCCTTAGCCATGGGCAGTTTCCTAAAGCAGGGTGCCAAAGTAGGGTCCATTTGTTACACTTCTTTAAGTTCCATAGGTAACAAATTAGGCGCAGGCTCCCGTTCCTTCTTGGTTTGCCCTCTTGTAGTTGCTGCTGCCACAATCGGCTCTTCCGGTTTCCCAATTGAAACACATATCTACCGCCAAGTATGACTGGGTAGATCGGGTCATCCATAACAGCCGCTTTGGTCACGCCTCTGACAAAATCAGAGAGGATCTCCACCAATGCGATGGGAAGCGCTGTAGGTGCGTCACTCTTAGAGACTCCACAAAGTTGGACGGTCTCTCCTGTCTCTTGACCGGGTTTAACCAGGTGTCTGGCAACAATGCAATCATAAGAAAGCTCCGTGTTAAATAAACAAAAAGGTTGAGAACCGTTCAAAATAACAGTACCTCGCGTTGAGGGTCTCTCTCCCTCAGGTTGGGAATCACTGTCAATAATTCCGCCTTGCGAGACTGTTAGCAAGCATCCGATGCGTTTAGGCTCCGTGTGCTCGCTCTGATCCGTTGTCCCATGCTCAGGGGTTCTCCCTTTGCCACCTTGTCCTCGCTGGCTGCGGTGCCATGAAGGGCGGTTGGGTTGATCAGACTGTTTACTGTGGTTGGGGTACTTGTTTTTGTAGATCTTGGATTTTTCAGGAGGGGGGTTTTGAGGTCCAGTTTCTCTGTGGTTATTCTGGATAGAAGCATGAGAAGATTGGTCTAGATTATTCTTTCGAAAATGCTCTTCTGTCGGTTTACGTTTTGTGGCCGGCAGTTCGGCCAGCGCATTTTGATAACCCTCAGACTTTTCCAAGATGTCTTCAAGCTTTGCTGCACCTTGCTTAGCTAAAAATCTTCGGGTGTCCGCAGACAAAGTGTTCTTTATTTGTTCTGTTATAACAAATTCCTCAAGACCTTCATAGGTAGAGGGGAGCTGCGAGAGCTCTAGGCACTTTTTCAGATATCTTTCTAGACGAGAGGAGAACTGCTGAAAAGTTTCAGATTTGTACTGTCTGCTGTTGCGAAACAGTTGCAAAAATTTGAGCGCGTTCATTTCAATACGCTCCAGTAACGCTTTCTTCAAGACGTCGTAATTGTCTTGTTGGCTGCTCTCCAGTTTGGCGTAAACATCATACGCAGAACTTTTTAAAGCCTGGGAAAGCTTCATATTCCAACGCGACTTCTCTAAACCGTACAGAGTTACAATTTTCTCAAATTTTTCTAACCATGTGTCAATCTTCTAATTAGGACAAGGGAAAGATTCTAGCGCAAAAGACATAGCAGTGAGGTGAGTAGATTGAGTGCTAGAAGAATCAGTTAAGGAAGAATGAGGAGAAGACTCTCCATTGCTGGAGGTAGAGGCAGCACCACGACTTTGGAATTCTAGAATTTTAAGAGCCAATTCATGCTGTCTCTCCTCTCTCTCCTTCTCATGCTGTCTCTCCTCCTTCTCCTTCTCATGCTGTATCCTGCGAATTTCCATTTCCTCATCCATCTTCCTCTGCTCTTTAGCTTCAGCTACTTTCCTCTCCGCATCGTATCTCTCAAGTTCGTATCTGACAAAAGCTTTTGCATCTTCGCCTTCCAATCCCTCTTCTCTCGCTTCGTCTCTGAGGATTTGCCCAAGCTTCGCCTTTTCTGCCATAATAAGTCAGTGACTGAGACTAGTCGAGAAAGAAAGTAAGACAAGGATACACTGGTTCCTACCACTTGTGAGAAAATACCAAAACAAAAGATGATATATATATATATTAACCTGGGATACCTCTTCCTATGATATAGTATCTAACTATCGCTGCTATTAATCGGCAATAAAGCACCTAATGCAGACGACTACGCCAACTAAATGGTAGTTAAGATTACTCACTAAAAAATAAGTTGCTACAGTGGAAACAAAATAATTATTGCAAAAATTTTAAGGAGAAAAAAAAATTCCCTTAATTTTTAAGTCCACTACAAATTCATGCCTGAAGACAGTTAGGGTAAGGGAGGCAATTAACAAGACGTAATTGTCTGAACGCACTCCTTAGCTTAGCTCAAACACCTACTTCTTCAGAACCCTGTGATTGCTAGACAATCACAAACTTTACCAGCGTTTAGTATTACAAAATCATTAATTAACATATGTTCCGACAAAATCAACCTGTAACTCAAATGTATATTACTAAAAAAAATGCTGTAGAAAAAAAAAACCAATTATTAATTATGTGGTCAGCACGCCCATAAACAGATCGTTAGTCTAGGGGAATAGTTATTTTTAAAGATATAAAAACTCACAAGACATCACACTCTTACTCTATTTCAGAATAAAGAAAGAAATCCTACAGACGAGCTGATATTTGTCGTGCTTGCTCAGGACTAGAGTTCGATTCCCAGAAAACAAACACTATTAGTCGTATCGTCTGCCTCTTCTAAGTTCAAAATCCCGATAGACGAGACCTCATTTGTCGTACTTGCTCAGGATTTTGAGTTCAATTCCCGGAAACGAGCAACCATTTGTCGTACTCGTCTTCCTATTCTACGTTCAAAAAAATCTTACTCACGAGACCACATTTGTCGTAGATTTGCGATAGGTGATTAAGACTTAGTTTGGTCCCTTCTGAATAGACATAGAAATAAGTGATATCTCAGTGGGAGGTGATAAAATAGAAATAGATTTTCACGAGTGAGGTGGAGGAAATATAGTAGATTCTGTCTCTGACACTCGAGAAGCTTCTCCCAGTCAGTCTATCATCTACAACAGAGTTAGATTAGTCTGACAAATCTAATATAATATATATTAATATACATACTCCTCACATACACACACACACATAAGTGACTACAATAGACACACAGACGTGAAACTATGACAATGAAAATATAGATATTTGGGAACGAACTGACCGCCACACTGATTTAGTTTATGTGAATTTTAATTATCATACTAAAATTCCTTCACAACACAGAAAATTACAACAAACATATACAAATAGTCATAAAGTCAATGAATTTGCTACAAGAATGATAGACCCACAGTTATGATCTTTTCCCTCGATGTATAGCCCACAGTCCCGTTAGAAGAAAAGTGATAGCCCCAAAGAGTCACGGATACATCTGCTGTAGTCTAATTATTTTCCCTTTTAAAGGTATGAACAGACTTTGATATTCTAATCTATCCTATGGAAAATATTGTTAGCACAAACTTGCATAAAGAAATTACAAAGTGGGTGCATATATCAAAAAAAACATCACTCAGTCTACTCTCACTCTGTTCTTTCAGCAGGGATCCCTGTCTCACTTTCTTACCTAATGTCTGGATGGCGTTCG
Organism: Oreohelix idahoensis; assembly: GCA_024509875.1. NCBI lineage: Eukaryota > Metazoa > Mollusca > Gastropoda > Stylommatophora > Oreohelicidae > Oreohelix > Oreohelix idahoensis. The sequence goes on along the minus strand of JAMPIV010005084.1, from coordinate 349,649 downwards.
CCGTCTTGCGCCCTTTATGACACACCCAACGTAAATCTGCCTTTCGTTTGATGAAGCGGATACCCAGCTCTGCAGATCTTGGTTTATCCAATGGGTCCGGGGAGCGTCCTCTTCTTGCGATATTTTGTTCAAATTTAGTTATTGTCACTTTACTCAGTTCAGGTAAGAATTAGTTTTAGCGGGCCCACAATGTCAGAATCACGAGGTTTCCCGTATTTAGGAAAATGACCGGTTGGTAACTTCTCTCAAAAATATAATTATTGTTCACATCACCATTTGTCAAAAATCGTCGGAAAGTTAATGCTGGTAATATTTTTCGCCACAGAGGCTGCATGTACTTGATGTTTTATCAGGAAGAATTTAATCTGGCTCGGTAGGCGCAATTATTCAATTTGTCTTAAAGTTTGTGAAAATGGGTACTCTGTCGTTCTGGATGCAACCACAATGCCAGACAGGTTTTACTTTATACACCCACACGTCTTTAATTAAAAGAATGTTTAGTTCTTCGTAGATATTTCTCATCAGTACTTAAACGCTGGTAGAGTTAGGTCACCCCAGTTTTCACTGAATAAAGAAAAACAAACATATAAAATACTTATACATGCTATTCCTCGGTTATAACTTACATTATAAACTGCAAGCGTAGAGCTGGTTTTTATCGTTTAAATCTCCCGTGATATAAGTTATATTCATAAAATCAATCATCATGAATTAGAAATACGTACGTATCTCGTCAATACTCAATGATGAATCAGTGCAGTTATAAGTTAATTTAAAATACTCCCGACTGATTACTAGCAATTTAATAAAATTTATTTATAGCTGACCTCTACACCTCACGGTAGAAGGGGAACGACTAAGTAAGTAAGTAAGTATATATAGCTGCATGAGTTTAAGCTAGAAATTATAATTTATTCTGCTTTCCACTGTAACATGTCGACTAGCGAATATAACAGACTTATAAATTCATTTCTTCTGCACAGAAATCTAACTAGTAAAATGAAATAATCGGTTATCACTGAATCTCTCAATTCTACTAGATATATATATTTACCTCCACACAGAACTACAGATTAATACCACGAACTAGAATCCTTCAATATAATGGTAGTCTAGAACTCGGCAAAATGTTGCCAAGAAACTCAGAACTTTGCAATATACAAGATATTTCCTAGCACGAGTGATCTGTCTACTGCAGATTTAGGAGGACTGAATGAAGTCACGTTTCAGCTACTGGGTAGATATATGAAACAAACAAAGGGTCCCTCGTTATTTCGAAAATCCGAAATAGCCTCCCCTTCTCGTCTAACATTTAGCAAAAACTCAGACTCCTGCCATAATCCGTCAATACGCGTCTTAACACCTCACGCTCAGAACTAGCCGTAGAAGCGTGAGTGTCATGGAAAAACGAGACGACTGTCTGCCATTTGGTCTCTCGAGAACGAATTTCTCACACTATTTCGTCTACTGCAGACCTTATGCAATAAAATGCGTTTCTAAATGAGAAAAGAAACAGACGAAAGTTTGAATGGGAAAGTAATATTTTGTCGCAAACGAACGAATACGAAAAAAACAGGAAAAGGATAAAAGAGCGATAATAAAGTAGAAGACACGTGTAGAAAAGAAAAGAATATAGAAAATTTATTGACCTTAAATCTCTATGCGACATGGCGGAAGGCCAGTTAGCACTTGAACCACAACAACATATGAAAGATTAACTCTGACTAATTTAAATCTATATAACTACTAATGCCGTATAACCTACACGGCCACATGTCTTCAAATTGATGCCGTAACCATCCCTGTTACATGTTCAAATTGATGCCGTGACCTGTGCACATTCAACTGACGCGAGCACATATCTTTAAATTGGCGCCGTGACCTGCCCTTTTTTCTTGGTGAAAGCAGACAGACATAATCACTAATGGATCAAAGTCAAGAACAACAGCAGCAACAACAGGCGTTGTATACACTACAGCAACAACAGCAACAACAACATGCGTTATATGCACAGCAGCTACAACAGCAACAGGAAATGCAACAGGCAAACGTCCATCCTGCTAACATACCCTTACCTGTAGAGGCCGAACCCACAATGACCGTGTTGCAACGGATAACAGACACTCTATCCAATGTAGATCACTATAATAAATATAACCAAATTCGCTCGGTTATAACCCCCTTCACTGGCGATTCTAACACATTTCGGAGATGGCTAATGAACAGACACAGATATACGAGCAACAATACATATTGCCGGAGAGAACCAGAGATCAATAGTACATATTACCGGAGAGAATCAGAGAGCCACAATACATATTGCCGGGGAGAATCAGAGAGCACACCACATAACTACAATAGAAGATCCCAGATCAAGTATCGAGACAACAGCAACAACACGGGTTGAATAGCCACTGGCGACGGCCATTGGAACAGTCTTAATAAAAGAGCTTGTCGCATGGCAGTCAGAAACCTTATCAACGGAATCAAACAACGAAAGATATACGACGTACAAAATGTTACAACCATTGACCAACAAACTTGCTTAATAACGACAGAAGATGGAATGAGGGTACATATCAGACCAATACAACAATGGAGAAAAACACCTAACATACATCACCAGGTCGGCTTTGTAAAGTCAAATGACACGCGATGGGCCCCCATGATTAATAGTCAACCTAAATAAATAAACGAACTACAAGTGAAGAAAACAAAAATTATTTGTGTTGCGACACAAACAAACGTTGACAGGTCAAGTCAGGTCAATGACCCAGAACTAAAAGTGAAGAAAACAACGATGATCAGTGTTACTACACAAACAGATCTTGACTTTAACACCGCCATAACAGATACTGGTACACCAGAAACAGTACACCTCAACACATCTGACGTACACACTCGAACAGCATTAAAACAGTTGGCCAGGCAGACAAATTCATACGAAATCCCAGTTACAGAACCAAGCGTACAAGAGTTAAAGAAAGAGATAAAAGCAATCCTGAAAGAAGGTGACCTCAACAAACTCACAGCACGAAAGGTGCAGAAATTACTGGAGGACAGGCTTACTGTTTGTTTGTTTGTTTGCAAGACGAAAAGAAATTCGCAAGTTGGTGATAAATACGTTTGAACAAGATGACGAGAAAAACATAGTCACCAAAGCTCATGCAGCACAAATTAAGAAAGCTACTCATCGCCCGATAGCACCACCAGTTTTATCTAATGGCAGACCCATACATAAAGCCACATTGAACCACTATCATTCCACAGATACGTCAAAAACCTCACACAGAGAATCTGAGAACATAAATACATATTGCCACAGAGAATCGGAGAGCAACAATAGAAATTGCGACGAACACACAGACAACGCTGTTTCACAAGCAGAACGGCACACCTCTGAACAAGATAATGATACTCGACACACAGCACCGCCTAATGATGAAAACGCAGACAGCGCTACACGCACACTTGCAGAAGATATTATTCTTCCATCACCTCCATTTCGACACGAATCTGACCTAGATACAGCAGATCCCGAGAGTGACCACGAAAGTGTGATCAGCCCAGACAACACTGAATTTCACATAGCAACGAAGCGCCCACATTCTGGTACAACAGATGACTCCCCACCGTTAACAAGATTTGTCCGGTTACCTCAAGAGCACATACGTATGAAATTGCGAAGAAAACGCAGACAGCAACACAAGACGCAGCATGAGGTGCACCATTGCAAAACTACTTCATCCTTACCCTCGACAACTGCAGCCACCACCCACTCGACATTGCGAAATACGCCATCCTCTTGTGATCAACGATTGACGAGGAAAAAAGTTATCTTGAGGGACATCGCCAAGTTCCTCATGTCAAATTCGTAAACGTCCAGTTCAACGATTATTAGTTTATTGGAGAATCAATCTTCTCTAATAACAAAAAAGGTACTCACCCAGCTATAGTACCCAACGAGTACTCTGTCTACAATAGTACTCTTCCTCGTTACCCACCATCATCTAAAGTCACGAGCATCCATTTTTTTTTTTTTTTTTTTTGGTAGGAAATTTTATTTTTTCAGAAAGATGTCAGCCCCAGTCAAGATCCTGCTGATGATACTGACGATATTGACAGTTACGACGTCTGCAACACCCACATATACTAACAAGTTATTATGGCGTCACACCACTGTGTTTTAATTTTATACAATTATTTCAGATTCTTCGTCAACATGGACTGTCATTATGATTACATATTTTGCACCGCTACTTCATGATATTTAAGAACTTTCGCAAACATTCGCAGATCTACAACACTATGTTATCCAGGTTAAACAGAACTTTAAATTATCTCATTTGTACAAATTACACCACTTTTGCCTTTGAAAATCTTTATAATAGGACTTATGCTTTACAAAAGTTTTTTTTTCCCTTCTTGGTGAATTTAGTGACAAAAGCAAACACACTATACGCACACACATATTTTTCCATTGTGACACATGAGAGTTTTTTTTTTAATGTGTTAACTCACAGCTTTCCTTTTGTGTTATGGAAATACTGTTTTATAATGTTCAATCGCATCGAGAATGTATTTTGGCGATTTTTCTTAATGATGCTCTTTACACCCTCAGTGATAGTATTCACATTATTCAAGCCGACGACCCTTTCTCACAGATATATGACGAATCAGACGTCAAATGTATTCTTCCCTACACATCTAAACGCCTGTCCATCTCCTGTCACCTTCTCCGACATGCTCCATCACAGACGGAGCGTTTCTAAATCGACGCCCCGTTCCGAGCATCCCCACTATTCAACAGGAATTTACCTATGTTAACGTGTCTATCAAATTCTATAAATACTTCTTCGCATTCCTGAATCCAGTGAGACACACCAGAGGTCATGACCCGACACACTAGAGTGTCAGTACTATTGATTTTGCCTAGCATAATTGGTGTTTTAAATTTTAAGCTGTTTTGTGTATAACTACTATATGTACAAGAAGATGAGATGTACACAGCGGACATCGGTAAAAGATAATGAGGACATTGTTACCCCCACTGACACAGCTAACGCCCCTAAGACCCCCGAGTACATTCCCATGACTGACATTAGTTCCCCTCCCATGGTGATAAACCCTACTCCGTCATTTATCCCAATATACACCCCACTCCACTAAATAACTGAGACATATATATTTTCACCTAAAATTTGACTTGGTGATATACAAGTATTTTGCAAGATGGGTAAAACTTATATGCTAATCAACACAGTTCGCGGATTGGCGAAATACTACATTGTTACATGCACACCATGACGGTTCCATGCGAAATCGCTAACATAGTAACGGATATGTTCACATGTTGATAAACCTTGAACTGAGAAATAAACATCACATATTGATGTACCTGTATTTTTCTGACCATTTGTCACGTTGTAAGCGGAACGCTACAGTATATTTTCTTGACAAATTGTTGTCCATTATACCTTGTATTGAGAAATAAACATCACATATTGATGTACCTGTATTTTCCTGACCATTTGTCACGTTGTAAGCGGAACGCTACAGTATATTTTCTTGACAAATTGTTGTCCATTATACCTTGTATTGAGAAATAAACATCACATATTGATGTACCTGTATTTTCCTGACCATTTGTCACGTTGTAAGCGGAACGCTACAGTATATTTTCTTGACAAATTGTTGTCCATTATTATGAACTTGCATTTGTATGCAGATTTCATATTTGATGACGAACCTATAAACAGTTTGGTACTTGGTTCAGGGTAACTGAGATAGTTCATACTCCAACACCCGATAGTTATTTGTATCGGTATAGTTGTCCTCCCTCATAGTAACGACCATTACATAAGTTTGAGATTAGAGACACTTTTTAATAAATACTTTGTAACTCCATGTAACCAGATTAATAATGCTATATTTATATTGTGCGACGAACACATAGACAGTTCATCAAACTTGTCCAGATTTTTGGTGTTTAAGACCCATATACATCTTGGTAAATCACTGACCGCAGTGGCAGGATTGGGGTCGCCTGTACCATATGATTGTATTATATTTACCACGTTCTATATTGAAAGTTACGAGAGCGTACAGCTCCAGTTCATATTTTTTAAAAAAAAATTTATAGATTAACATTGCCATGTATGTATATACCCATGTCATAAAATATAGTATTCGTCGAAAGTCAAGGGCCACTTAGAAAAACCTTGGTTGAAACCATAAAACAAATCTGATATAAACGTAATTGGTATCAGTCAAAACGGCATTTATTGAATACCAAATTGGCATGGCACGTAAAGAAATGGAAACACACATTCAAACGCAATGAAGCTGTGAAGTGTGTCACCCACCTTTTCAAAAGTCACACAATAGATATTGGACAAATAGACATTTCAAAATCGGGTATGATCACCGTTTGCAGCAAGGCATTCAAGACAGCGTAGACGCATCGAGTCCACAAGGGTCCGAAGAGTATTCTGTGGAACAGCTTACCATTCCTGAAGCATAAATGCAGTCAGCTGTGCAACATCCATTGGCAGGGGGTGATTTGTTGACAATCTTCGACCAAGGACATCCCAGAGGTGCTCAATCGGAGAAAGGTCAGGTGAATGAGCTGGCCACGCCATCCTGATGATCCCATGTTGCTGAATAAACTCATTCACCACACGAGCTCGATGGGGTCGAGCGTTATCATCTTGGAGGATGGCATTATAACCTATGGCCTCAAGAGCAGGCTGAACAATAGGTCTCAAGATTTCGTTCTGGTATCTTGGGCCGGTAAAGTTGCCTTGGATGATGTAGAGTGGGGTCCTGCCGTGTCTGTAGAAGCTTCCCCAGACCATGACAGAACGCCTACCATAACGATCCACCTCTCGAATTGTGTCATCAGTAAATCGCTCTCCTGGTCGTCTCCAAACTCGAATCCTGCCATCATTGAATGACACAGTGAAGCGAGATTCATCAGTGAAGAGAACTTGACTCCATTGTTGCCTTGTCCATCGGATGTGCTCGCGACACCAAGCAACATGGGCTCTGCGATGAGCAGGAGTAAGAGGGATTCTGACTGCAGGACGTCGAGCAGCCAGTCCAAATTCATGTAAACGTCTGCGAATCGTGCTTTGACTGACATTAACGTTTACTGTTTGTCTCAGCTGACATCTTAGAGTGGAACAAGTCACTGTTCAATGGCGCAGAGCTGACAACAAGAGATACCGGTCATCATGTCTATTGGTGCATCTAGGGCGACCTGGCCGGTGGCGATCCTCCACACTTCCTGTGGCCTGAAATCTCTCCAAAATTCTTTGGATAGTAGAGTGTGACACTGCAAGCCGTCTAGCAATCTCACGGACAGATAAACCACTTTAAACTCACGCTATAGCCTTCATTGTTTGTAAGGTGTCAAGACTTCTTCTCGGTGGCATGGTTTTTACAAGTGATAAAACTACCCTAAGTCTGCTGATTGTAAAACAAATTAAGAGTGATTTCTGTTCACGAAACGTCGCCATTGCACGTGGAATGTCAATCAGCACGATTACTTCACCTGTTTGGTTGTACGGAAGTTTGAAAAAAACAGATTAAAAATGTGAATTTATGGTCAGCAAACCAAATTGCACGTGATCACCATGGCTGTCGGTGAGTTGTTTTTATGCTTAAAGTGCATAGAGGACTGTCAGAGGAAGATATTGCACCCATTTTTACTAAAAACTTCCTTCATTTAATCATTCTATGCGTTATATAAAAGCGTAATGAAAATAATAGGGTGGCCCTTGACTTTTGACGAGTAGTATATATATATATATATATATATATATATATATATATATATATATATATATATATATATATATAATATATATATATATATATATATATATATATATATATATATATATATATATATATATATATATATATATATATATATATATATATATATATATATATATATATATATATATATATATATATATATATATATATATATATATATGTATGTATATATATATGTATATATATATATATATATATATATATATATATATATATATATATATATATATATATATATATGTATGTATATATATATGTATGTATATGTATATGTATATGTATATGTATATGTATATGTATATGTATATATATATATATATATATATATATATATATATATATATATATATATATATATATATATATATATATATATATATATATATATATACCAACGGGCTGATCACCCATTTGCCAGTCACTTCGATTACGGAAACAACAGCAAATGGATTGATTTGCCATTGCCCTAAAGACGCCAATAGGCGTGATGGGAAACAATGGCAAAGAAAACCTATCTGCTGTTGCCCTAAGACGCCACTAGGCGTAATGGCCACTGACTGCTTTGACGGTCGGCGGCTAAGGACGGAAGAAGAAGATATATATATATATATATATATATATATATATATATATATATATATATATATATATATATATATATATATATATATATATATATATATATATATATATATATATATATATACGAGCTCGTATATTACATTTTTTTGCGTCCCACGGTATGTTCGTTGCAGCTACTACATTTAAGATTGTTAAATACTTAATGAATATTAATCACTTCTGTTAAATATTGCCAAAGTATTTTTTTTTAATTTTTATTTGTGTTGTTTGCACAACCGATGAAAATCGTATGCGATTATATATGTTATCATTAAGTATGTTATCATTATGGTGATGACTAATGCACAGTGTTGTTTATATTAATATTGCTAAGAAGTAGCGTACATCAATAGTGTTCAATGGCGAAGTGTATAAACAAATTTTATGAATCCCCCGTTTTACGCATTATAAATACACTGGGATCCCTCGTTTTAGGAACAAAATATATTTTTTTAAACAATTTTTTTCTTTTTTAAATTTTTTTTCTCTCTCTCTGAGAGATTCTACCAATAGGTTAGTCTTTTATAACAGTCACGAGCATGAGGTAGTTAGTTGATAGTACGCAAATGTCTCCCTCTGGGATACATTTGTGTGGCCAGGGACGTATGTGACCGCTTGGCCTTCCACGCTAGCATTATCCCTACTACTTCCATGCTAAGCATTTATACGTGCTATAATATGCTACATATAAGAATGACAGACCTCAAAAGCAAATAAGACGTTTTTACACAAAACGCAGTATCATTCAAAGTTCAGTTGGCAGTCACTGCTCTGAGAAGGCAAACGTAGGTCAGTCCCAGATAATAATAATGAATGGGTTTTATGCGCGGAAAGTGGGAAATGAATGTTTGTGTGCTCTGGTTTTTTTTATCCAATTGTTAAGTTGGAAAAGATCCCACATGTGGAAAAAAAAGTCGAAATAACAGAATGTCGTGTGCAAAAATGACGAAAAGCTGAGGAAAGGAGTGCAAAAGTAGATTATTGTACCGTGTGAAAAAAGAACGGGTCGTGTGGAAAAAGGAGGGAAAAAAAGAAGAAATAGTATAAATAGAAGAGGTGTGGGCGATAGGCAGAGATTTCAGAATTTATGATTCCAATGATACCATGATTTTAGACTAGAGGATTTTTTTACAGATAGCGTTAGGAGAACTTCGTCTTTGAGGATACCTAGACAAGTTTTTGAGTAGACAAATCAGTATATTATTCTATTTGGAAATACATATTGTTGATATTTACCATCGTGTGTAGTAAATATTGTTAAATGAAATGAGACGTGGCTGGCTGTCATATATTCTCACATCACGAAGCATAATCACGAAGGCGAACACACTGAATACATAACGACATGTTTAATCGACCATCTTAGAAAACAGGAAGTAGGAAGAAGTAGGTAAGCAGAAGAGTTCCCATAAGGGCAAGTAACTCTAGTCGGGAAAACAAAGTATCAGCATGGAAACGTATATACATCAACATTCCCCCCTTCTTTATGAGTGAACAAAGTCATTCATCCAAGAGGGTTTCTTGCGATCTCTTTGAGGTCTCTTAGAGCAAGATGGTAGGAGAGAATGTTCCTGTTCTTTGCCAGCTTTCCCAGGACTAGAAGTAGTTGGAGTTGAAGGATCAACTTCTGGAGGATTGGAAATGTTCACTTCACTAGTGTTCTCCATGTCTGGCAAAACAACCTGTTGCTCGGGTAGAACTGGAGAGGAGACATCAATTTCCAGGTCCTCGGGATCAGGTGTGAAAGGTGTTGTTTTATGTCTTTCAGAGAGCCTCTTATCGATCCTTCCAGGTTGCCAGTTTGGTTGTTCATGGTCTTGATAGTAGACTGGCTGGTGAGACAACTTGGGTAGATCGTGAGCAGTTTTATCATGATACGTCTTCACTGTTCTGTCTCTCTTGCCTATACTTTCAATAACTCTGCTGTGAGATGCAACGGGTTTCACCGCAGAAGGTATCAGCGTACGCAGTTTCCTGTTGAACAGTATTTCTGCTGGACTTTGATCAAACCCTTGTCTCGGCGTATTACGAAGTTCAAGTAGTGCCTCATATGCATCTGTATTATCTTGAACAGTCTTTCTCATCATACCCTTGATGAGTTTCACAGCAGATTCAGCTAATCCATTGGTTTTATGGTGACCTGGTGCTGATTTAACATGAAGTATTCCCCATTTGGCAGTAAATGATCTGAACTGTGCAGACGTAAACTGGGTACCTTGGTCAGATACAATAACTTTAGGGACACCATAACGAGCAAAATGAGACTTCAATTTCCTGATGACTAACTGAGCTGTCATTGTAGGTAGAAAGTCTACTTCAATGAAGTTGGAGAAATAGTCAATCAGGACTAAATAATATCGGCCTTCTATAATAAAGATGTCAGTGCCAACTTTCTCCCAGGGTGATAAACCTCTTGAGTGTTGGTTTAAAGGTTCTTTAGTATTCCTTGCCTTCGTTTCTTCACATTCTGGGCACCTGTCAGCTATCTGTCGAATCTCAGCCGTCATGCCGATCCAAAACAGACAACTTCTGGCCCGGCGCATCATGCTGTCAAATGCAAGATGAGCAGCATGTAGCTTCTGCTTGATTTCAGGCCTCAGTGCTTTTGGGATAAGAATACGCTCTCCTTTAAGTATTATGCCTTGTTCTGTTGTCAGAGTGTCACGAATGTCAAAATAAGGCATAAGCTCAGCTGGTACATCAGACTTTCTTTTAGGCCACCCATCCAAAATGGTCGACTTCAACCTCTGGAGCACGCTGTCTTTGAGAGTTTCAGCTTTAATCTTTTCCATCATCACATCTGGTATTTCAGGTAATCTTACATGTGCATCAGCTCCTGCATTGCTCTCTCTATCAGCTAAGGAATCCAATGTGACATTATGAATACAAACTCTGGACAGTGTGTCGGCTATAAGAAGGTCGGAACCTTGTACCCATTGGAATTCAAAGTCATATCAATGGCTGCGCATCAGTAAATTCTGCAGTCTTCGAGGAATTTGACTCAGAGGTTTCTTAACGATGGCCGCCAAAGGTGTATGGTCGTTGATGACTGTAACTTTCTTCCATAAGTGTACTGGTCAAAGCGTTCCAAACCATATACAACAGCTAAGAGCTCCTTCTCAATTTGAGCCCAGCGTTGTTCTGTTTCAGTTAGAGCTCTAGAAGCAAACTCTATTGGCTGACCATTTTGTAGGAGGACAGCCCCAAGTCCATAGCTGCTACTATCAACTTGAATACACAAAGATTCATCAGGATCATAGTATGCGAGTACTGGAGTAGAAGTAATTAGTTTCTTGACACTCTTGAAAGCTTGTTCACATTCAGCAGACCAGATAAAGGGAGTATCCTTACGTGTAAGTTCTCTTATTGGATGAAGAACTTCTGAAAGATTGTTGACAAACTTTGCTAGATACTGTATAATGCCGCAAAATCTGCGAACCTCATGACAGTCCTTTGGAACGGGCATGTTTAGTATTGTCTCAACCTTTTTCTTGTCTGGTTCAACACCTCGAGCAGTAATAAGGTGACCCATGAAGGTAATTTCTTCTTTCTTCTCTTGAGCTTTAGCGTCATTCAGTTTAATGCCTTTCTCTTTACACCTATGTTTCAGTGCTTTGGGCTTCAGATCATGGTCCTTAATTGCTTGCTGTCTGTTTGATCCACAACCTGCAATAACTATGTCATCAGCAACATTGATGCAACCATGAAGACCTTCAAGAGCTTGTGCTAGATGCCTCTGGAAAATTTCACTGCTTACATTTAAGCCAAATAATAATCTAGACCATCTGAACCTACCATAAGGTGTGATCATTGTTGTAAGTTTACTAGACTTCTCATCTAGTTTGATATGCCAGAATGCTTCCTTGATATCCAGCTTTGTGAAGATCTTGGCATTATTGAGTTCAGGCAATACATCATCCAAAGTTGGTAATCTGTAATGCTCCCTCTGCAAAGCCTCATTCAGGGGTCTAGGATCAATGCATATTCTTAAGGAACCATCAGACTTTTCAGCAACAGCCATTTGGTTAACCCATTCAGTCGGTTCCTCTACTGGTATTAATATACCTCTGTTCATTAGATTTTGAAGCTCTGACTTTACCTTGCTCTTAAGTGAAAATGGTATTTTTCTGCACGGTAGTGCCTTTGGACGAATATTAGGATCAATATGCAACACAGCTTCACCCAGGACACCTAGATGGTTATCAGAGTTATGATCATTATCTGAACTGTCAGTAGCCACCTTAGCAATAAATTTGTTTGTGTTGACTGTCACAAATTGTAGATCCTGCAGTGTGTTGTTGCCCAGCAAACATGTGAATCTATTTTTCACAACAGTAAACCTTATATTGTGTTTTGTCCCAGTCTTAGGATTCTCAGCAGTTAATAGAACTTCTCCCAGTGGAGTCATCTTAGTACCATTCCACATAACAAGCCTCTGTTTAGTGGGTAACAGTTGTTCTTGCATCACAAAGCGTTGACAGATTGTATTCACATCAGCTGCTGTGTCTAACTGAAATTTTACCATTTTTCCATTGACAATGAGTTGTGCAGATGTACAAGCTTTGCTAGACTTCACACAATTAAGAAAAACTTCAGAATCTTCCACTGACTCTGTGTGAACAGTATGAACTTTCTTGCATTTAACTTTGAAATGGTTTCTTCCCCCACAATTTGAACAAAACTTCCCCCATGCAGGACACTTTTTCTTAATTAATAGATGTTTCTGTCCGCAGTAATGACACTCCTTTCTAGGTTCAAAGTACCCACTGTCAGTGTTACTTTGACAGGCTTTACCAGCAGCATGCCCAGTGTCTCTCTTGTGAGGTTTATGGTTGAGTGATTTTTTTCTGTACCTTTTCAACCCTTGCTTCAGAAGGTTGTACTGTATTACTCATCTCTCTTATGTCGTTTTCAGTTTGCTCGAAGACTCTGCGTATGTGAATGGCTTTCTTTAGATCGAGGTCAGCTTCTCTCAAGAGCTTCTCTTGTAACCTTTTGTTAACAGTAAAGACAATTTTGTCTCTTATCATACGATCCTTGTCGTTAAAGTTGCACAAATCTGCCTTAGTTCTCAGCTCAGTCAAGAAGGAATTAAAAGGATCTTGAAGAGGTGTGTTCCAGAATCTGAACGTATGTAATACTTCATTGCTTCGTGAGCTACAATGGTTCTGGGGCAAATCGAGAATTTTAGTAGGATTAGAGTGGTCTCCTTCCTCTGCAAGTTGATCAAAAACTTCAACAGCTTGAGGTCCAGCACAATGTAGAATGATGGCCGCCCGAACAGAATCAGATTTAGACGCCACCTCTGATGCATGCATGTATAGTTCTAACTGTCGTCTCCATTTACGAAATGTGTCTGGTTCGACGTTATATATGTCTAGACAGGGTGGTAACCGAAATAAGGGCCGTTCTGCCATGACGAAATGTCTAACAAAGGTATGCAAGCAATAACCTACCAGTCTATGAGTCAGCACACGTGTTAAAAGATCTTCAGCAGAATAGTTCGAATTCTGTAGAAATAAACACCGCTGCCACCATGTTGATATTCACCGTCGTGTGTAGTAAATATTGTTAAATGAAATGAGACGTGGCTGGCTGTCATATATTTTCACATCACGAAGCATAATCACGAAGGCGAACACACTGAATACATAACGAAATGTTTAATCGATCATCTTAGAAAACAGGAAGTAGGAAGAAGTAGTTAAGCAGAAGAGTTCCCATAAGGGCAAGTAACTCTAGTCGGGAAAACAAAGTATCAGCATGGAAACGTATATACATCAACATATATATTATTCAGTTGGATTACATATTTTTTTCATCTTGGATAACCAATCATCATTGAGAAATTTACAGTGTTTGTCTAATGACATCAATAAACTCTAATTGAATTTTTCTACATTGCTGTTGTGGAACTTTACAGTAATTTCTTTTGGATATACGTTGTTGTGCTGAAACTTTTCTTTCTTATCACCAAACTCAAAGGGAAGAACATTCCTGGGTTGAAAAACTGAGTAACGGTCAAGTATTATGTCACGAAGTGGTTTTAAGTTTATAGAGTGTGCCTGAATGAAAGCAAGACCCTAGTATGAGAAAGTCTGAGAAGATAGAATTTAGATGGAAAATAACATGCCTGTGGACAGGTGAGACTATTGGCTCAAGAGATAGACCCAGGATTTGAATCTCCCCCTGCCGCTTCGTGACTAAAAAAAATGGCTATAGTCTCCCCACCTCTGACTGCCTTGAAACACAAGGAGATAAGGTGTATAATTACGACCACAAACACCACTATACAGACAACATAGAGTAAGTATAGTAAAGAATAGAAGCTGATCCAGTAAATAATATATGTATATATTTATTTACATACAAGGAAAACATAAAATGGCATATTACGTCATCAAGTCAGTCGATAGCGTGCACTGTTGCACGGCCTGGAAAACAAGTAACAATTAAATTGAGAGACACTCAACAACAAAAAACCCCAATCACATTCACTCTTCCTGTCACCCTGCTGAGGAACAATAAAAATGGTTAGTGATTTAAACCAAATCTACTTTGGTGGGGCTGTCAACTTTTAGCCTCCACTCTCTAACACTAATAAATTTCTGTCTTAGTCCTGGTGACTCTTCCTCAACGAACGGCTACACAGCTTGTTACTAGTTAGGCAATAGGCGCCGATAACTACACCACAAGAAATGCTACAATTAATAGACTTGGTTTTTCGAACGCAGACTCAGTGTCTATCCGTCCAATGGATACTGAACAGACCCTACTGGTCCTGTCTATTTTCTCCCTCCTTCTCTATCTTCCTCTCTTGATCTCAGTGTCTCTCTAACACTCGAGGGCTGATGATGCGGCGTCTCCGTTACGCTCTTCTCTTGATTTCTATCAGGACCTAAGTATGGTAACCCTGTCACCTGTTCCTGATTTTGGTGATGACGATGTTCGGATATCAAGCATGAGGGACTTGATTAACTGTAGACAAAACTTTTCTGCTGCTGAATAGCTTCCCTCTTTTAACCCGCTCCAGAGTTAGAGGAAAAAACACACAGCCTTGATTTCAGGCTGTACAAAATGAAACTAGTCTCCCGGCCACCTGCCGTTGCTAGAGACTATAATAGCGATGCTCTCGGCTGTCTGATAAATAAACCTCGGTCCAGCTGAAGCATAGGGACTTCACTGCCAGAGACCATAGGGTAATTTTCTTTTGCTCCTGACGATACTCGAGTACTCTGACCCTGAGATATGTCTTTTGCCGTGGATAATTTTACACATGGGCAAAATTATGCTCCCCACTGTTTCCCCGAGACTCGCTGAAATTAAAAGAAACAGCGACTCATGTACACCCACTCTAAAATCGCTTATCGCTAACATATACGATACAGAAAATAATTCTATACACGTGTCTCTTCATTCTCACTTCTTCTCCCCTTTCTCTCGTTCTTCACAACAATACATAATACTATCCCACGTGGCACTAAAATCACCCTCCTTCTCTCGTTCTACTAAAATCTGCCAGGTAAAACAAACAATAGCCCAGACCCGTCTGACATGTTACATGGCCGTTACGCATGGCCGATCACGTGTTAAAACTTGACAAAAATAGGGAAATCCTTTTACCCATTAACACAGGAGTTTCCCCGGCTTACTCTTATTAAATTAAATCTCGCTATAGGAATAGTTTCCTCCCCTAAGCGGTATAATTCATTTACAACGTAAATCTGAACCCTCTGACAATATTTCTCACATTTTTAAGGCTCAGAAAAATTAACGAACACACCAGGGATTTCCCCATAAATTTACATTAGAAAATATACAGGAATAAATGGTGGTTTTACATAACATCCTACAAATATGGCACACGTGTTTCTCACAACTTCACACACTCCTATCTATTGCCAAAATCATAGAAAGAATAAGCACACTGTTGCATTACGTCGTTCTTCAAAAATAGTAATTAATGGCGCTATCGTTTATTTTAAAACTGAAAAGTTAATCTTTACCTAAGGGCGAATTTCTGAAAGAACCCTCTAATGAATAAAACGATAATATGATAAAATCTTACATACCAATTCATCGCTGGTTTTACCCACAGTGGAGAACGATAAATTACGTAGTCTGACGGCTGGCACTTATTTTTTCATAGAGACAATTGCCCGCGGTTTCCTCCCCCATTATATACAAGAGAAAACACCCACGCGAATTTCTCTCCCACGCATATCGCGGACCAATGGGAGCGCTAGAAAAATCAATACTATCCACCTACGCAAACCCCGCGTGCTTCCGGCCGCGTGCTTCCGGCCTCGTCATATCGCGTGCCGGAAATGGCGATGTTTTTCGTAAACAACGAAATCTACGGGAATCGCGAAAAATCATAAGAAAGTAAAACTGATGCTAGAATAAAATAAACCTACCATCATAAACGAACCCATTTAATTTATCTACTCAAAAAAAAATACCAACCACGATATATATTCAAATGAGAAGAAATAAAATGGTGGAAAAGCGGGCCCGAAAATAGCGATTTCCGTAAACAACGGAAAATCGCGTGATCAGAAGAAAATAAAACTGGTGAAAATTCAAAATAGAACCACAGAATCGGGCCTGTTAAAAGTCAGAATTACAGTGTAGCGTCACATAAGTCCCCCCTTTCAAATACGGGAACCGTGCTAAATCACTGAAATCTCTGGGTTTCATACTGGTCCGTATCAAGATCTACATCCGGATCTAATCACTATCGTAATTAGCATTATCATACAGGCCCATCTCCATATCCTTGAGAATCTTGGCAAACACTGGATCGTGAGGGTCACGCCAGGGGGTTTCCTCCTGGCGACTGCAACATGACTGGTCGCCCTTCCTCCTCCCTCTCATGTGTTTCCTTCGCCCACGAATTTTCCTTGCGGCGCGTGGTAAATACTGATTACCAGATGGTGCGACCTCCCAGTGTTTTGAAACAGTCTGACTGTCTTGGCCAGACATCGCCGTAACAGGGCGTAACTGTTTGCGGTTGACTGAAGAACCGTGCACCTGTTCCTTCTTGTCAGTATTTCCCTCCCTTGAGAGATGTAATACCATCGGGGGCCTAATTCCCGACGACAAAGAAGATACTTCCGAAGTAAGAGGCGTCACCACTGTTTGACCTTTAGGCTGAACAGGGCTGACAGGCGAATACGCCTCTGTAAATAACATTCCACTGTCTTTAGAGGCGTCTCTCCTCCCCATTGCAAGACGAGGATGTTTGAGCTCCCGTGGGGCTCCGTGAATTTGGGGCTTTCCCCTTTCACTTCTCTGGCCTGCAGTAGGCCCTCTTGCATTAGCAAGAATCGGTGTGGTTGGGTTTCCCAAAACTATGTATGGGCTTCCCAGGATGAAATCATGTGCTGGCTGTGCCATTACAGCTGCCTTAATGGTGCCAGACACAAACTGACATTTCACCTCAATATTGGCTACAGGCAGACGCTGTGAGATCCCTCTTCTCAAAATTCCACCAATCTCAACTAATTCTCCTGTCCACTGCCCTGGTTTCACCAAATGACGAGCGATGATACTGGGGTAAGTAAGCCCGCTGTCAAACAAACACGTAGTGGCTGTCCCATTCACTACGGCTGGTCCACTGTTAGAGAACAACTTCTCTGCCTGGACTGGTTCCCATTTATTCCCTTTAGTCCATCTCACCGGTCTTAAACAAGCTGCATGGTGAGCAGGGGGTTTGTTCATGCACCGAGATGTCCAGTGGGAAGTGGTTCTACAATTCTGACAATACCTCTCATGATCTCCTCTGTTCCTAGCGGGTTCCTGAGAGGTTGTTGTCGGTGCTCTGTTATGCTGCTGGGGGCGCAAGTTATAACCAGAATGAGGCTCCTTGCGAGAAGGCCCTGGTTGCTGATAAGCTGGTGAAGTAGCCGGCTGCGATGATGAAGCTCCTTTGTCTGGGGCTGGCAGGTCTGAGTTTTTCCGTTTCTGTCCCAGTACTTCGGCCTGTGCTGTCTGGTACCTTTCGGCGAACACGATAATCTGATCAAGTTGCTGGGCACCCTGCTCTGCCAGATATCGCCTCAAGTCGGGGGACATGTTTGCCTTAACTTGTTCACACAGAACTAACTCCTCCAACCCTTCAAAAGTCTTCGCCAGTCCTGACAGTTCCCTCCACCGGGTTAGGTAATTTCTCACCCGCTCTGCAAACTGTGCGAAACTCTCTCCCTTCTCCGGCCTGCTCTCCCTGAACATGGTTTGGCATTTCCGGGGTGTCCACTGAAATCTTTGCAACAAAGCATTTCGCAGTGCCTCAAAGTTGTTCTGGTCATCTAGGAGCATCTTGTTGTAGACTTCATACGCATGACCTTTGAGGTATTGTGATAATTTCAGGCACCAAAGACTCTCATCCAACCCGTATGCCTTTGCCATCCGTTGAAATTTTTCTAAAAACACGTCAATCTTTTCATTCCCATTAGGGAACGAGTCAAATGGGAAGCTCATGGCGGCCATCCGGGGTCCTCCGTTTCCTGAGGTGTCTGTCGCTCCTGCTCCGGGTGAATCTCCATTAGCTGAACTGCCTTCTGAAGCTCGGTACTGCAGTTCCAGAGAACGCAGGGCAAGTTCATGCTGTCTCTCCGCTGCCTTCTCCCTCTCCTGTGCTTCCAATTTCCAAAGTTCCATCTCTGCTGCGGCTGCCCTCTCTTCTTTCGCTGCTTCTGCGGCTGCTGCCCTGTCCTCCTTCTCTTTCTCTCGCTGAATATGCCTGTCAGTTTCCCTTATCAGGTAGGCCTTAGTCTCCTCCTTATCCATTCCCATGTCCTGAGCAGCCTCTCGCCAGGCAGCTCGTAACTTGGCCATATCCGCCATCTTACCTGTAAACTGCTGTAAGTTCACAAATACAGAGAAATGACAGAAAAGGAAAAGAGAAGGAACAACCTGTTACGAAATATAAAATACTTCCTCTATAACCGCTGTTCCAAAACCCGAACTCAGACTAGCGTCAAGTCTGAACAATAACCTGAGAAAAAAAATTTAGTTAAGAAGCTACCAAAAACTAAATTACCTTCCTGTTAAAGAAAAATATGTCGGTATGCCATCAATTACCTCTTAGTCATATAAATCAAAAATACCACCAAAAATCTACTAGACTGCACTCTGTGGAAAAACTTATACTGGATCAGTTCTAATAGCTCAACGTCTAGGGGATATTTAAAGAAAATCTATTCTCAGAAACTTCCTAGAGACAATCTATGAATGTAGATCACAGAATTGATCTCAACAGAATGATCCCGGACGAGCCCCCACTTGTCACGAAGTGGTTTTAAGTTTATAGAGTGTGCCTGAATGAAAGCAAGACCCTAGTATGAGAAAGTCTGAGAAGATAGAATTTAGATGGAAAATAACATGCCTGTGGACAGGTGAGACTATTGGCTCAAGAGATAGACCCAGGATTTGAATCTCCCCCTGCCGCTTCGTGACTAAAAAAATGGCTATAGTCTCCCCACCTCTGACTGCCTTGAAACACAAGGAGATAAGGTGTATAATTACGACCACAAACACCACTATACAGACAACATAGAGTAAGTATAGTAAAGAATAGAAGCTGATCCAGTAAATAATATATGTATATATTTATTTACATACAAGGAAAACATAAAATGGCATATTACGTCATCAAGTCAGTCGATAGCGTGCACTGTTGCACGGCCTGGAAAACAAGTAACAATTAAATTGAGAGACACTCAACAACAAAAAAACCCCAATCACATTCACTCTTCCTGTCACCCTGCTGAGGAACAATAAAAATGGTTAGTGATTTAAACCAAATCTACTTTGGTGGGGCTGTCAACTTTTAGCCTCCACTCTCTAACACTAATAAATTTCTGTCTTAGTCCTGGTGACTCTTCCTCAACGAACGGCTACACAGCTTGTTACTAGTTAGGCAATAGGCGCCGATAACTACACCACAAGAAATGCTACAATTAATAGACTTGGTTTTTCGAACGCAGACTCAGTGTCTATCCGTCCAATGGATACTGAACAGACCCTACTGGTCCTGTCTATTTTCTCCCTCCTTCTCTATCTTCCTCTCTTGATCTCAGTGTCTCTCTAACACTCGAGGGCTGATGATGCGGCGTCTCCGTTACGCTCTTCTCTTGATTTCTATCAGGACCTAGGTATGGTAACCCTGTCACCTATTCCTGATTTTGGTGATGACGATGTTCGGATATCAAGCATGAGGGACTTGATTAACTGTAGACAAAACTTTTCTGCTGCTGAATAGCTTCCCTCTTTTAACCCGCTCCGGAGTTAGAGGAAAAAACACACAGCCTTGATTTCAGGCTGTACAAAATGAAACTAGTCTCCCGGCCACCTGCCGTTGCTAGAGACTATAATAGCGATGCTCTCGGCTGTCTGATAAATAAACCTCGGTCCAGCTGAAGCATAGGGACTTCACTGCCAGAGACCATAGGGTAATTTTCTTTTGCTCCTGACGATACTCGAGTACTCTGACCCTGAGATATGTCTTTTGCCGTGGATAATTTTACACATGGGCAAAATTATGCTCCCCACTGTTTCCCCGAGACTCGCTGAAATTAAAAGAAACAGCGACTCATGTACACCCACTCTAAAATCGCTTATCGCTAACATATACGATACAGAAAATAATTCTATACACGTGTCTCTTCATTCTCACTTCTTCTCCCCTTTCTCTCGTTCTTCACAACAATACATAATACTATCCCACGTGGCACTAAAATCACCCTCCTTCTCTCGTTCTACTAAAATCTGCCAGGTAAAACAAACAATAGCCCAGACCCGTCTGACATGTTACATGGCCGTTACGCATGGCCGATCACGTGTTAAAACTTGACAAAAATAGGGAAATCCTTTTACCCATTAACACAGGAGTTTCCCCGGCTTACTCTTATTAAATTAAATCTCGCTATAGGAATAGTTTCCTCCCCTAAGCGGTATAATTCATTTACAACGTAAATCTGAACCCTCTGACAATATTTCTCACATTTTTAAGGCTCAGAAAAATTAACGAACACACCAGGGATTTCCCCATAAATTTACATTAGAAAATATACAGGAATAAATGGTGGTTTTACATAACATCCTACAAATATGGCACACGTGTTTCTCACAACTTCACACACTCCTATCTATTGCCAAAATCATAGAAAGAATAAGCACACTGTTGCATTACGTCGTTCTTCAAAAATAGTAATTAATGGCGCTATCGTTTATTTTAAAACTGAAAAGTTAATCTTTACCTAAGGGCGAATTTCTGAAAGAACCCTCTAATGAATAAAACGATAATACGATAAAATCTTACATACCAATTCATCGCTGGTTTTACCCACAGTGGAGAACGATAAATTACGTAGCCTGACGGCTGGCACTTATTTTTTCATAGAGACAATTGCCCGCGGTTTCCTCCCTCATTATATACAAGAGAAAACACCCACGCGAATTTCTCTCCCACGCATATCGCGGACCAATGGGAGCGCTAGAAAAATCAATACTATCCACCTACGCAAACCCCGCGTGCTTCCGGCCGCGTGCTTCCGGCCTCGTCATATCGCGTGCCGGAAATGGCGATGTTTTTCGTAAACAACGAAATCTACGGGAATCGCGAAAAATCATAAGAAAGTAAAACTGATGCTAGAATAAAATAAACCTACCATCATAAACGAACCCATTTAATTTATCTACTCAAAAAAAAATACCAACCACGATATATATTCAAATGAGAAGAAATAAAATGGTGGAAAAGCGGGCCCGAAAATAGCGATTTCCGTAAACAACGGAAAATCGCGTGATCAGAAGAAAATAAAACTGGTGAAAATTCAAAATAGAACCACAGAATCGGGCCTGTTAAAAGTCAGAATTACAGTGTAGCGTCACATATTACCATCTCTCGCGGAAGGCCAGTTAGCACTTGAACCACAACAACATACGAAAGATTAACTCTGACTAAATAAAATCTATATAACTACTAGTGCCGTATAACCTACACGGCCACATATCTTCAAATTGATGCCGTAACCAGCTCGGTTACATGTTCAAATTGATGCCGTGACCTGCGCACATTCAACTGATGCGGGCACAGTTTCATAGTTATATGTTTGGTAAAATTGATGTCCTCCAGTTCGACATTGTGTACAGCTGTTGTCTCACAGCCTGCTATTTTGTAAGGCGTTGTAAGCCTGGCATTTAATACAACTGTTATCTAACAACAAACTCCGCCAATGCCGGTCCCAAGCCCGGATGAAAAAAGAGGAGGGCGGCCTGCATGGAGGCCGTAAGGAGGCAGCCCCTCCACCATGCAAAGGCACAACAGGCCAATCACCTGTTTGCTTTAAATCACGATTACTAGCAACACAAGAGAGAAAACTGGACTGATTCTAAAGGCGACGAACTGGAACGGACTACGGACTACGACTTATGGAACTTGGAACACAAGAAGTATAAATGGGAAGGAAGAGGAGCTGGTGGAAGAGATGAGGAAAGCAAAACTAGAAATCCTGGCTATAACGGAAACAAAGAAAAAAGGACAAGGAGTCATGGATCTCGATGGCAACACGCTGCTCTACAGTGGTGTACCCATGTCTGAAAGAGCTAAAGGGGGCGTGGGTTGCATTGTGGCCCAAAATCAAAAAGATAGTATCAAGGGATGGAACTTTGTCTCGGAGCGCATTATGGTTGTTAAACTAAAAGAAGGAGAAACCATAGTCAACCTGGTCATAGTGTATGGGCCAAATGAGGATTAGAGAGCAGAGGTCAAGGAGGAATTCTTCGAGCTGCTTCAAAGGACAGTGGATGACTGCCTAGATGAAGTTATCATGCTCGGAGATTTTAATGCCAGAGTTGGAAATGACCATGCTAGATGGGGTGGAGTTATCGGAAGATATGGAGAAGATACTCTCAATGACAATGGAAAGCGACTCCTTAGATTCTGCAGTGAGCAGAATCTGATCATTACAAACACAAAGTTCCCCCATAAGCGCATACATGCATACACTAGATGTGAACCAACAAAGAATGAGAAGTCAGTGATCGACTATGCCATTGTTCGGAGAAGCTCATTCAAATATGTCCGAGATGCTAGAGTCTGGAGGGGGCCAGAGATTGGAAGTGATCACTACCTGCTAACAATCAAAAGAACAACTGATAGAGTTGCTCAGCGTAGGAACTGTCCAACATCACGCAAGAAACCAAGTAAACGAGCAGGAGAAATGAGCATTAGGACCTACAAGCTGAGAGAGCCAGAGATTAAGACCAGATATCAGGGGCTTATTGCTGCAGCGGTGAGCAACACAGAAGAACGACCTGATGACTTGGAAACCCTCTGGAATAAATTCAAGGATATCATAAAGACAGCTGCTGCAGAAGCATGCGGTGAAGTCCGACTTGGGAACAAGAGAAAGAGGACACCTTGGTGGACAGAGGAAGTCAAAGAGAAAATAAGAGAGAAGAAAATGGCATGGAAACAATACTTAGGGGCTAAAAACACAACAGGACAAATGGAAAAATATGGAGAATATGGGACACTCAGAACAGAAGCAAAGAACAAAGTGCTAGCAGCAAAACAGAAGTCCTGGGAAGAATTTGGAGAAAAGCTAGAAAAAGATGCACAAGAAAACCAGAAATTGTTCTATAAGACCCTAAAGAACATGAGGAAGGAAAAACAATGCCCTCTCAAATTTATAAAGGACAAGCAAGGCAAATTGCTTACTGCCCCGAAGGAAGTAATGGGAAGATGGAAAGAATATTTCTCAGAACTCCTGGATGGTGAGCATGGTGAAGCATCAAAAATGATAAACACTAGCACAGAAGAGAAAACCAATGATGGTGAAGATGACATAAAGATGGAAGAACTGAAGGCAGCATTGGAGAAAATCAAGATGGGCAAAGCAGCAGGGCATGATGGTATAACACCAGAAATGGTTAAGTTCATGGGAGCATCAGGCGACCTATTACTCTTAAGGGTTTTACAGGCAGCGTGGTACAACAAGACCATACCAAAGGATTGGGAGATTGCCATCATAACACCAATTTTCAAAAAGGGTGACAATCGACAGTGTGGAAACCATAGAGGCATATCCCTTCTCAGTGTCCCTGGTAAAATCTACTCTAGAATCCTAGAGCAGAGACTCCGACGCCTAGCTGAGCCACAATTGGATGAGGTCCAGTGCGGATTCCGGGCAAACTGAAGTACTCAAGACCTAATCTTCACACTCAGACAGCTGAGTGAAAAGGCCCTTGAGTATAAGAGTGAGATGCATCTTTGTTTCATAGATCTGGAAAAGGCGTTTGACAGGGTCCCCTGGAGCAAACTTTGGGACTGTTTGGCAAGGAAGAATATTCCAGCACCTCTGATTCATGCTATACAGAGCTTCTACAAGTCTTGCAGAAATTATGTGAGGACAGCAAACCATAAGTCGGAAGAGTTCAGGACCACCACTGGTGTAAGACAAGGTGATATCCTATCACCTTACCTCTTCATACTCCTTATGGATGATGTCATCAAGGCATGTAAGGAGAGAACAAGAAAGTATTCAGTGGGGTACTGGAAGATGAGACAGGTCTATATTTCGGAGCTGGCATTTGCTGATGATGTTGTCCTGATTGCTAAATCAGAGGCACATCTCCAATCCAACCTGCAAGTCTGGAAGGAAGAGCTGGAGAAGAGAGGGATGGTCATAAGCAGCTCTAAAACAAAATCCATGGTGATATCACGAGAAGAAAGAAAACATCAGATTAAGCTGGGAGAATAGGTCCTGGAGCAGGTCGACCACTTTAAATAAGTCGCAGCTATTATAGACCGAAAGGGAGGCATCAAAGAAGAGTTGGCCACTCGAAAAGCAGCAGCTGGGAGACTTTTTCTGGCCATAAATCGAGGATTCCTCAGCAAGAGAGAGGTTGGTAAGAAAATGAAAATGGCTGTATACCGCTCCACCTATGTCCCAGTCTTGACATACGGATGCGAGTCATGGGCAATGACTACAACCCATAAAAGCCAGATCCAAACCTCAGAAATGAGGTATCTGAGGAAGGTGGTTGAAGTAACAAGAAGAGACATGGTACGCTACCAGACGATACGTCAAGGCCTTAAATCCTACCCCCTGCAGACCCAAGTAGAACAGTCCCAATTAAGATGGCGTGGCCATGTCTGCAGAATGGGAGAAGATCGGATACCACGACAAGCATGGGAAACAAAGAGCCAAGGATCCAGACCCCGAGGACGACCCAGAGTCCGCTGGGAGGACAACATTAGACAATCTTTGAAGGATCGAGGACTAGAATGGAACCAGGCCAGGAGGAAGACAGCCGATAAGATAGTCTGGCGCTCTCTCTTCCAAACCTCTACACCTCACGGTAGAAGGGGAACGACTAAGTAAGTAAGTTATCTAACAACTCGATACTGGTGTATTAAAATGTATTTTGTTCCATATTTAAATTAACACTATTTGTTACAAGGTTGTTTACGAAATCGATACTTCCGCAGTCAAAGTTTGACTATGATACTAAACGAGTCTTTTGATTCTTTTTCTTTAAAGTGGCATATGTTTGGACAAGGCCGCTATTATCAACACAATTTACTGACATTATAATATTATTTGCCGGAAATACTCCCTGATAAACCGGTTTTAGATGGACTTTTAAAAATCTTTTTGTCGGTCTAGGTCAGGCTGTTTATCTATCTTTCACCTCGTGACAAGCATATCTTAAAACGTAAAATACTATGCTTCAGGGTGTACTGGCTTTAGGTCTTTTTAACCTACTTGGCCCAATCAGGTAGAAACTCCTGATAAACAGATTTTCGGATAAACCGAAGTATTCTAGATGGCCCAGCCGGCTTCCGCTTATCCGGACTGCACTGTATAAGGATCAGTGATGGTGTGACGGGAAAGTGATACTCAAGAGGGGGTCTCGTAATGCTTGTTGATAATGGCGGATGATTAATGGATTGGGTGTCACCCCGGTCCACCCCCCCTCCCCCCCTTTTCTCCCCCTTGTTAACAGCATGGCAGTTATGAGAGCCCGTTTTTTTGTTTTTTTTTTGTTTAACAAGGTTGTCTACGAAATCGATACTTCCGCAACACACAAACATTCACTGTTATATATTTTTTTATTTACTCTACTTGAACTGAGTAGAGTGGGAAGATAATATCATAATGTGATATCGGAGATCAAAAGTATTATCACGAATTAACTTCGCTCGTTATCCTAATTATAACCCATGAAGTGTTAAACGGGATATATTTTCTTCAAAAACAAATGGTTATAGGAAATACACCTACAAGATGTGACGTTATCTAAATATCATTTATGGCAGGAATGTAGGTGGAGGGACCGAAAATTGATATTAAAATAAGGATACAAAAGAATACATTAAGAATAGCAGTAAAATCGCAAAAGACTAAAGGAATCTGAATATAACACAAAACTGACAATAAAATGACATTAAGTACCCTAATTATAACCGACAATTAGGTTGAAAAGGGTAGATAAATAAACAAACAACACACAAAGGTATGTTAGCAGGCACTCAGTGAGAAATAAAAAAGTAGAAGACTAGACAACAGAAAAACAACAGAATTTTTTTTTTTTTTTTTTTTTTTTTTTTTTTTTTTTTTTTCGTACACCCGCTAATACTCGAGGCGAAATCTCAGGTTATTATTAATGTCTAACCTGACATTGATTTTACGTGAGTATCCCTTTTCTTGTACAGAGACAGGTGTCCCTCGCCATTCAGGCAGATACTCGCCGATTTCGGAGGTATGACAGAAGTGATAGTCTTACCAGGAATCGAACCAGGACCTTCCGAACGGTAAGGAAACCATTATATTACAAAAACAAAAGCTAACTTATATAACAATTAAAAAAGGATGCTAGCCAGTAGTTTACAGTGGTAGGTACCCCCCCCCCCCTCCCGATGCGAGGCGCGTGGTTTTTCTGTTCTAACCTGTCACGAGTCACAGCAACGTTTGACTTGGACAACGATTCATTGGAGGGTGGAAATTTCCACAAACCTGGGACCCTGCGTCTCGTGGTCTCTGGCCCCAAGCAGCGGCGAAGGCCACACCATCCTTCCTAACAAGTGTCCTGATTGGCCCAGCAGGAATCCCTGCCAAGGGTGTAGACTCGCTTTACAGATTTGAAAACCCCGTAAGGTGGTACTTCAAACTCTCAGCAGACGCACACTCACGCTTCTATCAAAGACTGCATGGCAAGAGCCTCAACCTGTCCAATCCTGAGCTAAACATAACCATTGAACATTTAGAAAAGGAACGCTCAAAGATGACGTTCCATTGAGTTCCACCCACGATGAAAAAACAAGCGGTCAAGTAGATAGCCGAGACGATAACATAAGATCCTGAAGCCGAGGTGTACAGGATTTAAAACGCACCAGACAAGTGGGGCGTCCACTACAGGCCAACAGAAGACATTCCACACTACGTGGAGCTGAGAACAAAAGGGGATGACTTGGGGAGGCATAAACTCCTAGTCACATTGCCAGGGCGTAGAATGGTGTGCCCTCATTGCGGGGAAGACACATACTGGGCCAACCGCTGCCCCAAAAGAAACCCAGGAGCCCCGGAACCAAGACGGCAACGAGAGCCAGAACCAACCAAACACCTCGAAACCAGCAACAGTGAGGAAGAAACCAGGCATCCTGCTACCTCGGGAGACGATTTCCAAACAGTTTCCCGTGACAGCAAAAAGAGGTGACTGTACGCTGCCTCAAAAAACCACACTGACAAACCAGACCAGAGACAGAAAAGCGAAGAGAACAGTACCACGACAACGAGACCTGAAAACTTCCGACAAGACGCATCAAAAATCTGCAACCGTTGAGGCTGGAGGCAGACCAACAATCCTTCGAGACATCCACACACCAACCATTCCAGCCATCTTTAACAAAATCAACACGAGATTCACCGAAACTCACAGCAACAGAAGAACACACTCAATCGAATCACCTGTAAAACTGATCATTGACCTGGAACAAGCTGTCGGAACAGTCAAGAAAACAGCAATCAAGATCTGATTCATATAGCTTTAGGTATGTAAATGTATCATAGTTTATCACAATAAGGTATTAATTTACTATCCCCCCCCCCCTTTTTTCTAAAAAAATGGCGGAAGATATATGTTTAATTAGCTTAAATATTAGTCACCCGCTCAAAACTACTCAACATCATACCACTTATACAAGCATAAACCACATTTCATACTTTTACAGGAAACAAACATAAACACACACGAACAGGCTTCACGAATTACATCTCAGCTAGGACTACGACATTCATGTTTTAGTTTAGCCATACAAAACTCAGGTTCAGTGACAGCAATACTGTAGACATCAGACAGGAGGGAAATACTTAGTAAAAACCGCGACAGTAGCGGGAGAATAAGCATATTCCATGTAGAGAACAATACGCACACATACACGATAGTCAACATACATGTTCAACCTAGTGCCCCTTTATCATATAAGAGTTACGCCAACTAAAATTTGGCCGCCATTTTCGGCTGTACCCGAATAGCAGGAAAATGGACCCAATCGCGAGTTTCAGACCTAATATGCATTTTCGTTTAGGTTAACTAATAATTTGAAATAAAATTAGATGAAATACAGTAGCACATATTTGTACTATTCTTTGTATTTCAACTAACAAAACAAAAAGGAGAAAACTAGTTTACTTACCGTTTTGTTTAATAGAATCAGTAGCGTGAATTTTTAAAACATACTCCGTTGAATTTTAAATTCCGTTAGAATTTCACTATTTAGCAACAAATATTCCGTACGAATTGCAACACTTAGCAAAACATATTACCTTATAAAATGATATAATAAAAATTAATTACAATTTTATTATAGTTTTATTATATTATATATATATATATATATATATATATATATATATATATATATATATATATATATATATATATATATATATATATATATATATATATATATATATATATATATATATATATATTGTTGCTGTCGTTTTTGACGGTTTCATAAGACGTAAATCTATTTAATATTTTTTTGATGATCTAAGTTAGAGAACTGTATGTTAACTCCCTGGGACAGGTTGATTTGGGGTTATCTTCCCTTTGTTTTATTCATTGGGTTGACCTGTCTTAAGTCGGGGGTTAGCTGTTCTCAGATCTGTTCTGTCTACGCATGCGCAAGTTTTTTTAGCGCGAACGGAGAGACTTCCGTCAGTGAGTGATGAACTGGGTTCTGACCGGACTAGTATGTCCGTAGTATTTTTCTGCATTATCTGGGGAAAGATAGTCTTCAGTGTGACTGTTATGTTAGTGATTCTCCCCAGAGTTATTCTGTTCGTCAAGAATGACGACAGTTGTTATTTGTGTATTTCTCGGATTATGTCAAAGGTAAAAGAAACTTAATTATCATGCCTAAGTTGCAGAACATTTTGTGGCAACCTGTGAGTAGAGCTCACAGTTCTTTGAGATTCAGTCCATTATGTGTACTCGTTGTAGCCAACTAAGACTATTCGTCTAACTATTATACAGAAGCCCAGTGAAGAGATATTATTATGAAAACCGTATGTTGGCGGTATGTTTCGGCATGGATGTTTATGCCTGCCTATGAAGAATACACAGTTGTTCACATTATTATAGAGGCCCGACATTACGGCCGATATCTTTGAGCAGAAGAAGAAGTGTCTGGCGTGTGAAGCCAGATGTAGTCTTGACTTTCATTAGACAAGTTCATAGACTTTGTTATTAAGCAACTGGAACCGCCTTTATCGTGCGGTATATTTGTTAAAAGACTACCTGACACGTTTAGTCAGGGGCTCTGAGCTACCGTATGAAAGAACATAGATTGTCAAGCCATCGTTACTAGAATCTTACACATGAGCTATGCAAGATTTATGATGCTCGATGTTTATAATCATTACCACTCATGAAATGTCCATGATCCTTGTTCAATTGACTGTGTCGTCTGTCAGCGTACTGTTGCCGTAATAAATGTTGAAGAAAAGTCATCTGCATTATCCACGTCTATGACTTCTACTTGTGGTGGAGTGAGTTTGGTGTGTAACTGAATAAGAGCCTATACGACTTCGTGTCCACGATCTGCTGTCTCCTACACACACCTTTACTCTCGACTACAGCCTATTACGAGTACTACACACCTGAGAAACATGTATGCTGTTTGTGTGTGAGTGTCTGCATTACACCCCTGGCAGCGCCTCACGCTGGTGACCTAAATACACCGCAACACTGAACTGTCCAGGTGATAAACGACACGCCCACTCAATGACACTGCAACACGATACAAGAACAGATTTTACATCTAGTGCCCAGCTTGATGGGACTATACTAATCAGGACTTTAACATCTGACTTTAACATCTGGTGGCCAGTGTGGGGATCGAACCTACGACATTCGCGTTATCAGCACGACGCTCTTTGGCTTATATTCTCTCATTTGGGTTTTCCCGGGGAAATATTGTCAGACCATGGCAAAACTTAAACTACTAGCGGCAAGTACACATAATGCAGTTGAATCTTGCAAACTAACTTATAACTTGTTAAATAAAGAAGTGAAGACAAAAACTCGAAGAGATAAAAGACATTTCATCAATGAACTAGCCGTAGAAGCTGAAAATGCTGTAAGAACTGGTAATAGTAGGTGCCTTTATCAAATTACAAAACAACTATGTCACCAGCCTACTGCTATGGAAACACCTGTCAAAGGTAAATTAGGGAATTCAATACCAACAGAAAAAGAACAAATGAAGAGATGGGCTGAGCACTTCATGGAGGTGCTAAACAGACCACCACCAACAGTAACACCTGATTTTAATAATGAAACACCCACAACCACCTTGCCAATAACTTGCGATGAATTCACGCTGGACGAGATCAAACAAGCCGTTAAAAGATTAAAAAATTTTTAAGCTGCTGGAGTTGACGAAATTTCAGGGGAAATGATTAAAGCAGTTAATGACAACAACCTCTTGGGAATTTTAGATATTATAAATGAAGTATGGAGAGAAGAACAACCACCACAACAATGGAAAGACAGTATTATTGTAAAGTTACCGAAGAAAGGTGATCTATCAGACTGTAATAACTGGCGTGGTATATCTCTATTATCAGTACCTGGAAAATTATTATGTTGCATGATGTTAGAAAGACTTAAATTGCATGCTGACGAAAAGATCAGAGAAGAACAAGCGGGTTTCAGGCCGAAACGATCATGTATTGATCAAATATTCACACTAAGAACAATTATAGAAGAATCAGTGGAAATGCAATCGCCACTTATTATCACCTTCGTCGATTTTCAAAAAGCCTTTGATAGTCTACACCGCCCATCATTGTGGAAGATACTTACAATCTATGGTTTTCCAACAAAATATGTGAATATAATCAAAGCGCTATATGACAATGCAAGATGTTGTGTTAGAACAAATAAAGGGAATAAAGAATGGTTTACAGTAGAAACAGGGGTGAAACAAGGCTGTATTATGTCACAACTACTTTTTGGAATAGCTATTGATTGGGTTATGAGAAACTATACCCACAATGAACAATTAGGTATAAAATGGACAAATGGAAAATTCCTGGGGGACCTGGATTTCGCAGATGATTTAGCATTCTTAAGTTCAACACCCAGACAATCCCAAGAAGCAGTAAATAATTTGTGTCATCTCTCGGTTAAAATAGGTCTCCAAATAAATGCCTCTAAAACTAAAGTTATGAACTTTTCTAACGAGAACTTTGATATCATCTTGAACGGGGAAAAACTACAGAAAGTTGAAAGTTTCAATTATTTAGGCAGTAAAATGACTCAGGATGGTGACACAACAAGAGAAATTCATACTAGAATTGCTTTGGCAGCTAGCGCCTTCAATAGATTATCTAACATTTGGAAATTACGATCATTGAATATACATACCAAGCTTCGTCTGTTTAATTCAAATGTTATCTCAGTGTTAACATACGGCTGTGAGAGTTGGAAAATAACAAAATCATTGGAGAACAAGCTGAATACATTCGAGAACAAATGTCTTAGAAAACTCATGAACATCAGTTGGAAAGAATTCAAGACTAATCGACAAATAAGAGAAGACTCTAGGCAGAAATATGTCTCCAACTATATAAGGAAAAGACGATGGTCATATATCGGTCATGTCCTACGAATGCAAAACAACAGAATACCACTACAGGCGCTCACTTGGGTTCCTGAGGGTAAGAGGAAAAAAGGATGACCAAAAGAAACACTCAGAAGAACAATAATAAGAGAAGGAAGAACGTTGGGCCTAAATAATGTGCAAGAGCTAAGAGGAGTGGCGTCACAACGAACAACCTGGAGAGCACTGGTTTCTGCCTTATGCGCCGTGTTTGGAGCTTAAAGAATTCATTATTATTATTATGGCACACAATTGATATCAGACACAATGTCGCAGGTAATGTCTACTCTGCACATTAAAAGATCTTTGAGTAGTATTTATCACCCAATGTCTAAGGGGTTAGTTGAGCGTCTTAATAGAACACTCAAGAACTTACTTGGGAAGATAACTGAGGATCATCCTCAAGATTGAGACAGGGTTCTACCCGCAGCTCTCTTTGCCTATAGAGAGGTCCCCAACGAACATACAGGATTTTCTCCTTTTGAACTTGTCTTTGGCGCGCAACCGCGCGGTCCTATGTCTTTACTTCATGATCTGATAACTGCTGATAATATCGACAATGACACACAATCTTCATATGAGTATGTCATTGCTCTCAGACAAAAGATTATTGAAGCATGCAAGCTAGCAACTTCCTCATCCGAATTTGCTAAAGAAAAGGCAAGGCGATTTGCTAATAAGAGGAGACGCCTACATCAACTTTGTCCTAGAGACAAAGCGTTTGTTTTACTTCCTTCTAGGGATAACAGACTCCTTATTACATGGAAAGGTCCATATACAATAGTCTCGAAAATTTCCGATGTTGACTATGTTGACGATATTGATGGAAGGCATAAAACCTTCCATATAAATATGCTTACGGAATATCATGAACGACCAGACTACTTGCAGCATATTTTCCAGGCGACGGACGATTCTCCAGTCCAACAAGGTCATATCTCATCCCTTTCAGTTATACAGGATGAGGAAACTACTTTTTCGGATGTTAATCTACCTCTTCCTGTGATTCCACTTACCTCCACGGAATCATGGAAAAACGTTACTGTTTCTTCTAATTTGTCTTTTGAGGAACAGCGACAAGTATCTTCTACGCTACAAGCATTTCATGATGTCCTTACCGACATTCCTGGACACACACATGTCATTCAGCATGACATTATACTTACTGATCATAATCCGATCAGAGTAAGACCTTATCCTATTCCTATTCATTTTCAAGCACAAGTCGAGAAAGAATTGGATGAAATGATACAATTGAAAATAATTGAACCATCCACCTCAGCATACTCTTCGTCCATGGTTATTGTTCAAAAGAAAGGCAATAACATACGCCTTTGCGTAGATTATCGCAAATTGAACCAAGTTATGAAGTTCGATGCTGAACCTATGCCTTTATTAGAAGATCTACTTACTAGACTTTCTAACTCTCGATTCTTTACTAAACTTGACTTGTCGAAAGGCTATTGGCAAGTTCCGTTAACTGAACGCGCCAAACCTTTCACTGCTTTCTCAACACCTAGGGGTTTGTTTCAGTGGAATTGTATGCCTTTCGGGCTTATGAACGCCCCGGCTACTTTCGTACGCATGATGCGTCAAATTCTCTCATATCGTTCAGATGTCATTGCATACTTAGACGACATCTGTCTTTTCAGTAATACTTGGGAAGATCACTATTTGGGTTTAAATGAACTACTTTCTACTTTACGCGAGCATAATTTGACTGCAAACCCCTCTAAAGCATATGCTGGGTTTAGTGAAATTTCTTTCCTGGGTCATCGAGTTGGTCATGGTCTATTGAAGACAGAGGACCAAAACATTTCTAAGATATTAAATATCTCTGTGCCTAAAACAAAAAAAAAAACAAGTACGTAGTCTCTTGGGATTAATACAATTCTACGGAAGATTCATTAAGAATCTATCCTCTATCATGGCACCACTCTCAACCCTATTGAAGAAAGGGTCTCCTAACATGGTGCGCTGGTCTCAAGAATGTCAATCT